>CM077158.1:45100452-45602746 GCA_039583875.1 Platanthera guangdongensis | reverse complement strand
AAATAAGTTTCTGACTTTACATTCCATAAGAGTTAGTACAATTTAACATAAAACATAAACATAAGTTTTAAACAATAACATAAAATATCACAAAAAATAAATGTGCTACTCCATAACAAATAAGTCTGAAAAATAAAAAATGACTACAGAATAAACGTGTAACAATTCTACTCAGAAAGTAGATCATCATCATCTATGTTAAAATCCACTCTCTCCTCCATCTTCACAAGTGTCTGCAAAAATTTCATGAGTCAGAATCTATGAATTCATAAACATATGCAGTGATGTATCAAAGTAAAACTAGCTCTACCTAAATGAGTTTAGTACTTGTAGCAGTAGTGAAGTAATACTGTCGGCATCTCTATCTATTTTAGCTTTCATGCATGTCTTTTTCTAGCCTTTCTCGCGCCTCTTATTTTAGGATAGTTCTATACTCAATTAAAATATATCAAAAAATTACAAAAAGTGAGTCCTATTCAGCACAAAAACACTGTAAATATTGTGATTTTTTGGTATTTTTTGTGCTGAGTGGACCCACTTTTTATGATTTTTATATATGTTTTAGACGAATATAGTATCATCCTTATTTTATGATGGTAAAAAGAGAGGGTATGTTATTTGTAAAACTCTGCTAGTTTTGGTTCAGTGTGAGCTTCATAACCGCAACATCAACAGTTGGAAAAAAAAGAGAGGGTAGTTCAATTTTCATGCACATCTTTCATATGTTACATGCTCCAATAGTTGTATTTGTTTAATTTCGCATATTTTACAAAGGATTTTCTCGCAACATCAACATTAAACACAGTGATTGCATCATCATAAACGCAAGATTTCATATTGACTTTTGCAAATCACCAATAAATTTATGACCACATAATGATATCATTTGAATAAATTCTCCTTCCACACACAAGTTGGAAAAAAGATGCTTAAAATAACATATTCACAACCTTTTTGAAAGCATTTTTCTTTTTCACAATATAATGCATATATAACAACATAATAATTTGCAATTCGTAATTAATTCAACTTAGGGTCTGTTAGGGGTGGCGCCACGGCAGTGGCGGTCACAAAGGTGCGGTCATCCACTTTATATACAAGAGTAGCTTGTTTGTTGATGGCACCTTAACCATTGTCATGCCTCATATATTCTATGATGGTATCATTTTTATCAAACTCAGCAAAAAAAAATCACGCCAAACAAAACCTAAGTTCATAAACTATACGTTTATATGATCAGTGGTTATAAACTGTCGTCTGTTTCTAAAACACTGTCCACTTTTACATTCAAAGTTAGTTTTACTTTTCTTGATGATAGTCTCACCGGAGCAAAAATGCCACACCAACGAGCTTTTTAGCTCTGCATTAAATTAATTTTTTTGTAAACACAAACATTTCTAAGGATGAAATTTTCTCTCCACTCCACGCAGTTGTGCACATTAGAACTGTCGGACCGGTCCGGAACCGGTCCTTTAAAAGACTTGTCTTTTGGCCTATCGGTTCCAGACCGATCCCGCTTAAATCGGGACCAGTTTTCCTCCTCTTGAGGACCAGCTAGAATCGGTCCTAACCTGTCCCGAACCGAACTTTTTTCTTCCACATCCACATTATGCCCAAGTGTAAAAGACCGATCTTTAACTTTCAAATTTCATCCTCTGAGGACCAGTTCAATGATGAAGAGTAGTTCAAGGCATTGAAGGTCACATGCAACCTCAAAAATGATGCATGCAAGCTGAATGATGGTTTTTTATCAAAGATCGCTCTTTTACCGGTCACAGGACTGTTCTTTAATGAAAAAATGAGAACCCTTTGGGCCCCCTGGACCGGACCGGTCCCTAGCCGGTCCTAACCAGGCTGGTCCCAACCGGACCGATTAGACCGATTTTTTTTATGTAGGCCTAACTCGACGGGTTGACAAATGTAGCAAAATGGGTCAAAAAATAAAAAAAACATAATTAGGCGAACTCACCTAAGATGTGAGCTATTATGATTCAAAAATTTGCAGTATCAAATTTTACAACAAAAATATCCTGAAATAAAAAAAACAAGGTATTTCAACACATGCTAATTTCTACAATGCATAATAATAATTATTATTATATAGCATGATTAAAACAATGCTGTAAATATGTTATTATCATTATATATGGATCGAGGTCGAGCACGGTGTGGCTATGGATTGCCGTTGCTTACGGCAGCACGCGAAGCAAGTGGTGACCTGCGGCAAAACCCTAAGGCTGCGCCGCACACGAATAATCGAGGGATTTGGATTTTAACTAATGAATTTCATTTGAAATTACTATTTTTAATTAAAACAAGATAATGTTATGCTGAAGAAAAATATGGAAGTGAAAAAAAAGGAGAGCTCAGATGGCGCTGGCATTGCTGTCCTTCCTCCCCGCAAGAATTCTGGAGATCTGCAGCCCCCGGCTGAACGCCTGATTGAAGAGCAAGCGAGTTTGGAACTCCGACACGAACGGAAACCATGAGAGAACGGCGACAGGTATCAGTATAATGAGCCCCATGACGTATTCGTACGCTCTCCCCAGCTCCTTGATTGAATCCCAGAACCCCAGCTTCCTCAGCAAGGGCTTCAGTACCTGACCAATCTAGATAAAACAGAACATATTATGTTTAGGGTCATTTTCTGGGACCTCTTCTATAAGTTTGTAAAATTATAGGCTACACACCTCTATCTTTTGAAATTACAAAAATCTCCCCTGTATGTTCACAAAAATACCCCGTGAAGAAAAACGCCACGGCGGCATGCATGTTGGGAAATATAAACTTATAGGAGAGGTTTTTTGCAATTTCAAAAATAGAAGGGTACAACTTATAAATATGCTAACTCCTAGGGGAGGTTTGGGTAACTAATAATTAAGTTTATATATCGGAGTTTGAGTTCAAGAGAACGAGGGAGGGACGGACCAGAATAATTGACCAGCCGGTCGGCATGAAACCCAGTATGCTGGCGAAAACATCAGACAAAGTGAGGCCACAGACCACGAACAAGACGGTCATCACGGACACGAACCCGAGGAAAAGAAGGCCCTTCAGAATCCGGAACATGAGCTGGAAGTCGGTGCCGAATCTTCGTCTTCCCATGGAAACCATCTGAAAGAAGAGAGATGGGAAGGCGTGAACTTTCGGATTTTGAATTCATTGCTAGTGTCCAACTACATTCAACCAAACCTCGGATTTAACAAATTACACTTTATAAAACGGGTTATGTAATATCAATGCCGAGCATCAATTTAAATATTGAGTTAGGCTCGGTTTGTTTTGAGCATTTTTTTCTCTGTTGTGTTTTTTAGAAAACACAAACGTTATTTTTTGTCTTTTTGAATAGTCTTCATTTGGAACCACCGATACTCCAAAATGCTGTTTTATGCCTGATTCCAACCGCAATGAGGGAGTTAAATGTGGTTACCAACCTTTTCCTCATATTATGGTTCTCCAAAATAAATACTCAAAACTTTTATGCACAAAGGACCCACTTAACCACATAAAGGTTCCATGCACATGCTCTTGAACCCTACTCACCCAAGTTTGGAGAAGAAATAAGAGGGCACTATGGAGAAGGCAGTCAGAAATCCATAATAGAGCCCAATTACAATGACCGGATTTATTATCTTCAGGCATAGGGATAATGGATTCCCTAGTAGAAAAAATTTCAAAATCACCACAAACCTCCTTTTTTTTGTTCTATTGCATTTTCTCGATTATTATATGATGATTTCTTAACTCTCTATCTATACATATAAAAACATATATACTCTAAATGACATCTCTTATGTCGATGACGCAAAAAGGATATAAAATGGATGAAATTGGGATATAGATGAAATATAATGAAATAGAGCCACATTAAGGTTCCCTATGAAATGAGGCATGGAACGGAGCCAGTATGAAGAAGTTCCTGGAGTTACGAAGGAAGCTTCAAGCTCATATTGTTCATGGGTTGAGAACGAGAGTTGAACTCTATGAGGTTGAATCTCCTTTTGTTCTTAAGTAGCCCAATGGTAAAGCGGTTGGTTGTTAACTAATTGGTCGTAGGTTCGAATCTTACTTCACCATGATCGAAGCACACATGACCTATGGGAGCGCCCAAAATCACATAAACCACTAAATCCAAACCAAACATTCAGTTACTACACTACTTGCTAGGGAGTACAAACCAAATAGGACAAAAGTTGCACGGCTGATCAATGCAATTCTTAACAAAAAAAAGTTAAATTTTGTGTGTGAAGTCTAACCAAATGATATTTTTAAATTCAATACTCATTAACAAATAATTACTTCAAGGGTTAGACAGCATACCTTCAAAACTAGTAGAACAGACAACATAACTAGCCAGGATAGTGCATATACCTGCCATAAGAACAGACATGAATCAGGAATAACCCAATCACTTTGAATCAATGGAGTATGGAACTAAAGAAAAGAATACCAAAATGCTTCTGCTATGATGGGCTATATCAAGATGGTAGACAATACTGTATTGGTAGATCAAGAAGCGAAGAGCAAGAATGATCTCGATAACACTTCCACGAATACTGGTATATTTAAGGTGCTCTTGCTCGTTCGCCCACCAAGATTCCAGCTTCTATTTTCCGCTATCCCAATCCCACCACGATTTCCCATCCATTTCTTCCAGTCTGTCCAGTCAGTCACTGTCTTTTCCCACTCAAAACCCGAAGGATTGAAGATGAAAGGTGCGAATAACCATGAAGAGACTAAGAACCACATCGAAAACGTGACAAATAGGTAGACATTAGAGCTGCGGTATGTCTGTCCATAAACTTTATACACGACTAACAGCATAATCAGTTCCAGCCCCTTCACAAAGTGACTACGAGAATACAGACGATAGTTTTCGGCAAACTTCGCATGAAATACCACAAATCCACGACCGGTTGCTCTATATTTAGCACCCCCATGTAATACAGTTCTTCCATAGAAGTGAGCTTTGGTGCCGAGTTGAAAAGTGAAGAAGACCGAAGCAAGTTGCAACTGCATGATAATAAATTCGCCGACCGCTGTGCGAAATCCTTTCTCCAAGCCAACTTCCATTACCATAGGTAGAACCAACAAGAGGCCTAGCTGGAAAACAGACTGGGAAGCAAGAGCATTTTCGAGAGGCTTGATGTTCTGCGCAAGGGTAGGATTCTCCAGAATTGATTTTTCTAAGCCACTCATTACCAAATATAATCTTCCATATAAGAAGAGATACACTGTAAGTACAGTCACCTGGAATGTCGGAGAAAATAGAGATATCAGAAAACTTAATTCAAAAGGAAGATTTCATTTTACAAGTTTACAATCTACAGCACCGTCTATTTTGTTAAAATCAACTACATAATTTAAACATATTAGATGATATTAGTTGATTATGCTTATGTGCTCTATATATAAAACTCGGTTTCAATTTAAAAAATGAAGGCACTCAAATTTTCTTATTATTCATATCGTTTTGGTCGATAAGACGCGCGAGGGTGTAAATGTGAAACTTAAATCTTGACAAAACACTTTAGAAAAGAAGAGTTTTGGGTTGAGCAGGGCAAAGACGGAGTATATGGAGCATAAATTTAGCAGTGCAAGAAGGACGGATGACTTCGTTATTAAGTTGGGTGATCAAAATATTTCCCGCAGTGAGTGCTTTAAATACCTTAGATCAATAGTTAAAAAATATGGAGGTGTTGATAAAAATGTGATACATAAAATTCAAGTAGGTGGTTGCAGTGGAGAGGCGCGTCAGGTCTTATGTGATAGTAAAGTACCATTAAAACTTAAAGGCAAGTTTTATCGTACTGCAATTAGACCAGCGATGCTCTATAGTTCCAAGTGTTGGGCAGTGAGTTGTGTACATGAGAAAAATGGGAGTTGTAGAGATCAGAATGTTTAGGTGGATGTGTGGACACACAAGACTGGATAAATTAGGAATGAATGTATCATAGATAAGAAGAGGTATTCCCCGAAGGCAGTACCGTACGGATGTATCTGTAGTACGTATACGACTCGACGGATACACTATGTGGAGATGGATTAGCACATCATACAAGATAGGAGTCTGTTTTTCTATACTAAGTTGGATGCTAAGAAGTTGGTACGATTAATTTGTATATTGTATCGAGTAGTTGTTAGTACAACAAGTGCGATGACGTGTTGATTACGCAAGTTATTAACAAAATGGAAGTCTTTAGACTAACCAGATTGAAAATGAAGTTGATCTCAACATGAAGTTGAAACAATAGAAAGGACTGATAAGTAGACTTAAGGAATGGTTAAACATATAATGTTAAATAACAAGTTTAATGTTTGAAAACTTAGTATGTTATGTTGCATGATGTGAACTTGACTTCAGGTTACGATTGAGCATATTTTGAGATTATTTATTGCACTTGGATATATATATATAGACGTAATCCTTGTAAAATTATTGTAGTACCAGGTACGTAGAGATAATCGGTGCTTCTAGATCATAGATAGAGAGGAGTGACAACAATTGTAGAGAAGATACGAGAGGCTCGACTAAGATGGATTGGACACATACAAAGGAGACCATTAGACGCACCTGTTAGGAGTTGTGAGAGTTTAGTCACTAGGCATGTTAAATGGGCGGGATAGACCAATAAAAACTTGGAATGAAACTATTGAAAACATGATGTATTTAGGCATTAGTAAGATTATGACTAAAGATAGGGCACAGTGGAGACAATGGATTCATATAGCCTACCCACTATAGTGAGATAGAGGCTCGAGTGTTGTTGTTGTATTGACATGAAGAGAGATTTAGTGTTGATGATTAAGTTATAGTATCAGTTACAACATTGCTTGTTAAGAAACATGAACAATGGGAGATAAATATTTTGTTAAACTTTTCAAATAACCACAAAATTTAAACCTATAGATGCAAAGCCTTTGATTATGCTTGTGCTCTCCATACATAGCCCCTAGTTTCTGTTCAAAAAAGAAGGCAATTTTTTTATTTTATTTTGACATGAAGATAAATATTTAATGTCTTGATGTTTGAGACATGGTAACAGATATCACAATGCTTGTATAGAAACTTGAATAGGGAAATTCCATCAAAATTTTGAATGTTAAAACGCTCTATGAAGACCGGGGGTAAAGTAAATACCGTCAAAAAAGGATCGACAAGTTACATGTCAAATCTGCAGGCGAGCTGCTGTGTTTCAGTTATATCTTTGCTTTTAATATCCAAAATACAACTTCCGTTCTGTTTTTAAACAATTGTGGTGTTCAGTGGCGGCGTGAAATTTTTGGAACTTTCACATCAAATATTTTGAGCCCAAATTTAAACTTTGGGGTTTGGGTATTCATGACCGCTAAAGTTTGATCATACGGGCATCATTGTGGTGGCATTTTGTCCTAAAATATTGGGCAGATTTGGCGCCACGGAATTTCCGCAGAGCAAAACAGCACAGAGGCCTCCGCTCCGTCGCATTCTGAGGGATTTTCGCGGATGGAATCTGTGCAGCCGCGGCCCCCGCCAAACGGGCGGCGGTCACAACCGCGTAGATCCACGCACCCAAACGAGCACATTATTTTGGAAAAACAGTGTTCGCGACCACATCTACTCAAATGTTATCCACATTTTTTATAATTGAATTAACAATGTCAACGCTCTCCCAAACAAAGCCTTATTAATCTTAAGAAACACAGTTATACGTCTCAACAGAACTAGCATGCAGAAAGAACAAATTAAACGTACCAAGCTACTAACGTAGAAGCCAACTGTTGTGAAGTAGAAAGATAGCATCCTATAGAAGTCGAATCTGCGTCCCAATCGATAAACATCACGACTAAGTGTTTGCTCTCCATTCCCATTAGCGACCTTAGCTTCAAAAAGTGAAATTTGATTCATGCCTACATCACGTCCCTTTCCCACCTGCATATATTCTTTGTGTACAACATTTCCTCCTCGCAGGGTCGAGTTAAATCCTGCAAGACTATCATTATTACCAACAACAATAAAAAAAGTGTAAATAAATGTGATTGCTCATATTTCATACTCACCAGAAAATATATCCTCGCTTAAATTAATGGTCTTAGAAGCCTTGCTTACACCGCCTCTTGTGAGGTGAAATATTCTATCAAAGACATCGGGATGACCATAGTGGAACCGCACCCTGTAACCAAATAAATTGCCATAATAGGAAAATGCTCAATACTAGTGAGTAGAATGCATAGGCCGTTACTTAAGAAAATTGTGTGCAGTTCAGCATGGATGAAGTTTAGTTAATCCCTCTTGAGAAATATCTAATAATATGGAAAAAATCAATTGATTCAATGAAATGAAGAAACAACCACAACCCTGTGTCAAGAAACATCTAACAGAGGTGGGGAGGATTGCCAGAGCCTTAAATGATGCCAATTATTAAAAGGCATCAATTTACTTTTAAAATTTAGGATTAACCTCCTGTTAATCTCTGCCTGAATTGTGAACTTCTCACCTTTTCATGATCCTTGATTTCTTTATAAATCCCTTGAACTTTAGAGAGCTTTATATAAATTCTAGTACACATACATGTTGATGGGGATCGAACATGTGGTCAAAACGAATTTCTTCCCTTTTCTTCATTTTTTACGTCCTTTAAAGGTGTAAAAGACCAAAACAGAAGGGGATAAAATGGGTAGCCTAAATGTTAGAACCAGAGATACAGCTTCTCTTATAGTTATATGCATATTGTGAGAAGAGAGAGAAATAAGATTTTCAAATGAATTGTTATTCAAATATCACACAATGCATGTACAATATACTCCTTATATAGAGGGAAAGAGAAGAAGTTAAGAGAGAATACAAGATGTGAGACTAAAGGAGCCTAAGAGAAGAATGGGCCCAATGGGCCATAAATATAATATATGAGCTAAACACAATAAATGAGAGAAGCTCCTTATGTATTCTGAAAATGAGATGCTAGATGGTTCATGATTTTTTGAGTAATGCCAAGAAGAACACCACCCGTGACAAGGAAAACAAGAAAAATCACCACGTCTGTTTAACGTCGGCGAATAAACAAGGAGAAATTTGCCAAGCAGCGGGTCAAGCCAAAGTCATGAACCACCCGGCTAAACATATCAAACCATGCCCGTGAAGACTGTTTGAGGCCGTATAATGATTTCTTTAAATGACAGACTAGAGACTCGTAGTGGTTGTTTAACCAGGAGGTTGTTGCATATATATAGTCTCCACAAGATCACCATTAAGAAAGACATTTTTGATATCAAGCTGATGCAGCGGTCACTGACAACTGACATCAAGAGAAGTTAAAACACGAACAACATTGAGCTTGACAACAGGAGAGAAGACTTCCTCATATTCAAGGTCATGTTGTTGAGTAAATGCTCAGGTAACAAGACGAGCTTTCAGGTGGTCAATCATTCCATCAGGATGATGCTTTACGGTGAATACCTATTTACAACTAACCGCTGAATGAGTAGGAAGAAGGGGAGCAAGGTCCCAAGTGTGGTTAGCCCAAAGTGCAGTTATTTCCTCATCCATTGCCACCCACCACCATGGATGTTGAAGAGCTTCCCGCACAGAAGAAGGAATAGAAATAAAGGACAGAAGTTGCAAGCCCACACACATTGGAGGAGAGACAGTGCAAGGTAACATAATTAAAGAGAGGATGCGCTGTGGATGCCTATGTCGAATTAGTAGTCTGTGGAGCATCAATAGTAGACAGGGGCTATCGCAGGGCACTAGATCGAGGGAGGCAGTCAGAGTAGACATGAAGAGGAGCAACTGAGGAAGGCGGCGGTGTCGGTAGTAAAAGTGGTAAAGAAGAACGAGTAGGAACAAGAGGACGTGGTCGAGCAGGAGGTGCGTAAGCGTAGTGGTTAAGGATGGTCGGAAAGACTAGATTTCCATGAAAGTCGCATACACATATGCGATGAGCTTTCAATTGGAGGGAGGGTAGCATACATACTCCTTCTGTAACATCCGTAATTTTATCACAAAATTTAATTCGATTGCAGGGACTGATCGCGAGCGGAATTGATCAAGCAATCATTGTATCGAGGTATGACATGATTATTTTTGTTGCATATTGATAAATATATAAGTTGTCGTTACTATTATGTTTTGACGCGTTCCGCCACAAAATTTAAGTGTTGAGAGGGATGGAGTGGAAATTTGGTAGTAGTTTGGAAATAACTAATTCCTCCTAAATGTCATGTGAAGTGGCACGATTTTCATTCCTCACCCCAACGGTTACCATAACTGCTTTCCGCTGCTTAGTTTTAAGCCGTAGCCCTAATTTCACGATAAAAAACCCACCGCATTTCTCTTCTCCCGCAGAACTGACACGTCCTTTCATTCTCTCCTCGTTCGCCACCAGCAGTGCGTGGAAGAAGATGCCTCACCGCCGCCTCCTACTCCTCTAGAAGTGCTCGACGCTGTCTCCTTTTCCCCGTAGAGACCCGTCGATCCACCTCCGCCGAGTTGTCTGGCTGGTCTTCCCATTTTTCTGATCAGGTAAGAACAGATCCATTTATACTTTTGTTAGTTCCGCCATATCTGTTGATGAACAACCTTCTCATCCCTCCAGTGATAGTGATTTTCCATCTACCCTTCCAAATTTCTTTAACCCTAGCCGCTAAAGCCTTCCAGCCATCTGGTTTTCTACAGGGGATATTTCTAGCAAGCCACATTTCTCATTTTCAGTCACTGTGCTCTTCGATTATTTCAGTCAGTGTATCTCTCTTGGAGATTAGAGTTCTTTGTCCCCCTAAGCATGACATTAATGTTGGGTTCACCCATAATTGCAGAATATAGAGAGATCGACTCTTCCCAGTGTAGAGATTGCCGATCTTTGTGTAGTTCTCATAATTTTTGGAAAAAGGTTTAAACATTTCGGCGTTGGAGAAGGGGTAAATCCCTCTTTCATTGTGTAGTAGTATGCCCTCAAATTAGAAGTGGTATTTATAACCTTATCTGCTCTTTTAGGGTTGGAGGGAAAATCAGAAAGAGAGCTTTTAAAAATTTCAAGCAACACAAAAGCGATGCCGCCGTGACTTGTGTACGAGTGACGAAATACCACGATAAGAAACTCTCATTCTTTTTAGCTAGACATATCAGATAGTTGACATAAAAATGTTCGTATAACTCAGTAAATTTATTATAATTGCACAGAATTGTTATTCTCATTAGAGATTTGTAATCAAATAATCATCCAGTTAATATATGCAGAATATCAAGAATTTCTAAAATTTTCAAGTAGGTAGACCACCAAAAATAGTGCATTTTACGGAACTTTTACACTCGTATAGATTTACGAACATGAAATATTTAAATCATGAATATGATTTCTAGTCAATTAAATCAATATGATGAACTGTCTAAATTACGCAAATATGTTCGCAAGCAGAGTAGCACCAGATAAAAGATGTTTAGTAGACACGTTTGAGACCTCTCGTGCTTGATAGAGACACACTATCTTTCTCATGGGCTGTAGTGTACCTTATGAGTCTCAATTTTTGAGAAATGCTTTCCTCTTTTTGAAGATTAGTAGATGCGAGTCCGTGTACGTCAGACACTAGAACACTTGGGTTTGTTAGTAGGGACTCAGATCATTAGACTAGAATTGCACATTAGAAGTCACTCTACTTAGAAGTTTAAGGAAGGACAAACATAAGTTATTTAGAACTCAAGTATAAACCGAAACTTAGAAACTCTTACCAATCAATTTTCGGAACTTTAGTAATTGTGCTTAACATGATTAAACAAGAACAGATATTTATGTGACCAATATTATTTTAGAAAAGCATGCATAGTATTCCATCATATAGTTTCCTTAGTATAAGAACTATATTTTAGAGAGCATGTATTTATACGTTTTCAACTTTTTATTTTAGTGTCAATAGGAGAAATAGTTTTTCTTACTTTCCTAATAGGCTGACCCATTTTTTTGGGCATGTTTTTACAGGGGACTTAGGTGGGAATTGCGCCTAGGTTGAGCGTGTTTGTGGAGTTATTCCTATAGCTTGCAGTGCTTCTTTTAGCACTGTACTATTTTAGTTCATGAACACTATATAATCATAATGTTTAAGAGTTTTCTTTGTACTAGACATTTAGTAGTATTTCAGATATTCAGTTGTTTGGTTCTTTATCTTTTCTAATGCCTCTGTGAATTCAGCTTATTGAGGTACACCTTTACCCTTACTTACACTTTCTACTTCCGTTGTACATTTACTTTAAGTGTTTTTCATTTTTGTCTGTTATATACCAGATTTAATACTGTTTCTTAGTTTACTGCTTATCGTTGGGCCTGACCGGTCTGCTGATTTGTTGTTAAACTAAGATGAAGTGTTACAATTGGTATCAAAGTAAAGTTTAAGATCCCATGACCCAAAAATTTAACAGAGGCATATGATTTCTTCTGAATCACTCCGTCAACGATAGAGTCATCAAGTTTTATCTAGCTCTCAGTTGTGTATGTATTTAAGAATATCCTTTATAGTGCATCCTTCATTTTTGTCACGAGCATCAATAACTCCATTGCTTATATTTTTTTAGGCAGCGCGTACCAATGAGGCGGGAGAGCCTTCTCGGCAGAATACAACTCGTGAAATAACCATGGATGACAATAGTGCACCAGCAGCACCAACGACGCCAAACCCGACAGACATAGCTGCTATTATTGCTAGAGCGGTGGCCTTAGCCATGGTGAAATTCAGAAATGCACTGCCTGCTATAGATCCAACAACACTTCCTATGCCAGTTGTAAGGACTTAGGGATGAAGAGTTACCTGACAAACTTCCGTGATCTTCACCCCTCCAACTATATTGGGAAAGAGACACCGATGGAGACCGATGATTGGTTGATCAAGACCCGTGACTTACAAGAGGTGGAGTGCTTAGAGAACAAGAATCTCCCATTAGCGGGTTTTCTCCTAAAAGGGGAGGGCCATCAGTGGTGGGCCAGACACTTAGCGGATGACCCCGCTCGTAAGTAACTTAGTTTATAATTCTCTTTACCTGGTATACATTATCCTTTTAGCGTAGTGACTTTGTGTTTTCCAACATTGTCAAATCGTACTGCAGATATATTCACATGAAATGACTTCTTGACAGCAGTAGCTAGCTGGTTTGTACCCTCGTCCGAGCGCCGCAGTCTCCAGAAGAAATACCTTAGGCTTATTCGGGGGGACAAAACAATAGTAGTTTAGGGGTGTGTTATAAGTGCTACCTCCACCATCTGGGCGAGTGTTTGGCTAGTGCAGGGGTGTGTTATAAGTGCCAACAACCGGGACACATAACCCGCTACTGCCAGGGAGCTTCTGTGAACTAGGGAATTTAATCTTAGTGTTTGATCATTATATTTATATATACAATCTTCACCTTAGTCTGATAAGCATAACCCATTCTTGTAGTCGAAGTTTGAGATTGGTGACTTTTACCCTCGCACAATTGCCGGAGGATCCACCCGTTCCCGGGACCACCGAAGCGCGCATATGGAAACCACCTTAATTAATTAGTGTAATTAATTGGTATTAATTAATTGAAATTAATTAATTAATATTAATTTGTCTTACTTTAGGTTTAATGTCATGTGAGCCCCCTCCCTGGGTGGTAAAGAGTGTTTGGTCTATCGTATGTTATTAGGGTTTTGGGCTCTCATTTGAGAGAGGGGTCATTGGAGGACCTAGCCTCCTTGATCTTGGCCGGAGTTCGCTCCGGATTGTATCCGTGTGTTTTCAAATTAATGTAAGAGTCTTCTTGTTTGTATCAATGGTCCGACCTGTCGCCCCCTCCTGCTTGTTCCACGCCGTCGAGACACGAGCCACGCTGGACACAATCGCCTCCATCGAACGCCACTTCGACATTCAAGACAACCTCCTCGCCTCGTTGTCTGCCTCCTTGCAGGCACTTCTCTGACGTTGTGATGACTGCAAGATCCGGTCCACGCCGCTTCCGGCAACAACGACAGTGACCCACACCTCCAGCGCCGCTTCCGGCGACAACCGCAGTAGCCCGAATCTTCCTGCAGCCGCACCTCCAACACCGTTTCCGGCAACAACACCTCCAACACCGTTTTCGGCAGTAGCACCAGACGCTCCACACCGCTGCTCTCCGTCGTCCCGCAACTGCTCAGTGTCCGTCTTCCGTATGCCGTCAGTCCAGATCCTCGGCCAAGGCCCTCCACATTGCGTCCGCCAGATCCACGCCGTGACGTCGCCTTCTCCGTCATCGGCTCTGCCTCTCGACCTCCACCGGGCGACTTCTCCACAACAACGCTCGCAGCCCAAACCTCCGCCTTCACCTCTTGCCCTCGATGCCTTCACGCAGTGATGTCCGCTTCCCCTTCTCCCCGTCAGCGTCGACTCGGGTGTGCCGCTTCAATCCAGAGCAGCGACCACTTTTTCCATCCCCTCCCCCATCGATGCAGCAGGATTTGTCTCCCCCACCATCGAGACATGCGCTCTATTCCTTTTCCAGAACCACACCTTCCCAAATCCCATATCCTCGCCTCCTTTTACTGTTTTACACCCACTTTTACCCCCACTACAAACAACCTCACCTCACAAATTATTTTTTCTTTATTTTTCTCACAACCTCTCATCTTCTTTTTAACCTCACCTTTCAATAATTTCTCACGTCACTTCGCCTTCCTTCCGCACCCCGACCACAACTATTTTGCCCCTCCCATTCTTAAAGAAACCGACAAAAAATTAAACTTCGACAATGAGGGCAAGGACGATTTTCAAGACCGGCATATTGCTACCCTCGCACAATTTCTGGAGGATCCACCCGTTGCCAGGACCACCAGAGCGCGCATATGGAAACCACCTTAATTAATTCGTGTAATTAATTGGTATTAATTAATTAATATTAATTTGTTTTATTTTAGGTTTAATGTCATGTGAGCCCCCCTCCCTATATAAAGAGGTGGTGTGGGAGTGTTTGATTTATCTTATGTTATTAGGGTTTTGGGCTCTCATTTGAGAGAGGGGTCATTGGAGGACCCAGCCTCCTTAATCTTAGTCAGAGTTCGCTTCGGATTGTATCCATGTGTTTTCAAATGAATGCAATTGTGTTCTTGTTCGTATCAGTGGCCCTAGTAGAGTTGATAAGGGAAAAACACCAATGGGTTCTAACGTGAGGTCAACTCCGAGACGAGGTCTGGTGCAGCCCAGATCTTATGAGTTTGTCCAGCAGGAAGCCAAGGAGCAGGAGGATGTTGTGACAAGAATGTGTTTGTCATATATATAACTTAATTTAATCCTCCTTATGACATTGCTAATTGCATTGTTCAAACATTCATGTAGGCATACTTATGATTCATAATGTACCCTCTAAGATTCTGTTTGACACGGGCGCTTCGCACTCGTTCATAGCAAAATCTCTAACGCGTAAGATGGATTTAGAAATTCTGTCGGAGTCAGCATCTTTAAAAGTTACGATGCCTAATGGATCCTTCTTGCAGACCAGACATAAGTGTAGGATACCAGTGCAATTTGGAGAAGCGCAAATAATTATAGAAGCCTTGTCACTTCCTATTGCGGGTTTCGACATGATTGTGGGTATGAAATGATTATCGGCTGTAAATGCAAAGATAAACTGCAGGGATAAGATCGAAGGACCCAATCAAATCGCCGTTACCTTCCAGGGCATGAAGGGAGTTGCTAAATTAATTATCTCCCCCGTCAAGGTTGTCAGATGCATTAGCAAATGTTGTGACACCTTCTTAGTGCTGATGAATGTTGAACCTAAGGCAGATCTGCTAGAAGTACCCGTAGTATAGGAATTTCCCGATCTCTTCCTAGAAGAATTATCTGGTGCCCCTCCTACTAGAGAGATTGACTTCCAAATCGAGCTTCTACCTGGAGTTACACCAGTGGCCAAGTCTCCTTACCGCATGGCTCCCAGAGAACTCACAGAGTTGAAGGTTCAATTGCAGGAGTTGCTCGACTTGGGTTTTATTCGCTCCAGCACTTCGCCTTGGAGTGCGCCAATTTTGTTTGTCAAGAAGAAGGATGACAATCTGAGGTTGTGCATAGATTACCGCGAACTGAACAAGTTGACAGTTAAAAATAAGTATCTTATTCATAGGATAGACGACTTGTTTGATCAGCTTGAAGGATCTTCCACGTTCTCCAAGCTAGATCTGAGGTCAGTCTACGATCAGTTGAAGATTCAGGATGTGGAACTTCATAAGACGCCGTTCACTACCAGATACAAACACTATGAGTTCGTGGTCATATCGTTCGGGTTGACCAATGTCCCGTCCGCTTTTATGAATATGATGAATAAGGTTTTTCGGGAATTCTTGGATGCTTCGTTATCGTCTTCATAGATGATATTTTGGTGTATTCTAATAGTGCAGAAGATCATGGTACTCATCTCAGGACCGTTTTGGGTATGCTCAGGAAGAATTGGCTTTATGTCAAATTTTCTAAATGCGAGTTCTGGCTTTCAGAGGTTGCACTTTTGGGGCACGTTATCAGTCAGAGAGGTCTCTCCGTCGACCCCAAAAAAATAAAAGCTGTAGAGGTGAGAGTTACTCCCTCCTTACTCAGTGGGAAGAGCTGGTGCGAGATTTAAAGAGGCTAAAGATCAGTGTTGTGCCGCGCTCCAATTTTGGATTTGCACGTTTGAATTGGATGGAAATCACTTGTGACATCAAGGATAGAATCAGAACAGCTCTTCCATTAGATCTAAAGATGACAGAGATTTGGGGTTTGACTCAGGCAGAGCAGAAAGATTAGTTTAGTATTCATGAGGGTTTACTATTGCACGATAGTAGGGTGTGTGTTCCAGATGTTAGCTACCTTTGAGAGGACATACTATGAGGCTCATAGTTCCAGATATTCTATACATCCGGGGTAGCATGAAGATGTATGCAGATCTTAAAAAAATAGTTTGGTGGCCAGGATTGAAGAGCGATGTTGGAGAATATATTGGAAAATATGAGACATGCAAATTTGTTAAAGCTGAGTGCCAGGTGGAAAGTTGCAGCCACTACGCATCACAGAGTGCGGATATTTCGATCGATTTTGTTCATGGCCTCCCCAGATCGCAAAGTGAGAACGATTCTCTATGAGATATAGTGGACCGTCTCTATAAGGTTGCCCATTTCATTCCCAATAAGAGGACGGATCAGGGTTCGAGATTGATACAGTTATATGTAGATGAGATTGTCCGACTCCACGATGTTCCCAAGACGATAATTTTAGATAGAGATGACAAGTTTACTTCTAAGGGGTGGAGATATGTTCAGGAGCGGTTTGACACGAAGTTACATTTCAATACCGCATTTCATCTGCAGACAGATGGACAGACTGAGCACACGAATAGAACCTTGGAAGATATGCTTCAAATGTGTATTCTGGACTTTGGAGGTAAGTAAGAGAAGTATGTCACCTTGGTGGAGTTGTAGTACAACAACAGCTTTCAGACAAGTATTGAGATGACCCCTATTGAGGCACTGTATGACAGACGTCGTTGGACACTGTTGTGTTGAGCTGAAAGTCAAAAAGATCTTCCATCAGGGAAGCTTGGATTGATATGATCACTGATTAAATCAAGCTGATCCAGGAGAGTATAACAGCTGCTCAGGATCGCCAGGCCAAATATTATAACTAGAGACACAAGTCATTGGAATTCAATGTTTGAGATTATGTATATCTGAAGGTCAGACCAGTTAGAGGAATCTTTCGAATCAAGCATATGAAGAAATTGAGTCTTAGGTTCGTAGGTTCTTTCGAGGTACTGGATCACATTGATGAAGTTACTTATAGATTGGCCTTACCTGAAGAAATGAGTGATCTACATGATGTATTTCACATCTCCTATCTGACCAGAGCAGTTATAGATCCTAGTTAGATAATCAGTACCGAACAATCACCAGTCAAATTAGATCATAGTATCAGTGTTAAACCAGACAGAATAGTGGACTCAAAGATTCAGAAGCACAGGAGCAGAGAGATCCCGTTTGTAAAAATTCTTTGGATGAATTGTAGCTGACCAAAGTATACTTGGGAATGAGAGTATGAACTTCGAAGCAATGAAGAGTATGTTTTCCTCTTTGACTCAGGAATGTTAGTAATTTTCGAGGACAAAAAATTTATTAGGAGGGGAGGTTTGTAACATCGGTAATTTTATCATAAAATTTAATTCAATTGCAAGGACCGATCGCGAGCAAAATTGATCGAACAATCATTGTATTAAGGTATGACATATGATTATTTTTGTCGCACATTAATAAATATATAAGTTATCATTACTATTATGTTTTGACGCGTTCCGTCGCAAGGGCGTAACTCAAATTCTAAGTATTGAGGAGGAGAGGAGTAGCAATTTGGTAATAGCTTGGAAATATCTAATTCCTCCTAAATGTTATGTGAAGGGGCACGACTCTCATCCGTCACCCCAGGGTTACCGTAACTGCTTTCCGCCGCTTAGTTTTAAGCCGTAGCCCTAATTTCACGAAAAAAACCACCGCATATCTCTTCTCCCACGGAACCGGCCCCCCCTTTCATTCTCTCCTCGTTCTCCACCAGCAGTGGGTGGAAGAAGATGCCTCAACGCCGCCTCCTACTCCTCCAGAAGTGCTCACTGCTGTCTCCTTTTCCCCGTAGAGACTTGTCGATCCTCCTCCGCCGAGTTGTCCAGCTGGTCTTCCCTTTTTCTGATCAGTTTATCCTTTTGTTAGTCCTGCCATATCTGTTGATGAACAACCATCTCCTCCCTCCATTGATAGTGATTTTCCATCTACCCTTCCAGATTTATTTAACCCTAGCAATTGAAGCGTTCCAGCCATCGGGTTTTCTACATGGGATATTTCTAGCAAGCCTTGTTTCCCATTTTTCTGTCAGGGTAAGGGAATGTGCTCTTGGATTATTTCAGTCAGTGCATCTCTCTAGGAGATTAGAGTTCTTTCACCCCCTAAACATGATATTAATTGTATGATTGTAGAATTTAGAGAGATCGACTCTTTCCTGTGTAGAGATTGCCGATCTTTGTGTAGTTCTCAGAATTTTTCGAAAAAGGTTTAAACACTTTGACGTTGGAGAAGGGTTAAATTCCTCTCATTCATTGTGTAGTAGTATGCCCTAAAATTAGAAGTGGTGTTTATAACCTTATCTGCTCCTTTAGGGTTGGGGGGAGAATAAGAAAGAGAGCTTTTAGCATTTTCATGTAACACAAAAGCAATGCAGCTGCGTCTTGTGTACGAGCGATGAAATATCACGATAAGAAACTCTCATTCTTTCTAGCTAGACATATTAGATAGCTGACATAAAAATGTTCATATAACTCAGTAAAATTATAATAGTTGCACAAAATTGTCATTATCATTAGAGATTTGTAATCCGGTAATCATCTAGATAGTATAAGCAGAATATCAACAATTTTTAAAATTTTCAAGTAATTAGACCACCGAAAATAGTACATTTTACTGAACTCTACACTCGTATAGATTTACGAACATAAAATATTAAATTCATGAATATGCTTTCTAGTCGATTAAATCAATATGATGAATTGCCTATATTACGCAAATATGTTCGCAAACAGAGTAACAGTAGATAAAAGATGTTTAGTAGGCACGTTTGAGACCTCCTCTCATGCTTGATAGAGACACACTCTCTTTCTCATGGGCCGTAGTGTACCATATGAGTCTCAGTTTTTGGGAGATGCTTTCTCCTTTTTGAGGATTAGTAGATGTGAGTCCGTGTTCGTGAGACACTAGAACGCTTGGGTTCGTTAGTAGGGACTCAGATCGTTAGACTAGAATTGCGCATTAGAAGCCACTCTACTTAAAATTTTAAGGACAAACATAAATTATTTAAAACTCAAGTATAGAACGAAACATAGAAACACTTAGTCAACCAATTTTCGAAACTTGAGTAATTGTGCTTAACATGATTAAACTAGAACGAATATTTATGTTGTCAATATTATTTTAGAACAGATAATAGTCCTTTGTTGCGAGTCCGCGTCTCCATTCCGCATCACAATTAAATCTAAAGCACATTTTGTTACTATAATAAAAAAACAACACTAGTTATATTTATGGGCCACAAAATTTCTATTCTGAAAGACATGCAAAAGTCTTTTATTTACTTTAAAAAAACATACTCATATCACAATATGTTGAACGATCTGCCAAGTTCAAGTATCTGCAGACTAGAGTAATAGGTGTAAATGCCGAGTAACGGGCACATACCGGTACCGGATACGTATCTGGTACGGGTACGTGACCATCAAGGAAGTCTCGATGTTTCAGAGATGATGGTGTATGAGGGGCCCCCGTGCCCCGCGTGACAGTACTCCGACCGCGATAGTACTTCGCCTGACCGCGGCGGGCTTTGCCGGCTCCCGGCGGAAGGCTCCGCCCGACCCCAGACCCAGCGGCGGGCTCCGCCCGACCCCAGACCCCAGCGGCGGGCTCCGCCCGACCACAGACCCCAGCGGCGGGCTCCGCCCGTCCCCAGACCCCAGCGGCGGGCTTATTTAAAATCATTTTGTGTAATTTATTTTTAGTAATGTAATTTTTTTTAACTATTAAAAATTTATTTTGTTTTATTATATATATTTTTTAGAAAATAAAACATAACTAAACCCATCCTGACAGTTTAGGCCGTCGACGACAACGGAGCCGCCGGCCCCCGGCGCACCCGTCGCGAGTAGTCCGGCGGCGCTCCGGCAGGGCCACCGCCCGCTCTTCCATGAGCCGTTAGAAAACTAAAAACAATCCCCCCACGGTTGAGGCTGCCGCCGGCAGTGAGGCCTGCCCGGAGGCCACCAGCGTGGTCGCTAGACCCCGATGAACCCTCCGAGGGTAGTCCGGCGGTGGCCCTGATCGTGAGCTACAGGTTGTTGCTCATGGTCAGGGACAGCACCGGCGGTGGCCCTGTCACCGGACTACCCCCGGCGGGTTCGCCGAGGTCTGGCGACCACGCCGGTGGGCTTCGAGCAGGCCACCGACGACAACCTCAACCGCGGGGGATTGTTTTTAGTTTTTTAAAGGCTTGCGGGAGAGCGGGTGAGAAATGAAATTCGAAATTAAATGAACGGCCATGATCAATTTGATGGGCCTTGGGTGTTACACCAAGAAATCTGATTGGCTCCACATACATCTTTGTATATATAGTATGTATGTATGTTGTATGTATGTATGCATATATGTATGAATGTATCAGTGACAGTCCACAGGCTCCCGCGTGCAGCCGCTGTAGTACTCTAACCAAGAGTACCTCAGCCCGTACTCAGCTACTCTCAGGCACACGGGCTCCGCAATTTCGGTGTTCCCGTGTACGAAGTTTCAGAGAAGCTCGCGATATACAAATTTTTATCTCCACCCTGCCCCCATTTTCGCGATTTAGGTGTTCCCGCGCCATAAGCATTAAATAAGACCGATGGTAAGCTCTACGATGTCAGTTTGTCATGTCGTCCTCATTCTGAGTTTTGTGGCCATCATCGAGCATCTTCTTCTTCGCAGAAAGGTGCAAAGCGTCGAGCGTCTTCTTCAGAAGCTAATGACAAAAAACTTATAAAGTAGGACGATCAATTATTTTGAGGTCTTTCTTGGAATATCTTCAAAGCGGACATGGATTCCTTTAATTTTCTTATGCTCGACATAGCCTTTTCTTCATTTATTTCGCTTCTCCAGCTTAATTCCACTTTGTAAGCTTATTCCCATTTGATCGATGGTTCAGCTTAATTCCATGGTCGTTGAACGGGGGTCGGCAAATGGTAATAAGGAGCGGTTTTCGATTGATGGTCGGTTACAAGGAGCAGTCGGCGATCGCTGATCGACTATAAGACGCAGTCAGCGATTGGCTATAACGAGTGGTCGATGATCGGCTACAAAGTGCGGCCGGAGTTTGGCTATATGGAGCAGTTGGTGATAGGTTATCGGTTATAATGAGTGGTTGACAATCAGTGATAACAAGCAATCAGTTTGACCTTTTATAGCTAAAATATGTGAATATATATATGCACACACACACACACACAAAAATGAAGGCTATCACGGAGCTAAAACAAAGGATGAAAAAAGTTGAACCATAGATGGATTAATCAGCACTCCATCTCCACTTCATTTTCTGATGTAAACCACACACAAAATGAAATTATCTGATCTTATATATATGAGTGACATTGCACCCCCACCCCACCCAGCCGTGACAATACCCCGATCACGATAGTAGGACCCATGCTCCCTGCACTCTCTCTATCTTTACCGTATATAAAGATGTATCGGAATCAGATCACGACCGTTGAATATAAACCACACATATAATCGCAACCGTTCGATCACAACAACGAATCATGACAGTCCATACTTTTTGTTAGACCTCTTAAACCTATGATAGGGCGTCTCAAATCTACATTTTTGTAGGGTACCCTACAACTGGCCAGCCCAGTCCAATTTGCGGGTTACAAAATCAAGCCCAAAATCCTGCTAAATCCACCAGCTAGAAAGGCCCAACAAGCCAGCCAGCTCGTCAGCCCGCAAATTTCGGACCCGCCATCATAAAACTTCTTTTAAAAGTAGGCGGGCCAAATATATACCCGGAAAAAAACAAAATTTGGCGGTGTGGGACTAAATCCCGCCTGGGATTAATAAATCCCAGGCGGGATTAATTAGGCGGGATTAAATCCCGCCTAAGTGCGGGATAACATCCCGCATACTTAGGCGGGATTAAATCCCGCCTAGGTGCGGGATTAAATCCCGCCTAGGTGCGGGATTAAATCCCGCCTAGGTGCGGGATTAAATCCCGCCTAGGTGCGGGATTAAATCCCGCCTAGGTGCGGGATTAAATCCCGCCTAGGTGCGGGATTTAATCCCGCCTAGGTGCGGGATTTAATCCCGCCTAAGTGCGGGATTTAATCCCAGGCGGAGATTAAATTCCTCCTGCTTAGGCAGAGATTAAATCCCGCCTAAGCCCAGGTCCGCCAGGGGCGGGCGGCGCCCTCCTCGATGCGGGCGAAGCCCGCCGGGTGCGGGCGAAGCCCGCCGTCACAGGCCGGGTACTGTGGCGCGTAGCCATAGCGGCGGAGCCCCGTGTCGGGCACTCGTATAGATATCTGTGTGTGTGCGTGTGTATTTTGAGCCTAATGACAGTTGAAACTCTTTGCTCCAATTACCAAAGCCTCTCTCCCATACCAAACCCAATCAATGGTCCACTACTTTTCAGCTTACCATTTAATTCGGGCATTTTGCATATTGCATTTCGCTTGACAGTACATGTATAACTTCATATATATTTCATTAAAAATATGTAATAAAGAGAGATGCCAAGAACTAATTCTGAGGAGGGAGCCATACTTAAGAGGGTTTGCCAAAATTCTTTGCCCGATAGTGACAAAACTAGTTTCTTGGTTGGACATGAACCATGCAAGAGAAGAAACACTGCAGCTCAAAAACATGGAACAGAATCAGTCCACAAAAAATATCTGAAGGAAAGATAGGAAATATCATATTTAACATAGAAAAGATAAGCACCTCAAGAAAAATGAAACCTCAAAAATATTATGATAAACTTAACATGCAAAAGTTATAGTAATAACACAACCTTCCTGTGAATATATGTTCCCGAAGGCCCACTATTGTTGGACGACGCTGCCCATGACGAGATTTCAAAAATTCTTCTAAAACATTTCTAATCTTGAAAGCTTCTTCGAGATAGTTATCCTACAAAAGTGAACAAAATCAACTATAATACACTGTTGCAAGCAATCAAAAATGGAATGTGTTAGAAAGAAAAGGATAGAAAATGTTAAAGCCGATTTGATCATATAATAAAACACCAAATGCTGGTCATAACCAATAAATCTCCGAACGTAGAACAAATCCTGGGCTACCTGAGCTTACCACTTTTGCATTAGGAAAAAAACAATGTTACCATAAGGATGATGTCGGGATGATTTTGATGTGTAGGAATAGAATAAGTACCTGATTCATGTCGATGGTCTGAAGTGCTTCCCCACGGGTGAAAATTATTGCATGGTTTTGATTTTCAGGCTTCCCTTCACCTATATCATTTGGTCTTCCAGGAAGTTTGATGCGATAAATTTCCTGATGAATAAGCAACATGATAATGCGGACGATATTGAATATTATGTTTAACTGAGTACTTAACAACACAATCCTGGTTATGTGGTCGATCTGCTTGAGTATTGGCTCAGATCAATCTCAAATCTAACCCAATAGATTTGAGTCACAAGAAAAAAACTAGCATCGGTCATAACTTCAAGCTGATTTCAAGCCGACCTCAAATCAGATTGTTATTTTGTCAAATTTCTAGGAACCCTAATTATATATAATGATATGTGTGAATGTGTCTCTATCCAGTTGAGCGGTGCAAGTTATTCCTAAATTGATCTTAAATTATTCTTATGGTTTTGAGGTTTTCTCGCCTCCTCGCATCTATTATGCACGTTGATGTTGTGATTGCTTCTGTTGACACAAGATTGTCCTTTTCAATTTCTCATCCCCCTTGTTGCTTGCTTTTTTTTACTGTGTAAGATTTTCTTGCTCTTGACTACTTGAGTCTTGCCTATCGTAAAAATTTCTGAGTCTTCGCAAAATCATTTTGAGTCAACCCAAGATCGAGGAAATTGGAGTCTCAAAATTAACCCAAACTCATTTGAGCTTGTTGAATAACTTGTAATGAAAGACCCATATAATATGCATATGTAAAGCCCTCTTAGGGATTAGTCCCACACCTTAGGATGGTGTTCAGGCTTTGCTCTCTCCTCCTATATATATGTACAAATATTTGTGTTGTATTCATAGGAAATACATGAGAGATTACCAAAATTTTGGTGTTCTCTCTCTTCTGTCGTAGTTCTCTAATTGGTATCAGAGCCAACTTAGTGCACTGCTTCTGGAGATTGGGGTGGCTGGAGATGGCAGCAACCCACCGGTGACAACCAGGAAGAAGAAACACCTAAAAA
Organism: Platanthera guangdongensis; assembly: GCA_039583875.1. Lineage (NCBI taxonomy): Eukaryota > Viridiplantae > Streptophyta > Magnoliopsida > Asparagales > Orchidaceae > Platanthera > Platanthera guangdongensis. Next base: position 45,577,812 of record CM077158.1, on the reverse strand, counting down.
ACTGTAGTAGAAAATCCCGCAGGATATCTTCTCCTTGTTCGATTTCCAAAAACTGCCAACCCACCCATCACAACAAGCATTAAGTACTAAACCCTACTAGATGAAATGACTCAAACACCCCCCACAAAGAGACAAAACGAATGACAAGGAAAATACATAAAATAGATATAAGCGGGTAGTTAAAATATAGAAGCAGGAAGTCCCCGCCGGGTGCAGTCATGGTCCTTCGTTGGGTGCATCATCCTCCCCCACCTGGACAGGATTCGACCACGAATCTGCCTCTTCCTCGCTGGAACTAATGAGCTCGGGTGGGTCATGTTCGCCATGATATGGGCTCAGGTCGGCGACGTTGAAGGTACTGGACACATTATACCTGCCCGGAAGTGCAATTTTGTATACATTATCGTTGATGCGCTCCAAGAATTTGAAGGGGCCATCCGCCCGGGGCTGTAGCTTGCCCGCACGCCCCCGTGGAAAACGCTCCTTACGGAGGTGAATCCACACTAAATCGCCTTCCTTGAAAATGACACGCCGTTTGTGTTTGTTTGTGCGATCCCGGTACCTTGCGTTTTGCTCCACAATGCGTTGTCGGACCTTGCGATGTAACTCTTTAATCTCACGTGCGTTAGCTTCGGCATCCAGGTGAGGTTGAGTAGCAAATGGGATGGGTAAGAGGTCCAGCGGCGTAGCCGGGTTTCGACCATAAGCAATTTCAAAAGGGCTATTTGTTGTGGTGCGGTTCGGCGACCGGTTGAAGGCAAATTCAGCATGAGCAAGCACCACGTCCCACTGTTTGGGATGGTCACCGACTAGGCTTCGTAGTAAATTGCCAAGGCTACGATTGACCACCTCTGTTTGGCCATCGGACTGAGGGTGGTATGCGGAGCTAAATTGAAATTTTGTGCCCATGAGCTCCCCAAAGGTGCGCCAAAAATGGCTCATGAATTTCACATCACGGTCCGATGTGATGGACTTGGGCACGCCGTGTAGTTTCACCATCTCCTTCATGAACAACTTCGCTATCTGGGACGCGTCGAAGGTCTTGTTGCAAGGAATAAAATGTGCCATTTTGGAGAAGCAATCCATCACGACCAAGATCGAATCGGTGTTGCTCTGTGTCCGCGGCAGCCCAAGAATGAAGTCAATGCTAAGATCTTCCCAAGGAGCGGTAGGAACCGGTAGGGGTAAATAGAAACCGACATTGGTACCCTTTGACTTCGCCACGTGACAAACACGACAACGTTTAATATAACGATCCACATCACGGTCTAGTCGCGGCCAGTAAAAATGCTCGCCAACCAAAGTTTTTGTCTTGTCTTCGCCAAAGTGTCCGGCGAGCCCCCCCCCCCCCCCCCCCCCCCCCCCCCCCCCCCCCCCCCCCCCCCGCATGGTACTCTTGAATGATGGCGTCACGAAGAGAACAAAAAGGTACGCAGAGGCGATTTCCTAAGAAGAGGAAACCATCCACCAAGGCAAACTGCTTATAGGGCTCTTTCTGACATTTAGTCCAAGGAAGACTAAAATACGGATCATCCCGATATAACTCTGTGAACGAATCAAATCCCAAGACCTTTACTTGCATTGTCACCAAAAGGGTGCGCTTCCGACTGAGAGCATCAACCACTTTGTTGAGTGCACCGACGGTATGCTTGATGGAGAAGTTGAAGGTTTGAATAAACTCCACCCACTTGGCATGTCTCATGCTCAAAAGATGTTGCCCATTGATGTACTTCAAGGCCTATGATCGGAAAAAAGAATAAAGTCAATCTCCATGAGATAGTGGCGCCAATGATCCAAACTACGCACGGTAGCGTAAAACTCTTTGACGTACGTGGAGTATCATTGACGGGTGGCGTTCAATTTTTCACTAAAAAATGCAACCGGGTGTGTTTGTTGACGGAGAACACCGCCTATGCCCGTGCCCGAGGCGTCACAATGAACCTCGAATGTCTGCTCGAAGTCCGATAACTTGAGGACTGGGGCTTCCGTAATTTTGCGCTTTAGGAGCTGGAATGAGGCCTCTGCCGCCGCCGTCCACATTAGTTTGCCACCCTTGATAGAATCAGTGTGGGGTGAGATAATGGTGCTGAAATTTTGGACAAACCGCCGGTAGAAGGATGCCAACCCATGAAAACTGTGCACGTCATAAATATCTTGTGGGGTCTTCCAATTTGTGATTGCAGTCACCTTTTCGGGATCCATCTGAATGCCGCCACCAGAGATAACATAACCCAGGAAGTTGGCCCGGTCAGACAAAAAATGGCATTTCTTCTTGTTAGCAAACAACCGTTGTGTTCGGAGCACATCAAAAACCTGTCGGAGATGTTCCAAGTGTAGTGTCGTGGAGGAGCTATAAACCAAGATATCATCGAAGTATATAACCACGAACTCGCCTGTGAAGTGACGAAAAATTTGGCTCATCAATCGCATAAAGGTGCTAGGCGCGTTCGACAGAACGAATGACATTACCATCCACTCATATAGGCCGTCACGAGTTTTGAATGCCGTTTTCCACTCATCTCCGGGACGTACTCGGATTTGGTGATACCCGCTGCACAGATCTATTTTCGAAAATACCACTGCGCCATGCAACTGATCAATTAAATCATCAAACCGAGGAATAGGAAAGCGATATAGAAAGAGATACCTGATTGTAATTTTGTTGATTGCTCTACTGCCAATTCACATACGCCACGAGCCGTCTTTCTTCGGAACAAGCAACGCCGGAACTGCACATGGACTGAGACTCTCCCGTATGGCTCCCCGATCTAGGAGCTCTTGCACTTGGTGTTGTAACTCCACGTGATCCTTGGGACTCATCGGATAGGCTGCCTTGTTTGGTATAACTGCGCCGGGGATGAAATCAATGTGATGTTGAATGTCGTGCATGGGTGGTAGACCCGTGGAAACTCCTCAGGTAGGACATCAGTGAATTCATGCAGCAAAGGTAGGATCTCGGCCGGAATATGAGGTACAATAGCATTTTCCTCCAACACAATTAGAGCAAAGAGTTCACCTGCATGCTCAAGTTCGTGCTGTACTTCAGCCCTTGTTAAGAAGGTAGTACTTATTTCCTTTCTCCTGTCCAGTGGTGCCAATGTGATGTGTTTGCCGTCTTTCCGAAAAGAGTAGGTGTTTTTGAAACCATCATGTTGAGTGCGGCGATCATATTGCCACGTCCGGCCGAAGAGAATATGACATGCATCCATCAGCACTACGTCACACCAAACCTCATCAACATATGATTGTCCAATGGAAAATTTGACCAGGCAACGTTTGGTGACCGTCACGTCCGATCCTTTGTTGAGCCAAGAAAGTTTGTACGTGGGGGTGCGAGCCTCGGTTGTCAAACGCAGCTTGTCCACCATGATTGTAGACACCACATTTTCACAACTACCGCCATCAAATATGAGGTTGCAAACTTTACCTCCACTCGTGCATTTGGTGTGAAAAATATTGTGTCGTAATCACTAGGGATTCACCCGAATCGCCATAGAGTACCTCCTCTAGCGGCGGGCTGGGGTCAGGCAATTCCTCGTCAGATTCATTAAAGAGAGGTCCACCCTCCGTAAAAGTAACGAATTGCTTATTTGGGTATTGCGCGGCGAAGTGACCCAATCCTTGACACTTAAAGCACCTTTTAGCCGTGAAGTTCTGATTATTACCGGACGTGTACGCTGATTTGTGGGTGTCGTGCGCTGGCGCTTTGCCGGTGGAGTCCTTGCCGGTCGGCGACTTAGAGCCCTCGTGATGGCTGCTTGATTTCACTTGGAAATCCTTTCCCTGCCAGTGGTTTGTAGACTTGGTGGTGTTGCTCGTCCTCTCTAATTGCTTCTCGACCTTGAGGGACAGGCGACAAACGTCCTCATAGGTCCAATATTGTTGCAAACGGACAACATCGGAGATTGCCGTGCGCAGTCCTGTCAAATATTTGCCAATTGTTTGTTCTTCTTCCTCAACGACATCACAACGCAGTCGTAACCGGTCAAATTCATGAGTGTATTGTTCCACGGAGAGATTCCGTTGCTTCACCGATTGGTATTCAATAAAGGCCTCCTGACGGTAGTGGGTATAAAGAAATTTTTTTGCAACCTTTTTTCATTTTTCCCAACGATCCACACGCGCTTTACCTTCCCGAAGCCTTTGTTTCTTCAGATGCTCCCACCATAACGAAGCATGCTTGCAAAGGCGAATCGCTACAAGTTTCACCTTTTGATCCTCTGTGATTTCCTTGATGTCGAACACCCTCTCCACCGTGAGCAACCAATTGATGAACTCATCCAGAAGGGCCTTTCCGTCAAAATCCGAAATCTCAACCTTCATGCCTAGATGTCGGAGCGGCGTTCCGTCACCCCTGCGCTCTCTTTGTCCTCTGCCCCGAGGGGGAGCGGCAAAAGGGTTGATGTCATCTTCTTCTGCAGAGGAGCAGTCGGTGTCCAAGCCCTCTCTCGATGGCGTGTGGAGCTGAGCACGTGCTAGTCGGCGTTCCAGATCTGCGATCCTGCACCTCTGGATGTCCAGTTCGACATCGCGCAGATCCCGATGGCGTGGCGGCTCGTCCTCCTCGAGACAGTCCACTCGGCCCCTACCCCGGCCGCGACGCCCTCGCCCACCACGGACAAAGTCAGCCATGTCTGACTCTGATACCAAATAGTGCACTGCTTCTGGAGATCGGGGTGGCTGGATATGGCAACAACCCACTGATGACAACCAGGAAGAAGAAACACCTAAAAAACTATAGTAAAAAATCTAGCAGGATATCTTCTCCTTGTTCGATTTCCAAAAACTGCCAACCCACCCATCACAACAAGCATTAAGTACTAAACCCTACTAGATGAAATGACTCAAACACCCCCACAAAGAGACAAAACAAATGACAAGGAAAATACATAAAATAGATATAAGCGGGTAGTTAAAAGATAGAAGCAGGAAGTCCCAGCCGAGTGCAGTCATGGTCCTTCATTGGGTGCATCACAACTGATCCTCAAATTTCTTGCGTGGCTTGAATTCCTGGTCCTCCGAGCTCTCCCTCCTCTGCGGTCAGTTTTTTTCTAACCGCAGTTCTGCTCTGTGAGGAATTCCCCCCTGCTCTCTCTGAGTTGATCTTACCTGCATTTTATAGCCTTTCCCCGTTGCCAACTGGGCCCCACCTGACTGGTACTTGTCGCGACCTCCCCTTTCTAACCAATCTGCTCGCAACTAGCTCTTTTGGGATCTCTCCATCGCGTAACTCCCTTGGGTTTTGTTTCTTGTGATCGTGTTCCCCCTTATACTCGCACCTCTGACCGCTCTGCTCCCGTGCTCTCTTGGTCGCTCCGTTCTTCCCGTTCTTGTGGTCGAAGACTTCTGCTCGCCTCCAACTCTTGCTCGGGTCATAGAGATCGTGCTGCTAGACCGCTCAAAGCCGCTAGACCCCGCCTCTGTTCGGTCCTCTCCCGCCGCTTCTAGGCATTGTCGAGGTTTGCTCGTTTCCTAATTTCCTGGTGGCACAAGTCGCAGCTCCCCCGCCCGCCAATTCTCATTATGCTTTTCGCGTCTGCAAGCCCGTCCGCAAACTAGTTTTTGATCACCTGACCGTCGATTTCCTTTACATTTGTCGCATTCCTCGACAGTATCAGTGCTCTTATCCGCACGATCTCCTGACCAAATGTGACCGCAAGTTCTCCTGCCTGTAAGTTCCTGACCGTACCATGCCTTGCTTCTCTTCATGATATCCCATCTCCATTTTTTCTCCTCCTCGGCGGTCATGACCATGAATGATGTCTCGTCTCTTCCAGCTCATGCCGCGACTACTTCTGAAGTTCGGGATGAGCTTCGAATAACCACTATCTCTCAGTGGTTGGAAAAATTTTGTAGAGTGGGTCCACTCGGTGTGTCGTGTCCTCCAGACCAAAGGACTCCTTCATCACCTTACCAAGGCACAACCTACTTCCCCCACCGAGGAATGTCTTTGTGATGATGGACGCGTCCAAATATGGATTCTGAACTCTATGGATAGTGAACCATACCGTATGACCATGTATCATTAAATGGACAAAGCTATGTGGGATGAACATCACTCCTTTTACTCTGGCAAGGATAGTTTGCAACACCTGTTTGACATCTTTACCGACCTCCAGTCTCGTGATCCAGGGGTGTATGGTTTCTTTTCCTTATACTCGGAGTAATGGTCCTTTGGTTTTAGTTCATTCGGACATTTAGGGTCCTTATAAAATGGCTAGTGTTTCTGGTTATCGTTATTTTCTTACCTTTATTGATGATTACTTTCGCATGACCTTGTTGTACTTACTTTGTGATCACTCTGAATTACTTTTGTCTTTCAAGAATTTAATGTTGAGATACTTACTCAGTTCTCTGCCACTATTAAAACTCTTCAGACTGATAATGCTCGCGAGTATACGAGTCGTGCATTTTAAAACATTTGTACTGAGTTCGGTATCATCCACCAAACTTCCCGTGCTTACACATTACAATAGAATGGTGTTGCTGAGCGAAAAAACCATCTCCTTGACGTTACTCATCGTTCACTTATATTGCAAATGCAGGTGCCCAAGGTCTATTGGCATTTTGCGGTATCCATCGCATGCTATTTGATGGTACACTATCTCATCAATCGCATGTCATCCTCCATTCTCAAATTTTCCACTCCCTTCAATCTTCTCTTCCCCTCCGCCCCACCCTTTTCCGTAATGCCTCGTGTTTTTGGCTACACCTGCTATGCTCACTCCTTTGGCCCTGCAACTAACAAGTTTGATCCTCAAACTACTAAGTATATGCTGGTTGGTTACTCCCGCATCCAGAAAGGCTATGTCTGTTATTCTACTTCCACTCAAAAATTAGTAACGACCGCATATGTAACTTTCCTCGAAGATCAACCATTTCACTCATCACCTCTAGCTTCTCCTGCACCTCCTCTGCTACCACATCCTTCCACTCTTGTCACCTCTCCCGCACCACCTCTCCTTCCAACGCCATCCACCAGACCCACCAACCCACCTCCTCTTCTCTGTGTGCACACTTGTCGTCCTCCTCGCTCTGATGCCCCGAGGTTGTTACCCCATAACGATGAAGCTCTGTGCTTTGTTGATCTGGCCATGACTTCTACAGATCAACCAATAAATAATTTTGTTTTTTTTGTATCGATTATCTCTAGTGCTTCACATATTTGCAACAACGTTGTTGCCTGTTTCCACCCATACTTATTTACAAGAGGCTCTTTAACATCTGGGGTGGCGGGCCGCTATGAAAGAAGAAATGGCTGCTGGGCTAATCACACCTGAGATCTTCTTCCTCTTCCTCCTGGCCAGACATGCGTGAGTGGCAAATGGGTCTTTACTATCAAACATGTTCCAAATGGGATGGTTGAATATTTAAAGGCTTGCCTTATCACCCGTTGTTTTACTTAACAACATGACCTTGACTATGAAGAGACATTCTCACCTGTTACAAAGTTAAATATTGTTTGTGTCTTGATCTCTCTGACTGTTCATTGTCATTGGTTGTTGCATGATGTCAAAAATTTCTTTCTAAATGGTGATCTTGCCGACACTGTCTATAGCATCAACCTCCTGGCTTTAAGACCAGGAGTCTCTTATATGTCACCATAAAAAATCTCTCTATGGTCTCAAACAGTCTCCTCAGACATGGTTTGACAAGTTCAGTCAGGTTGTTAGAGATGTTGGGTTTACTTAAAGCTCGACTAACTTCTCTCTATTCACCTGTCATTACCCAACAGACATCGTGATACTTCTGGTTTATGTTGATGACATTTTAATTACGGGTGACGATTCAAAAGGCATCCACATGATCAAGGAACACTTGACCTCTGTGTTCTAGACCAAAGATTTGGGGAATCTCTGATACTTTCCTGGCATCGAAGTAGCTCATCGTCCTGATGGACTAATCCTATGTCAAAGAAAGTATTGCCTTGATCCTATGTCAAAGAAAGCATGTGCCTTTCCTCTGGCTCTGATACAGTCCAACCAAACCCAAAATACTATCGCCGTCTTGTGAGAAAGTTGTTCTTACAGTTACAAGATCTGATATATCTTTTGTTTTTGGAGTTGTCAATTGAATTATGCATGCTCTACGAATCTCTCATTTTCAGGCAATTGAGCGCATTCTCCGATACCCAATGTCTGCTCCTAGACGAGGGCTCGTATATAAGACATTCTTATCTTTTTCTCTCATTGTCTATTCTGATGCTAATTATGATAGGTCTTTGGATGATCACCGTTCCACAAGTAGTTTTTTGCGCATACTTTGGTGGACATCTTGTTACCTGGCGAAACAAGAAGCAGACTGTCGTTGCATGCTCATCTCCAGAAGCTGAGTATCAATCAATGACCTCTGTCGTCTCTAAATTCACATGGCTGGAAAGCCTTCTGGGAGACCTGGGTGTCAAACTTTTTTCTCCTTCCACCTTGTTTTGTGATAGTCAAGCTATTATTCATATTACCAAAAATCACGTGTTCCATGAACATATCAAGCTCATCGAGGTCGATTATTATTTTAGTCGGGAAAAAGTTCAACTAAGGAAATTGAACTTGAAACATGTTCCTGCTGCAGAACAAATCGCTGATATTCTTACCAAAGCCTTGCCGCGACAACTGTATTTTCAATTCTCGTCTAAGCTTGGTTCCTACGACTTGTATGCTCCATCTTGCGGAGGAGGAAAGAAAAACTCATATAATAAGCTCATGTAAAGCCCTCTTAGAGATTAATCTCACACCTTACGATGGTGTTAAGGCTCTCTTCTCTCCTCCTATGTATATGCACAAATACATGTGTTGTATTCATGGGAAATATATGAGAAATTAATTCTCTATAGAACTCAAAGTTGATTTTGAGTTTGTCCCAATGAAATCAGCTTGAATTTCTTTGATCCAACTTAAAGCGAGCTTATTTCAGCTCAAAGTCAGATCAATAACAGTTTCATCCTGGAAGGGACCTCTTTCATTTTATGATATCAATCATGTAACGAGTAATTGCAAACAATTAATTTTTGAAGACCAAGTGATCCAGAACATCAGAGGCAGGTATATGGATAGAAGTTCTTGACAAGTGGCATACCCAAAAAAAACAGTAACTGTTATTTAAAAATTCTGACCTCATCCAATTTGTCACCTCCTTTAACAAGAACAGAGTAATAGAACTTCTCAGACTTCCCATCGACTGTCTCCTCTCTTTCATCTATGTAGGCAACTCGTAACTGTGGATACCTGTACATTTTTCCATGGAAGACCAGCTGTGATGTTTTAATATAGTTCCTCGATAAGACTATGCATAGAAATATAGATGGAATCTAGCGGCTTACATTAGCATAAGGTTGAGTATATTCTGGTAGCAACTTTTATCTCTTGCTTCGCTTGATTTTTTCTGCATCCCATAGACCTGGCACGAAACAACGTATGTATACTTCATATCAGTTATAGCTTGAGCTTTTGCATCATAGGACATTTCATCCTGATAGTGTTGTACAGGATTCATTGGTCTGTAGCCAGTCAAAATGTCTGCAAAGAAATTGAATCTAAACATGAGAACAGTGGAAGTTTCACTGAAGGAGATATCATAAACTGTTCTCCAAGAATAAACAAAACAAAACAATCAAATTTCCAATGAAGAGAAAATCAATCTAACCATGATCTTCTGCCATGTCCAAGAAACACTGCAGCTCAAGTGCATCCCTATAATACATCATTCCTCTCACTGATACATGTCCAAAAGGATTAGTACAAAGGAAAGAAATGTATTAAAAAATAGTTGTGAAGGTAAAACATTCAAAGAAAAACTTACCTGTTCTAGAAAGTGTTTGGCCTCTATAAGATACCCACCTACGGACATCATCCATATGGTCCTTGAGGTTTTCCTCATAAGATTCATCCCGTTTGATACTCATTCTTTCCAGGAAATTTCTCCATTCATCTGAAAGAGAATAAAAAAAATTGTAGAAAAGTGGTTCAAACCTTGTATATACTTATTGAATACAAAAATACAAGTATGAGTACAAATATATAGGAGAGAGGAGAGGAAAACTCAGCTATACAAACAATGTGGGACTAAACACTAAATCCTGCATGGGCCATATTAATGGGCCAATACATCATTTTTCTTAATATTCTCTAACACTCCCCCGCAAGCTGGAGCGTACAAGTCCTAGGCACCAAGCTTGGATAAGAACTAATGATACACTTGTAGTGCCTTGGTGAGAATGTCGGCAACTTGTCCTGACACAGGAACATGCTCCAGCTCTAACTTCTTTAATTGAACCTTTTCATGAACGAAATGACAGTCAACTTCAGTGTGCTCGGTCCGCTCATGAAACACAAGATTCTTCACAATGTGAATTGCAGCCTGACTATCGCAAAACAAGGTTGCTGGTGAGGATAAAGTGACCCCCAAATAACCAAGTAGACCCTCAAGCCAGGTGAGTTCAGATACAATGGTTGTCATTGCACGATACTCAACTTTAGCAGATGAGAGAGCAACCACAGATTGCTTCTTGCTACGCCAAGTGATAAGATTCCCCCCAAAGTAGGTGCAAAAACCTGTAGTGGAACGTCGATCATCCAGGGAGCCCGCGTAGTCCGCATCTGAGTATGCAACAAGAGATAGAGAGGAGGATGGATTGTATACCAATCCTTGTCCAAGAGTTGTCTTCAAATATCTGAGGATGTGTTCTACTGCCTGAAGATGAGAAGTCTGAAGAGCATGCATAAATCGGCTGACCATTCCAATAACAAACGAAATATCAGGTCTCGTAACTGTTAGGTATATCAGTTTTCCCACAAGATGCCGATAATACTAAGGGTTCATAAGCACGGAATCAGAGTCAGACCCATGAGCACATAACTTGTGGTTGACATCCATCGGAGTTTCCACAGGCTTACACTCCGAGTAGCCAGCATCGTGGAGGAGATCAATACAATACTTCCATTGTGACAGAACAAGACCATCAGATTGTCTTGAAACCTCAAGTCCAAGAAAGTACCTGAGAGCCCCCAGATCTTTTGCTTAAAAATGTAGTTCAAGTGTTGTTTGATTTTCTGTATCTCTGTGTCATCACCAGTAATCAAGATATCATCCACAGAAACCAGGCGAATGATAGTTTCAGTTGATTGATGACGAGTAAAGAGAGAGAAGTCAGCCGAGCTCTGCTTGATTCTAACGTCACGAACAACCTTACTAAATTTTCAAACCAAGCCCTGGGAGATTGTTTGAGACCATAAATAGATTTCCGAAGATGACATACACGAGACTCCCCCGTGGTCTCAAACCCGGGAGGTTGATGCATGTAGACCGTTTCTTGAAGATCGTCATTCAAAAAGGCATTTTTAATATCCAACTGATGGAGAGGCCAGTGTCGATGCACAACCAAGGAGATCAGTACCCGAACAAAGTTCAACTTGGCTACGGGAGAAAAAGTTTCATCATAATCAAGTCCTTGTTGTTGAGTAAATCCCCGAGCCACAAGACGTGCCTTTAGCCGGTCGACTGTCCCATCTGGATTCTGGAGCTTTGTTTTATAGCAAACACCCACTTGCAACTGACACACGAATGTCTGGGAGGAAGAGGCACCAGATCCCAAGTCTGGTTAGACCAAAGAACAGTCATTTCCTCATCCATGGTCGCGCACCACCCTGGATGTAGAAGAGCCTCCTGCACTGAGTTAGGAATAGAAATGGAGGAGAGGGAGATAGCAAACATGCGTGGAGGTGGAGAAGGGCGATGCAGAGAAACATAATTGTTCCTGGGGTGAGCAGTAGATGCTGATGCGAGATCGTCAGTCCGCAGGATAACACTGGTGAAGGAAGGCTGTTGTAGAGATCTAGAGTCCGGTGTATGACGAGTGTAGACACGAATAAGAGGTGTTTTGGGTGGTAGAGTTGGAACAGGTTCCAGAAGAGGAGTGAGGAGAAGAGGTGGTAGAGAAGACGTGACGGGAACAGCCAGACGAGGGATGGAAGGGGAGGGAGAAGCGGTGGCAGAGGATGAGTCGTAGAATGGTTGAGTCTCCCGAAAGGTGACATCGGCAGAGACAACAACCTTGTCAGTAGTCGGAGAATAACACACATAGACTTTCTGGGTCCGAGAGTACCCGAGAAACATACACTTGCTGGCCCGAGAAGCAAACTTATTCTTGATCGGACCAAGATTGTGAATATAGCAAGTACAGCCAAACGCACGAGGCCTAAGTTATCAAAGGCGCACCGAGACGCAAAGGGCCTCTGGAACCTAGACGCAAGGCGCAGGAGCGCACCTGAGGCACGTGAGGCGCAAAAATGAGGGAAAAGGAAATTGAGCGAATTGGGCGCCCAATTCGCTCAATTTCATCGAATTGGGCGCCCAATTCGCTCAATTTCATCGAATTGGGTGCCCAAGTGCGCCTAGGGATGTCTTGGGTGCGTCTAAGATCATGTTTTTGCCCATATCAATTTTTTTTTAAAAAAAATACCTTGAAAGGCCCGGGCGCGGCTGAGAGCCAGTAAGGCGAGCGCCTGAGAGCCTGAAAGGCGCGCGCCTGGGCGCGCCTGGGGCATAATGCCCGCCTCAGCCGTGATGAGGTGCGACGAGCTGCGCCCGGTGCGCCCGGCGCCTCAGGCGCGCCTTGACAACTAAGCACGAAGCGTGAGAGTAAACATGGATTGTGATGGAAAGAGAAGACTAAACGGAGTGGAATAGTTGAGCACAGAAGAAGGCATGCGATTGATGAGATAACATGCCACAGAGACAACAAAGTTCCCAAAATGAGTAAGAACCTGCATTTGAAGCATGAGGGACCGCGTAACATAAAAAAGATGGCGATTCTTTCGCTCTGCCACACTACTTTGTTGAGTCATATATGCACACGAGCTTTGATGTATAATATCGAATTCAGTGCATAAGTTCGAAAATGTCTGAATAGTGTATACCTTGGCATTATCCGTGCGAATAATCTTTGGAGGAGAGGGGAACTGTGTATGTATTTCGCTCAGGAAGGTGCGAAATGTAGTGGTTAGTTCAGTACGATCCCGAAGTAAGTATAATCAGGTTAAGAGTGAATAATCATCAATAAATGTGATAAAATAACGATAGCCAAACATACTAGGGGTGTTATAAGGACCCCAAATATCAGAATGCACTAATGATAATGGAGTATCACTCCGAGTACAAATAATATGAAAAGAAACACGATGTTGTTTGCCAAAGATACACGATTCACAAGAAATCTCATGCAAGGAGACATCCGGAAGAGCCTTCTTGAGAATCTGGAGGAGAGCATGCCCAAGACGACGATGCCAATCGGTAGTGGAAACAACAGAGAGAGCAGGAGGGGCATCGAGGAGGTAGAGCCCATTTGACAGCCGTCCCTTACCAATGATATTTTGCATTTGCCGATCCTGCACAAAAAAGGTAGAAGGTGAGAAAGTAACAGAGCAATTAAGGTCTTGTGTGAGGCAGCTAACAAAGAGTAAGTTAAATGGGGAATCGGGAACATGGAGAGCAGAAGTCAGAGAGAGAGTGGGTGTGATGGGTATATCGACAGCACCAGAAACGGGGGTGGTATCACCATTTGCCATAGTGATGAATTGGGGGTGAGCAGTCACCGAATAGTGCGGGGGTCGTTGAGACGTAATATGATCTGTGGCACCCGAGTCCACAATCCAGTGAGAGCCCTGTGAGAGACAAGATATACCTTCATTGGAAATAAATGAAACGAGCGAGAGATCACCCCTTGTAGGTGTTGGAGCTGAGTGCGTAGATCATCAATGTCTGCCCGAGCAGAGGCAGCAAAGTCCGGGGCAGGAGCAGTGGGAGGATCAGCCATAGCAGGAGCAGCAAGATGGGGAGGCAGACCATGTTTGCGATAACAAGTGACCTCAAGATGGTCATCCCGTCCACAATAGGTGCACTTAAACTGAGATTTTCCAGACCGGCCACGTCCCCGAGACGTGTAGCGGCCCCCACGGGCTGAGGACCCTCGAGCAGGCGGAGCAGGTGTAGAGTGCTGGAGGAGAGCTGGGGAGAGAGTAACAGGAGCATCCTGTGGCGGGGTGACCTTCAGAAGCATAGAGCACACATCAAACAAAGATGGGGTGGTAGTAAATGAAAGAATTTGAGCCCGAACACAGTGCAGGTGAGAGGGAACCCGAGACATCATCATCGCAATCCCGACCGCTTCTTTATGGGCCCGTTGAGTGGTCAAATCTGTAGTGGGAGGCTGATGTTAGATCCAGGCCTCGACCAGGGTTTTGGCTTTAGCAACAAATGAGATCATATCACCAGGAGCCCCGGGATCAAGCTTCTGAAGATCAGAGATAATGTCGAATAAGTGTTGCAAACTATTCTGCCCAGAGTAAAACGAGTGGAGCTCTTCACACATAGCCTTTACCGTGTCATGATACATAGTCATTCGATAGGGCTCGGTGTCCATGGAGTTGAAGAGCCAAGATTGGACTCGGCTATCATCCTGAAGCCACTCGTCGGTGGGAGCGGTCGGAGTGGCCCGAATCAGGTGATGAAGGTCTTTCGTCCGCAGGACGCGACGAACCGAGTGTACCCATTCCACAAAATTTCGTTTCCCATTGAGAGAGATAGTAGTAATTCAGAGTTCATCGCGAGGCTCGAAAACTGGAGCCGCAACACGATCGGGTAGAACAGAGGAGGCATTAGAATTTTTGGACACCATGAGGTCGCAACGGGTAGAAGAGGCTCGCAGCGGATAGAGGTACAATGGCAAGAAACCTGGCTGGGCGGCAACCAGGAGCCGAGGCCAGTGAACAGGCACTAGACCGTGCGGTTAGAATCAGACCGCAACAAGATCAGCATAGTCCACGAGAAGCCGCAGGAAGTCGGCGCGAACAACCACGTCGGGCAGAGAACACAAAGCGGCAAGGCAAACGACAAGAGAAGACCTTGCAGAAGAAGTCTGCACGACAAGGAAACCGCGCGGTAAGACACAAGGCCGCAGCGGGAAAGAGTCTGTGTGACAAGGGGAATAAGACTCCTTATAAGAGGTCTGTGCGACAAGAATACCGCGCGGCAAGAAGCTAGACCGCGACGAGAAAGACTATTGTAGTGATAAGACCAGGAAGAGCAGGTCGATGCGAAAAGGTCCAGGTCGCAGCGAACAAAACCTGGTCGCAGCGGATAGGGGCAGGTCACCAGAAAATAGGCCGCCAGACGGATAGATCTAGCCACAGGAATAAGGAAAGCCGCAGAGAGGAGGCAGCCCGGCGCGGTTAAAAAAATCTAATCGAACGAGAGTGGGGTCCACTTGCCAGAGAGAGGAATGCTTACAAGAGGAGCGGAGAAGAGAGAGGAGGTGGATCCACTGGAGAGAAAAGATGCAGTTAGAAGGAACGAAGCCGCAGAAGCAATGCGGTTAAGCAGAACCACAGGCCGTCCGGTTAACTGGAAGACAGGGCGGTTAGAAAAAAAACAGGCCGGACCGTTTCCTCTGATACCATGTATAAAAGTGGTTCAAACCTTGTATATACTTCTTGAATACAAAAATACAAGTATGAGTACAAATATATAGGAGAGATGAGAGAAAATTCAGCTATACAAACAATGTGGGACTAAACACTAAATCCTACATGGGCCATATTAACGGGCCAATACATCATTTTTCTTAGTATTCTCTAACAAAAATAACTAGATATATAAACTGTCAAGTAACAGTGACAGAACAGTTGCAGAAAATTGAATGGCAATACTAACGGCCATCCCAACTCCCTGAGAGCAAATGATGATATTAGGAAATGAAAATTCTAACTTACTCAACTTTTAGGCACTGCAGAAGAAATATGACCCGGAAGCAGTTACCTGGATATATCCTCTCCAAGTAAAATAAAATTGATATTCCATCTTCATTTTCTTTTTTAAGTTCCTCTTCAGAATAAAGGACATCCTCTTTGTAATATGGCGTCAAGACGCTAAACAAGAGAAGCAATAAAAACAATATGTTAAAACAAGTTCGACCGCAGAACCCGGACACCAAAGCAATCAAATGTCCAGGAGTGGGTATGAAGCATAAGCTTAAAATTAGCCCAGAGAAAAAAATTCTCTAATTACTGAAATATTGCATAAGAGTGAGTGCTTGCAAAGGAATTGTAGAACATATGCATATTTAGGTATACAATGGTATTAAAAATATTGAATTTCTACTGGTACTTGTGCGAGTATATCATCCACCTCCAAGTTTCTCTACTATGATTGACAGCAGAAACTCACTGATTTGTCCACTTCAGCCGATTCCATAGGTCTTTGATTTAGTCGCAGAAGCTCTCTGTTCTGCTTGTTTTGTCCTTCAAATCACTGGAGGGCTGATTCAACAAATTCATTCTCCTAATCTCTGACCAGTTCTAGAATGCCTACTGATTGAGATCGACGACACACACGTGTCTATTTCTGCAGGAGGCAGGGATCAGCGACCGTTTGGGCAATCCGAGTCCAAAGATGCGCCCGGAGGGTCGTTCCGAGTCAGTTTCATATATTAGATTTTATTATTTTGATGTATTTGACCCCCGATCGGCCCGAACAGTTATAGCCGTCCGACCGGGAGCCCTAATTCTGTTTTTCCATTTCCCTGTTATAAATAGGCATGCTTGTGGCTGGCCAAGGGATCAGAAGCTGCTTGGATAACAGCCGTTGGTCACTTGGTGGATTCCGAGTCGTGCAACTTCCCGTGCGATACCCGCCTGGTCCTCTTCTTCCTCCCGAGCCCCGGTAAGCCCTTCAACCCTCCTCCTCACCAGAGCCTGCAACACCCTCCTCCGCCTCAGCCGAACCCCCTAGCCATCTCCTCCGCTCTCCTGCTGATCCAGGCCCCTCCTTCCCTGCAGCTCCGCCTCACCGGAGCCCGCAACAGATGACCTCCCCTTTTTCCCGGTCCATCGGATACCCCAAACCATCCCGCACCCTTTCCCCCCATCCGCCAACCTCCCTAGGCCCTCCCCACCACCGGATTCACTAAGACACACTCCGGCTGGCCTCCTACAGTCGCCCCTCTAATTCCCGATCCCGATCCTACCTTCCAAGCCCAACCCGACCATCTACTCGCAGCCCAACCCCTCCGCATACTCCTTTTAAATCTATCTTACCTATTCCCGCGCCCCCTCTGTGGATCCACCGTCATTCCGAGGATGCTACCACCATCGGCCCTCCATCCCAGCGCTAAGCCGCCACAAGCATGAGTAAATCACGGCAGGAGTGTTATATTTTCTCTAGATTGGATGCTTTGATTGGAACTATTGTCGTGTGATTGTTGACTCTTATATGTGATTGTGCTTTATTCGTTGTTTGATTTGCGGAGCGCATTCAGTGTACTTGAGCGGATTTGAGCCTCATTTGTTGGTTGATTATAGTTGTTTTCTCATTCCATTGCTTGTTACTAAATGTGCAAAATCAATGTTTAAAAATATGGTTAATCTAATTATTTGTTGTTGATCATGATTTGGATTGTCACCTCATGTTAACATGTGCACGACATTTAGATCGCATCCTCTTTAGATTGCATTTTCATTTGTTGAGTTAGGACATTTGTGATGTCCGTCGTTTGTACACTCGTACTGCATCAATTGTTTTCAGAGGGAGGTTTGAGCTCTATGTTAGCGTGCAGTTATTGAGTCTATAGGTAGGATCTCATGACATATCATTACGATGATCATCCGTATTCACATTCCGCTCATTCTAGATATCGTGTCGACCTTTCGCCACGATTTGCTAGAAACGATTGCTATGATTCTAACACTTCACGTTATCGTCACTATACCACGCCACGACCTGATGTGGGGTAGAGTTGAGGATCTTCGTAGAGCCCCTTCGGAGAGATCATCATACTATTTTAATGATCACCGCCCATCGCCACACGCTCGTAGGGTTCACATTCACCCTTTGACACATTGTGAGCATATCAGGGATGAACAATTTGATGACTATCTGGATCCCTATAGAGGTCACCACTATGTGGATAACCTCATGCGTTTGGATTCTCCTATTGTTCCACCAATAGAGATACCTGAAGCCAAATTTTAGCGATTGGTTCTTGATCAATTTGATCGCATACATGCTCAAATGAATCACATGAAATCTGCCCTTGGGGAAACCTATAGTGTGACATTAGGATTCAAGTCAAACCACTGATGCGTGTAGTACTCCCATAGTTACGAGCAATTCGCCATCTGATTTTGGTACTCTACCCCTTGATAAGCCTCCATGCCCACGCGATTTTGAAGCACAGTATGACCCTGGCCTTATATCACAGGTGGAGAGCGCCTTTAGCACGGCTAGTGAGTTTGATCACGAGTTTGGCCATGAGAGTGAGGCCGAGCGACTCAGTGACACTGTGATGGTCTATCTATATTCTATACCTTTTGTTGGTCTCGTTACCCCCTTGGTTTGAAACATCAATCTTGACACCATGGCGGCTAACCCTCACTTGGGTATGAATTCTTCTCACTCTCCCCTTAGCCTTATTTTGTGTCAAGTCATGACCGAGAGCCTTGAGCCTCGTGTCGATATCTTGGCGGTCATCCCACTCTCTTGTGGGGACAGTACCCTTATTAGTAGTATTCACTTGGAGGATCATGACCCTAATGACGGGTTCTTTAATGATCCCCCCAACGAGCCTCCTGATGAACCGCCACTTCCCGGCGAGGTTGACATCCCGATGTGCGAGTCATTAATGAGCGCTGACTTATTGACATCTCTCCCATTCTCATCGCTTATTTTGCTTTGGAGAGCGGGTCTTGAGTGTAGCAATGAGTATGTAGGGCACTTCCTAGGCATACTTGAGCACCCTCCAGACGTACTGAGAATTGAGCGTATGACCCACCCCACTCATGATGAGTTTTTAGACATACCGTCTGCTGACCCACCAGATGAGTTCTCTCCTATCAACATCACTCGCCTCACTCGAGCGTCACACCCTATTATTGATGTCTCTGCTTCTCACTCAGGTGACCGTCGCATTCGCGACAGATTTTCATACGTACCTTCTGGTGAGCCGCCTGATGCGTCACGTTCCTTGAGAGATATTAGGGACCACGTGAGCTCGTATTGGAGTCTTGGCGTCTCATACGGTCATTCTGACACTCATCGCACACTTACTGAGTTTTACTACACTCCTCCCATCGAACCCCTCGATAAACCACCTCTTTCAAGGAACTTTGGCCACATAAAGTCAGTTGAATGTCAGTGTACTGTTGGGTACATTGATCACAATATCCCAAATTTGAAGAAGGCTCACAAGTCAATAATATACACAAACCTGTATTTAATATATATCTAAGTTTACATATGCAAGATATTGGTAATTATGTGATTAGACAACCCGAGTGTATCAGAAGTATGGCTGAAAAGAAGTCAGCATGGTCAAGGAAGTCGGGAAAATGACTAAGTACAAAAGCGTTGAGTGACTACTCATCACTCAATGCCTGAGGCCTAAAAGCATTGACAGTATCCCTCTCACTCAAAGCCTCAGTGGAGAAGCTCTATATTCTGGCTAAGTATAAATGCGTCGAGTGAAGGACTTGCACTCGACGCCTTCTCATGGAAATCTGTCTAAGTACAAAAGCGTCGAGTGAAGGACTTGCACTCGACGCCTTCTCAGAGAAAGGTTGTTATGTACAAATGCGTCGAGTGAAGAACTTGCACTCGACGCCGTCTCAGTAAAATCAATCTAAGTGCAAATGCGTCGAGTGAAGGACTTGCACTCGACGCATTCTCAAAAAAATCTGCCTAAGTAAAAATGCATTGGGTAAGGGTCTTACACTCAACGCCTTCTCAGTAAAAGTGTTAAAGGACAAAAGCGTCGAGTGAAGAACCTTCACTCAACGCCTCAGCGATAGACAGAATGTGGCTAAATACAAAAACGTCGAGTGACGAACCTTCACTCAACGCCTCAACGATAAACAGAATTTGGCTAAATACAAATGCGTCGAGTAAAAGTCATTCACTCAACACCTCTGAAGTTAACTGTCAAAACTCCAATTCGTCGAGTCATATGGGATCACTCAACGCCTGTACAGATTCAGAAAATATTCTAAGTCTTTGGCGCCGTGTCAAGTCTGTTAACGTCATCCTTAATTCAAATCGACGCAAATCGCGCGCTAAAAGACAAAGACCACTGTATTGATTGGGCAGCGATATTCTGGGATATATAAAAGGAAAGTGGGCGGCATTTTTACAAGAACTTTGTTCCATTGTTTCAAAACCCTAATTTTCGCAAAAACGTCGGCCAGCAGAGCAGAGCAAATTACTCATCATCTTCAAGCCTGATATTCTACTAAAAGAACATCTTTCTCAAGCTTGAAAAAGAAGAACTCTGCTAGATACAACACAGTACAAGCTGAATCAAATCTGAAGAATCATCTTCCTGTAGCTGTACTGAAGAAGGGTTGTCTGTTGATTTAGCCAAAGAATAAGACTTAGAGATTTTCTGTTGAGTCAAATTTCTCAAACAATTATCCAATATTGTAAGATCCCTCTGAGATCTGAGTGTAGGCCTATTTTATAAAGGCTCAGTGTAGAAATGTAAGCAGTCTGAGTGTAGGAGTGTGAAGCACTCTGAGTTGTAGGATCTTGAGTAGGATCTGAGGTAAGACGTGTGCCTGAGGTAGGATTTTTGTGAAGATTTTAGGTAGGAGACCAACTGGATCTCTGAGTTGTAGGAGTTGGAAGACTCTGAGTTGTAGGGCTATTCAGCGTGAGGTAGGAGACAAGTGATTGTCTCTGAGGCAGGACTGTGAGCAATCTGAGTTGTAGGAGTGGTGAGCACTCTGAGTTGTAAGATCCAGGGAAGGCATCTGAGGTGTAAGATCTGTTTGATCTGAGTACTGGAGGAGTTGGCCGAATCTAGTTCACTGATAGATAGGTGGATGGGGAAAGTGGATGTACCCTAGATAGATGAACCACTATAAATTCCGTGTGTTTTATGTGTTCTTGAAAGCTAACCTACTAACATAAACACACCACAAGATCTACTCTAAAAAGAATTCAAAGATTCAAAAACTAACTTATTCACCTCCCTTTAGGTGTTTAGCTACCCTTAAAAAAACTTTAATGTACCATGTCTGTCGTGTTTTTCATGCATCATTCATTCAAGCATGTCATCTTTTTGGTTCATCATCTGCATAAGTCTGTCGAGTCGTTCATTCAGTTAATACATGCACTTCATGATATCATTTGGGTTCATCATTCACATTTTTGGTTTGTTGAGTCGTCTGTTTCTCATATACACGCACTACATGAGTCATTCCAGAGAAAAATCGCTGCTAGTAATGAAAGTTATAAAGCTCGAGCATATATGCATAGGAGGGAGCAAATTTACTCCTTTGCAATTTCTATGTCGGCTAGTACTTTTCTTTCCGCTGAGAGATGATTTGCTCTGGATGTGCAAATGCTTAAGTATGAGGGTGTGATGTGTCTGATATTTATACTATTTTTCAGACTCATCTGATCTAGTTTTCACGTCCATACACTACAATTTTGGGAAGTTTTCGCTGATATTTCTCTTGATATATTAACAAACTCTAGATGTTGCCTTTGACAACTTAACTAATAAGGGGTTTAGTGAACCTTCATCACTCAACACATTTGTGCTTAACAAAACTTTTCTGGTTGTTGGCGTTGAGTGAACCTTCTTCACTCAATACTTCCGGACTTGGCAGTTATCCTGACTGAAGGCATTGAGTGAACCTTCTACACTCAATGCTTCTGGACTTGTACAGAATTTCTGACTGAAGGCGTTAAAAGAACCTTCTACCCTTCATCACTCAACGATGTTGCCTTTAACAACTTAACTGATAAGGTGTTAAGTGAACCTTCATCACTTAACACATTTGTACTTAACAGAATTCTTCTGGTTGGGCAGCGAAGAAGCTAAGTGCCCGCCGAATGGGCCCCTACACAGTCGCTCGACGAATTGGTGTGAATGCTTATGAGCTTGATATCCTACCGACAATGGGAATACATCAGGTGTTCAATGTAGATGATTTAATTCCATACTATGAGGAGCAAGTGTACGTGAACCCCTTATCCGCACCTACCACTGAGCCCCAGCTGGACCCTCACCCATCTTGTGCCCCCACACCCACCTTTCGCAGGCAGTCGAGAATGGTTAAGCACCGCTCGGATGACTCCACTACCCGACCGACAGTTCCGGAGGCACCGTGTTCAGATGGAGGTACATCACTACGACAGACGCCTACGCCTATCGAAGATGCAGTACAAATCGTTGGCCTTGACTTCACTACAACGGGCGGTTCGGTGGTCCTGCGGTACTTGGTCAGTTGGCTTGCCCGCCCGACTTCTGACGACACTTGGATTTCTACTGAGCAACTCGAGAGACTCGCCCCAGACTCACGTCGATAGTACGATCATCTTCACTCACCGGATATGAGTGCTTTCAAGTCGGGGGGAGTTTATAGTGATTGACGGCACGCAAGCGTCTACTCTTGCAGGAGGCGCCCGGAGGGCCGTTCCGAGTCGGTTTCATATATTAGATTTTACTATTTTGATGTATTTGACCCCTGATCGGCCCGAACAATTATAGTCGTCCGATCGGGAGCCCTAATTTTGTTTTTCCATTTCCGTGTTATAAATAGGCATGCTAGTGGTCGGCCAAGGGATCAAAAGCTGCTTGGATAGCAGCCGCTGGTCACTCGGTGGATTTCGAGCCATGCAACTTCCTGTGCGATATCCGCCTGGTCCGCTTCTTCCTCCTGAGCCTCAGTAAGCCCTTCAATCCTCCTCCTCACCAGAGCCCGCAACACCTTCCTCTGCCTCAACCGACCCCCCACCCCCAGCCATCTCCTCCGCCCTCCTGCTAATCCCGACCCCTCCTTCCCTACAACTCCGCCTCACCCGAGCCCGCAATAGATGCCCTCCCCTTTTTCCCGGTCCATCGGATACCCTGCACCATCCCGCACCCTTTCCCCCCATACGCCAACCTCCCTAGGCCCTCCCCACCACCAGATTCACTAAGACACACACCGGCTGGCCTCCTACAGCCACCACTCTAATTCTTAATCCCGACCCCACCTTCCAAGCCCAACCCGACCATCTACCCGCAGCCCAACCCTCCGCATACTCCTTTCAGATCTATATTACCTATTCTCGCGCCCCCTCCGTGGATCCACCATCATTCCAAAGACACTACCACCATCGGCCCTCCATCCCAACGCTAAGCTGCCACAAGCATGAGTAAATCGAGGTATAAGTGTTATATTTTCTCCAGATTGGATGCTTTTGTTGGAACTATTGTCGTAAGATTGTTGACTCTTATCTGTGATTGTGTTTTATTCATTGTTTGATTTGCATAGCGCATTTGGTGTACTTGAGCGGATTTGCGCCTCATTCATTGGTTGATAATAACTGTTCTCATTCCATTGATTGTTACTAATTGTGCAAAATCAATGCTTAAAGCTATGGTTAATCTAATTACTTGTTATTGATCGTGATTTAGACTGTCACCACATGTTAACACGTGCACGACATTTAGATCGCATTCTCTTTAGATTGCATTTTCATTTGTTGAGTTAGGACATTTGTGTTGCCCGCCGTTTGTAGACTCGTACTGCATCACCTACTCTCTGTTTCTTCCTCAGATTCGCCGCAGAACCGATTTAATAGATTTTTTCTAATTGCTTTACTTATAATTCTAATAGTTGTCAATGTTGCCTATATCTTAAAGTTGCAGATGTCGGATATTAGATTCATGTCAGTTTTAAGTTTGAAATGTCAGATATCGGATTGAGGGACATATATCGGGAAGATTTCACAATGTCATTGTAGGTCATGAGTGGATTTTATATTAATTACACAGATCCCTCATCACATCACACCGTACATGTCGCCATCAGAACACTTCCGCAGATCTCAAAGCACTACGATAACAGGATCCGAAATATACATTCACAATATATTAGCCCACAATCTGCTAGCCCGTTTTTTTTGCTTTTTGACAAGTCACATAGCTTCCCATAATGTGGAACACACACCGTTCTTTATAAAGCCTCCTCGGAACGTCGGGGCGAGCTGTCCAAGATGCTCATCTCACTCGTCTATCCACCCATCTCACTCCCCTTTCTCAACAAGTCCAACGTGGTCGCTTCTTTCCCCTCACTCTTCTTTCCCCTCACGCTATACGACGCTTATCGAGAAGATCCCCATCTCACTGAGAGGCCCCGCATCTCATAGAGAATTCACTTACCTCACCAAGAATCCCCTCACCTCACTGAACCCTCGTCTCACCGAGAATCTCCTCACCCTATAGAGAAACCCCTCACTCTACAGAGAAGACCCTCAACTCACTGAGAGGCCCCAACATCATCCCCGAGAAGTTGTCGATTAACCCTCAACTCACTGAGAGGCCCCAACATCATCCCCGAGAAGTTGTCGATGAAGGCAGCATTTGTTTGGGTTGATGGCCTCCGATGCGGTAGGTCAAAAACATATTTGGTTCAATCATACTGTTTGGTAATGCACTACAAGAAAACCACGTTTCTAAAATAAGCTGAATTTAGGGTTGTTAGAATAACTCATGTATTGGGCCCATCTTTTGGGCCCATTATTGCTCTCCTCTCTTTTAGTCTCACATCTTGTATATGATTTATTCTCTCTCTCTCTTCCTCCTATATATTTGCATTCTCTCCTTGTATTTACATACTCAATCAATACATACAAGATTTTGAGCTT
The DNA here is from genome assembly GCA_039583875.1 of Platanthera guangdongensis. Lineage (NCBI taxonomy): Eukaryota > Viridiplantae > Streptophyta > Magnoliopsida > Asparagales > Orchidaceae > Platanthera > Platanthera guangdongensis. Next base: position 45,553,131 of record CM077158.1, on the reverse strand, counting down.
TCTCTACATGGTATCAGAGCCAAAATCGGTCTCTCGCTGACTCTTCTTTTCTGTCCGCCTCGGTTGACCTCCCGCGGCCTGCTTGTCTATGTCCGCCTCTATTCTGCGGCTTGCCCGTCTCTGTTCGCTTCTTTTCCGCTGCCTCCAGTTGCTTCCTTTCTCCCGTGGTTCCACCCCCCTGACTTCTTATAGCCCTTTCTCTCCCTGATCTGTGGGGCCACCTTCTCCCTTGTTCTCCGTTGTCCGCTGCGGGCTCCCTGCTCGCCGACGGTTCTTGGTCGCTGTTCTTCTGGCGGACTACTCCAGCTCGTCGCGGCCTGTCTTCAGTCCGCTGCACTGCTATCCGCTGCTTTGTCTATCCGCGACCTGCCTCCTATATCCGCTTGAGACTTTCTACTCGCAGTTTCCTTCTCCTCAGACCGCTGTTGTGATCCGCCAGACCGTGCGGGCTGTTCCTCTCCCGCATTTTGGTTGCGGTCTTCTCCTGCTCTTCCTGTCCGCGCGGCTTGTCTCTGTCCGCTGCAGCTTTCTTTTTCCCAGTCCGCTTCGCCTTTGGTCGCGACCTGCTCCTGCCGCTGGTGCTTTCACATCTTGACCGGGCGGTCTCTGCTGTAGTCGCGCGGGCTCTCCTCTCTTACGGACTGCTCTTGTCCGCCAGACTCTCTCTCTCTTCTTGAGAACTGCTCCTGTCTGCTTCCTGTGCTCTGACCGCTGTTGTGTTCACCTAGACCGTGCAGACTCCTTTCTTTCCGCATTTTGGTCGCGAACTGACTACTCGCTGGTGACCGGCGTGACCGTGCGGACACGTGCCTTTTCCGCATTTTCTGGTCGCGGTCTCCAACCCTTCCCGCTGCGGCCTTGTCGTGCAACCTCTTGCTCTTTTTGCGGCGTGCGACCTCTTGCTCTTTTCGCGGCGTGGGACCTCTTGCTCTTTTCGCGGCGGTCTCCATAGGTGGTCTGGTTCTGCGGTCTGCCTCTATGGCTTCTTTGGGTAACTCCACTAGCTCGGTGGCCAGTCCGCCTATTGACCGCCCGGCCTGTCCTACAGACCGCACAGTTTGCTCTGTTGAAGTCTGTGACGAGCTAAGGATCACTACCATCTCTCTTTCTGGCAAGAAAAACTTTATTCCTTGGGTGCACTCAGTTCGACGGGTTCTTCAGCCCAAGGGCCTTCTGCCTCACCTTACTCAGGCACCTCCGTCTCCTCTTACCGATGATTGGCTCCGCAATGATGGCCGCGTTTAGACTTGGATCCTGAATTCCTTGAAGGGTGAGCCTTATCAGATGGCTATGTACCACGACACCACCAAGGCTATGTGGGATGAGCTGCATTCCTTATACTCAGGCCGCGACAGCCTTCAGCATCTCTACGACATACTCACTGAACTCTTTGCTCTCGACAGTGGCGGGGCTTCGGATATGACCTTGTTTGTCGCTCGGGCTAAAACTCTTGTTGAAGCCTGGATCCAGCATCAGCCGCACACCAATGATCATGTTGCTCAGCGCGCTCAGAAGGAAGCCGCTTGCATTGCCATCATCATGGCCCGTTTTCCATCTCACCTTCAGAGCCTTCGTGCTCAGGTCCTGGCTGCTCCCACCACACCATCTTTCTCTGATGTATGCTCCATGATTCTCCGCGTCTCCCCTCCTCCAGATACTCCTGCTCCTGCTCCCCCGGCTCTTCTTCAGCAGGCCCCTCCGCTCCTACCATCCCCTCCTACTTCTGCTCGGGGGGACGTTCGGGCTCTCGGGGCCGTGGCCGTGGTGGTCGGGGTCGGCCAAAGTGTTCCTTCTGCGGGAAAGATGGTCATCTTGAGGCGACCTGCTACAAGAAAATTGGTTATCCTCCTCGTCCGACGGCTTCTGTTGTTACTGACGTCAGTCCTCCTGATCTTGAGACCGTCCATCTTCAGCTCCAGCATCTCCAGGGCCTGCTCAACCCACCAACTGCCTTTGTCGCCTCCGTCTCCAACACAGGTACTGCTTGTCTCTCCACCAACCTGGGATGGATTGTGGACTCTGGTGCCACTCATCACATTACTTCGCAACGGCCTGCCCAGTACTCGGCTTCTCCTTATCCGAAGTCTATCACTGTGGCCAATGGGGCACTAGTTCCCGTCTCCGGCTCAGCAGATCTTTCTCTCAACCAGTCTATCTACCTTCGCTCGGCTATTCATGTTCCGAGTTCACCATTTAATTTACAATCTGTTGGACGTCTTACAAGTGATCTTGATTGTTCTGTTATATTCACTTCATCTTCCTTTGTTATACAAGATCGGCGGACGCGGACTACCATTGGTAAAGGCCAGTTGCGGAACGAGCTCTACCTTCTCGATGAATCTCCCACCATTCTGTCTTCCGTCTCTTCCACTGCATGGCATCGTCGACTTGGGTATGCCCCTCCGCCGGTCCTCCAGCGGGCTCTTCCAGATATCCCTTTTTCTCCTTTTCAGTGTGACTCATGTGTCCTCAGTAAACAGCCACGTTCTCTTTTCCTTCGCATTGTACTCGGATCGCTGCTCCCTTTGATTTAGTACATTCTGATGTATGAGGTCCTTTTAAGATTCCTAGTATCTCTGGTTTTCGCTATTTTATCACATTTATTGATGATCACTCTCGAACTACGTGGTTATACTTACTCCGTGGACGCTCTGAGCTTCCCCAGGTTTTTCGGGCATTTGTCCTCGAGAACCATACATAATTCCACACCACACTCAAAATCCTCCGCACCGACAATGCTCGTGAGTACATCAGTCACGAATTTACCGCTTTGTGTTCTGAATACGTGATTCTACATCAAACCTCTTGTGCTTACACACCCCAGCAAAATGGTGTTGCCGAAAGAAAGAACCGCCACTTACTCGATGTCGTCCGCTCCCTCATGCTTCAAATGCATGTTCCCAAGCCGTATTGGAACTTTGCGGTTTTGCCTGCCTGCTTTCTCATCAACCGCCTCCATTCCTCTGTCCTCAATTATGTTACTCCGTTTAGCATATTGTTTCCCTCCACTCCGGCTTTTCCTCTCCCACCTCGTGTCTTTGGCAGCACCTGCTACGTCCACTGTCTGGGGCCCTCCTCGGATAAGTTAGATCCCAGGGCGGCTAAACACATTTTTGTCGGCTATTCCCGCACCCAAAAGGGCTATGTCTGTTACTCTCCCGCTACTCGCAAGATCTCTGTTTTTGCTGACGTTACCTTCCGGGAAGAACAACCCTTTTTTCCTGCTCCTTTACCCGCTGATCTACCACCAACTCCTCTCCCGCCAGCCATCCCACGCCCCGTTATTCCCGCTACTACGCCACCTTCGCCGGTTTCCCCTGCACCGGCTCCTGCTACCGCCAAACCACCCGTTATCTGTGTCTACACTCGTCGCCCTCCCAGTTCCGTTGCCCCTCTGCAGACGACCTCTACCACGGATACTCCGCGTCCTTCTGATCAGGTACCACCTTCCACTGCTCATCCTCTGGCCAACTACGTCTCTCTTCATCGCCTCTCTCCCCTTCTGCACACATTTGCTACTTCTCTCTCTTCGATTGCTGTTCCTAACTCTGTACAGGAGGCGCTTCAACATCCCGGCTGGCGGGCAGCCATGGAGGAAGAAATGTTTGCTCTCTAGGCTAACCAAACATGGACCGTCGTACCCCTTCCTCCGGGTCAGAAACCGGTTGGGTGCAAGTGGATCTTTGTCATCAAACATGCTGCTGATGGGACAATTGACCGTCTAAAGGCTCGTCTTGTGGCTCGTGGTTTCACACAGCAACAGGGGCTCGACTATGAGGAAACTTTCTCTCTGGTCGCCAAGCTCAATACCGTTTGCGTCCTCATCTTTGTCGCTGTTCATCGCCAGTGGCCCCTATTTCAACTAGATATCAAGAATGTCTTCTTAAATTAGGATCTACAGGAGACGGTCTACATACAACAACCACCCGGGTTTGAGACCACAGGGGAGTCTCAGGTCTGCCGCCTTCTAAAGGCTCTGTATGGTCTCAAACAATCTCTACGAGCCTGGTTTGAAAAATTCAGTAAGGTCCTTCGTGATATCGGTTTTACTCGAAGCTCGGCCAACTTTTCGCTATTTACTCGTCACCGACCAACAGGGGCGGTCCTTCTGTTAGTCTATGTTGACATCATCATTACAGGAGATGACTCAGAAGGGATACATGCCGTCAAAGTACATCTAAACTCGGTCTTTCGGACAAAGGACCTGGGACCTCTACGATATTTTTTGGGTCTTGAGGTTGCCAGACGACCGGATGGGCTTATTTTATCTCAACGGAAGTACTGTCTTGACCTTCTTCATGATGCTGGTTTTTCAGGGTGTAAGCCAAGTGATACGCCTATGAATGTAAACCACAAGTTGTGCGCTCAGACATCTGACTCGAATCTACTTCTCCAGAATCCTGAATATTATCGACGACTCGTTGGAAAATTGATCTATCTCATGGTTACCAGACCAGATATTTCTTTTGTTGTTGGTCTTGTCAGTCGGTACATGCACTCTCCTTGAAAATCTCATCTTCAGGCTGTTGAACGTATTCTCAGGTACCTAAAAACAGCTCCTGGTCAAGGACTTGTTTACCGAACCTCTTCTTCTGCTCCAACTTTAGTGGCATACTCAGATGCTGATTATGCTGGTTCTCTTGATGACCGGTGATCTACTAGTGGTTTTTGCACATATTTTGGAGGACATTTGATTACATGGCGAAGCAAGAAACAAGCGGTCGTTGCTCGATCATCAGCCGAGGCAGAATACCGGGCAATGACATCTATTGTATCGGAACTTACATGATTTGAGAGTGTTCTCACTGATCTGGGTGTAAAATTACCGTCATCGACTCTTCTCTTTTGTGACAACAAAGCGGCTATACATATTGTCAAGAACCCAGTCTTCCACGAAAGAACAAAACACATTGAAGTCGATTGTCACTTCATTCGTGAAAAGTTCAAATGAAGAAGCTCGATCTAAAGCATGTCCCAGGGTCGAAAAAAGTTGCGGATGTCCTCACAAAGGCTCTTCCCAAGACACTCTTCTATCAATGCTTGTCCAAGCTTGGTGCATACGATTTGTACGCTCCAGCTTGCGGGGGAGTGTTAGAATAACCCATGTATTGGGCCCATCTTTTGGGCCCATTATTGCTCTCTTCTCTTTTAGTCTCACATCTTGTATAGGATTTATTCTCTCTCTCTCTTCCTCCTATATATTTGTATTCTCTCCTTGTATTTACATACTCAATCAATACATACAAGATTTTGAGCTTTCTCTACAAGGGTATTCGACTATCCACAAGTATTTCGCCCAGTTCGATCGCGCTGCTGCTATTTCGATCCTGATTCTTCCTCGCCTCCTCCGCTCCCGATTCCTGCCCCCTTCCTCTCCTGATTCCCCTTTCATCCGCTCCCAATTCAACGACCACTCCTCCACTGACATTGCTGTGAGGATCTCCGACGCTCACCTCTGACGTTGTGTTGCTTCTCCGATCTCCAACGTTGCTTGCTCACCTCTGACGCTGCTTTCCAGATCTCCCCCTTTGAAGAATAAAAGCTTTATTCTCGATCAAATTGCTACCTAGATTTTGATCAAGCTCCAGTATCTTTTCTTCCTCCGATACCGGTGTGCTTGCAAGCTCCATTCCATTTCCCTAATTCTTCCTTAGATCTATGAGGAATATTTTTCCCCGTTTGCTCTGGTTTTCTCAAATATTGTTGCGTATTTTTTGGATGAATTTGTTTGTGTATTGGATAATTTGTTAAGTATATTTTTTGGATAAATTTGCTAATTTGTGTATGTGTTTTGATAGTGTGTATGAGTGTTTGTTTGTATGAGTATGTGTTTGTATGAGTGTGTATAGTTGTATGTGTGTGTATGTGTAGGTTACATAAAAGAGAAATTGTGTGTATGTGTGTTTGTGTATTAGAGTGTATGTGTATGCGTGTGTAGGTGTTTGTAGTTGTATGTGTAGGTGTTTATGTATGTGTATGAGTATGTGTTTGTTGTATGCGTGAGTGTGTGTAGTTGTATGTGTATGAGTATGTGTTTGTTGTAAGCGTGAGTGTGTGTGTAGTAGAATGTGTATGAGTGTGTGTGTAGGTGAGTTTGTGTATTAGTGAGTGCATGTGCATGTGAATGTGGGTATTTGTAATTGTATGTGTAGGTGTTTGTGTGTGTGTGTATGAGTACGTGTTTGCTGTATGTGTATGGATGTGTGTAGTTATATAGGTATGAGTATGTGTGTGTGTGTATGTGTAGGTTCTGTAAAGGAGATTGTGTGTGTGTGCGCACGTGTAGGTTCTATAAAGGAGAAATTGTGTATGTGTGTGTAGGTGTTTGTAGTTGTAAGTGTAGGTGTTTATGTGTGTGTTGTATGTCTGTGTATGTGTGTCTGTGTCGTTGTATGAGCATGAGTATGTGTGTGTTTGTATGATTATGTGTTTTATGTGTTTCTATGTGTGTGCTTGTATGAGTATATGTTTGTATGTATGTGTGTGTGTAGGTTTTAACGTGTGTATAATCGTCTTTTTAAATAATAGTTGTGTTTATGTGTATGTGTGTGTGTGTATAGTTTTGTTTGTTTTTGTATATACTTGTGCGTGTGTGTGTGTGCAGTTGTGTGTGTATGTGTTGTATGTGTGTGCGTATGTGGGTGTGTGTATGTGTAGGTCATATAAAAGAGAAGTTGTGTGTATGTGAATGTGTGCGTGTGCTTGTAGTTATGTGTGTAGGTGTTTGTAGTTGTATGTATAAGCCTTTGTAGGTGTATGTGTTATGTTTTTATGTTATTGTTTCGTATGTTTATCTTAATAAAAAAATTCTAGATGGGAAAACCGAATGGAGCAACCAAATTTTTTTCTGATCTCTTGCAACCATTGGAACAAAACTATGAATTGCAAGATCCGCGAATGACCACAACTAGAGAGTTCCTTGAGATGACATTATACATTTTATCACATAACAAGCCCATCAGAAAAGCAAGCGAGCGTTTTCAACATTCAATCGAGACTGCTAGCAGATATTTTAGCAAGGATCTTCGTGCTCTGCTATGCTTCGCAAAAGATGTTATAATGCCACTATGGATATTTTAATAATACTCCACCAGAAATTATGCAAAATTCGCATTACATGCCTTTTTCACATATTGCATTGGTGCTATAGATGAAACATATGTTGATGCAAGTATTATGGTTAATAATCAAGTAAACGATATATTGGGCATCATGGAAGTATGGAACTACAATGCAAAATGTAATAGTTGTTTGTGACTTCAACATGTGTTTTACTTTCACCATGGCTTGTTGGGAGGGATCTACGCATGATAGTCGTATTTCAATTTTGCTATAAGCAATCCCAAATATAACTTCCCGCCCCCTCCCCCTCCCCTAAAGGTACTCTAATATTGTTATTGCAATACTTATATTGTGTATTCTTATCACTTTTGTTTATTAAAACCGTGCGTCGATCATGCAGAAAAGTATTATTTGGTCAACGCTACATATCCACCACAAAGATGTTATATAAAACACTATCTAGATGCATAATATCATCTTCCCAATTTTGCTTGAGGTAGTCGTCCAGTTGAAGGACTCCAAGAGATTTACAATCAAGCACACTCTTTTCTTAGGAGTGTGATTGAACATACATTTGGCATATGAAAGAAGAAATGGGCAATACTACGCGACATGCCAAGCTATAGTTTTGACAAACATATACATATTATGCTAGCGACAATGACTTTGCATAATTTTATACAAAGGCATCCGTGACGTACAGATCCTGATTTTAGGGAATATGAGAGAATTGGTACGGGGAATGACGTAGACTCACAGAGACGACAAGATACATGCATTTGATACAGCAAATGGTGTGGGCGAGATGATATCGCTGCGCGAGTCTATACCACAACTCTACGAGGCAAGAAGGTGATATTCATTGCTCATAATTTATATTTTATTACTTTTATCTATGAATTAAATTAAAACATCTTCATTCATGTAGGGATGCACCTAACTATTTGGCGCAACCGATGAATCCGTTCGCAGAAACTTTTAAAAAGTTGTATTTTTAATAATTAAAAAACATAAAATTGTTATTATGTATATCATATAACTTTGGATGTCAATGTCTAAAACTGTTTTTATATAAAAATAAAGGTTATAATAATTAGAAAAAAATCACCCAACAAAACACTATTTTTGCCAGACAATTTTTTGAGAACTTCTTGAACAACACTGCAAACTCCTTTCATCCAAACAGTTTTATAGCAAAACTTTGTTTTTCAGAATCATCTCAGCTTTATTCGATCAGTAGCTTTTCCATCAACAACTCTCCCAAACTGAGCCTAAGTAGAACCTGTCTTATTCCACTAAGCTTGATCTTTCAACTACTCGCTCCTTTCCAAGGATAAACACACTACCATTGCCATTTACAAAGGCAAATCTCTATCCACACTAACAAATCTTCCATTCTCCCTGAAATCCATGTCCTTCCACCCACTAAACCGGATTCTACTCAATCTTTCCTTGATCTACACATGAATCTCATGTGTAACATGTCAAATCTGGCCCTAACGCCGTACGACTGCCTTGGCCAACCTCAAAGGGAAGAACAATTTCCATGAACGAGACTTCATTAGTGCGAGACTCCACAATCGCAGACTCTCCCTACCAACTGATGAGACCCAATTCATTCCACTATTTATAACCTGACTTGAGAATAATTAATGCACCGGATTTTTTGCTTTCTCTGGGTTCTCTTTCTTCCAATCTTATTTGTAAAAGGAGACCTGGGTAAATTCTGGAGAGGGAGATCTTTCATAAAGCTCTCGCGTGTGAGGTGGGATCTCCAGCGAACGCCATCCGCTTTCAATGTTCTTAGTAACCAACTTCAATTGGGTTAGCCCCAACCACGAACAGTCCGGGGTTAACACCCTCCAAGGTGCAGTGAGCGTGGACGCGGGTGTCTTATCTGAAAATTTGCCTTTCCTAGCAAGGTTGATTTTAATGACCACCCTCCAAATCCTCTTCCAGAATTCTCCACAAAGCAAGACTTGGTCACCATGCAACAGTCAATTGAGGCTCTTTCCCAAACTGTTGGATCCATGGCAGAACTTCATTCCTTCATTCCTCTAGTGCTCCGCAAATTCCTTTTTTTGTTCAACATACTTAGCAACAGCTTCATCCACTCCCACAACATCATGTAACATCCACTTTTTCCCTCGGAGTTCCTCATCAATCAAGTCCTCCTTCGATCATTCATCGTGCTGCGCTAATTGGTGAACAATGTCCACCTATACGTGTAGATGATGATTCTGAAGGGTGATGAGTTTTTGGCACCCTTTGTACCAAAATTTAGGTTGCTTTTTTATAACAATTTTTGGTAGCCTAAATTGCTCATGTACAACGTAAATGAAGACCCAAGTACAGAGGCGTTTTGAGTTTGCTTTGGTCAGGGAGATTGAAGTGTCCGCTCCTCTTTGCAACCTTGGAAGTATCGACAATAGATTGGTTCTTCGGCCTGTCGTCAGAAGTATTACATATTATGGAGAGTTTAAAAGCTTCCTGACCTCGGACTTTGCTAGTTCGAAGAGGTTAAAAGTGGACAAGGTCACATGTTAGATTTGTGGCAAAACAAGAATGAGTCCTCATGGGACTACATTACTCAGTTCCAGAGGGTAAACGTCAGAGTGCGATTAGCAGATGATAACATTTCGCAAGTCGCTCTGATAAGAGGACTTCACGACGTTTTTTTCAAATATCAGTTGAATGACTTCCCTCAAATAATCTTTTCACAAGCTTTGGAGCTTGTCGGTGGATATATGGATGCAGAAGAAAGTATGGCCGACCACTTGAATCGACCCTTTCTGCCCACAATTCCTCGAAGACCACCATCAAGGAGAGAAAAAGATAGATGATGGCCTGGTCGCTCTCAACAGTTCAATCGTGGCGGTCGGGATGCACCTCCGGTACCACAACAAGCGCCCCCACCAATGAACCATCCACATTCATTCATCCACCACGTGAAATCAACCTCCCAATGCTAAATCAACCTCTGACGCAGATCATTGCATCCATTTGTCTCACCAATTTCTTTTATCCACCTCCTCCATGCATGTTCACTTCGTTCGCGAACAAATCCTTGTATTGTGAATATCATCGGAAGACAGGACACACTACTGATGAGTGTCAACAGCTGAAGGAGTTTCTCTAGCGACTGTTTATAAAAGGGAAGTTGCCGGAATTTTTGTTGAAGTCCCCCTTCAGTCAAGGGAAGGAAAAACTCAGTGATGAAGTGAGGCCTTCCCAGGTCGCCCCGCAAGAGCCAAATGTCGATGTCCGGACCATCAATGGAGGTCTCGGTTCAGAAGCGTGAAGCCGAGCCAGTGTGAAGCGAGTGCACACAGGAGAAGTCTCTCTCGCCACCCTCGTGACACAACCCATCCCGATGGGAGCTATCCCGTTTTCTCAAGTAGAACTGGTGCTCACCAAGGACCCTTTCCACGACAACATAATCATCACGATTGTCATTATGAATGCCAACGATCGACGAATTATGGTGGATATCGGAAGTGTTGTCAGTTGAGTTATGACATGTTATGTACAAGTCGTGTTTCCCCCTGGTCGGGGTAGTTTTGTCTTTTTCCGTGTTTTTAGGTTTTCCCTTACTCATGTATATATATGAGTAAGAGACCTGCTTATGAGGATTGAATAAGATTCCCGTTTTTCTCTCTACTTGGTATCAGAGGTGAAAAACCTCGTGCCCTAGCCGTTGATCGGATCGCCCGTCTCCCGTCACGCTTCTTCCCGCAACTCATCGTCGCCCGTCTCCCGCTTCACCGTCGCGCTTCTTCCCGCATCGTTGCCCGTCTCCCGCCTCGCTTCACCGTCGCATGTCGCGCTTCACCGTAGCGCTTCCCGTCTTCGTGATGCCGGGCGGCAACAGTTCCGGCTGCTGAGAGGAACGCCGTCGCCGTTCCTCCATGAAACAGTCCGCCTCTCTTTCATGAAAAACAACATTGTCGTTGTCCTGCTCACGCGTCCAGGTCCTGCGCCCGTGTCGCTGCCTGTCTGGAAGAAGGTGTGCTGCTACAACGCCGCTGTCCTGCTCTCGTGTTGCTGTCCTGCTCCCATGCCGATGCCTGGCCGCTGTCCTGCTATCGTGCCGCTGCCGGTGCTGCTGATCTGTATGAAAGAATAAGGTGTCCGGCTCCTGTGCTTATTGTGTCGGTATGGGTGAACCCGATTCATCAGTTTTTTCTCCAGGCGTGATCCAGCCTCCGATGGTTGAGCCTCAGTTCCCCATGGCTACTCTAGCTCCTTGAAGATTACCACAGTTCCTCTGGATGACACGAATTACCTGGAATGGTCTCGTGCTGCTCAACATGTCATCTGTAGTCAACAGATGTTTGACTATATCGATGGGTCGATTACGGAGCCTCCAGTGACTGATCCCTCCTGGAAGCGCTGGGATTCAGACAACTCTCTGGTTGTGTCTTGGCTCCTGCATTCGATGTCGCCCAATGTCTATCGGAGCTATATGCTGATGGACTCTGCATTTGAGATTTGGACTCGTGCTCGTGAAACTTACTCTCAGATTGGTAGTTCCACCCAGGTGTATGAGCTCGCTCGCCGCATTTTGGAGTTGCGTCAAGGGTCGATGTCTGTCTCATCCTTTTTTCTGAGTTTGAGCGCTTGTATCAAAAATTGGACTACTTTGCACATTTCACTCCAGCGTGTACTGCGGATGCCGTCCTGTTAAAGCAACGAGAGGATCGCTTTCGCTTTCATGCCATCTTAATGAGATTGAATAAGTAATTTGATGTGGTCCAGACTCATGTACTACACCGTTCTCCTCTTCCCTCCCTTCGAGAGGCGTTCAGCTCGATTCTGGGTGATGAAGACCGCCACAAGTCTCTCAGTGTTATGACTCCTCCGGATCGTTCTGCCTTGACGAGTGTTGGTCGTGGCCTCATCCCTACTCCTGCATCTTCTGTGCCCATCTGCAATTACTGTGGTCGACGGGGACACTCTTGGGATGTCTGCTTCAAACTTCATCCGCATTTGGCTCCTCGTGGTCGTGGTCGGGGTCGTGGACCTGGTCGTGGGGGCCATAGGCATAGTGCCTACCGTTCTCATGACACTGCTTACACTGCTGATGTCTATGATGAGACCCAGTCTTCAACATCCTCCTTTCTTACTGCACATGAGTTGGATGCATTTCGCCGCTTGCTTCACACTCAGTTCGATCCGGTCACTGGAAGCTCTACTTCTCTTGCCACTGTTGCCATGCACAGTGCTCATGCGGCCACCACCTCACCTTCTGAGTGAATGCTCGACTCTGGTGCCACCCACCACATGTGTTCTTGTTGTTGTGCTAAACTGCCAGAGAGGAAATCTCTTTTTGTATTTCTCTGTATATTTTTCCTTTGAATTTGAATTGACTGCATTGAATGCTGACTGCCTGGAGAATGAAAATCCGGCTGGAGAGAATATTACATTAATGGATTTCCTCAACTGTTCTATTAAAAACGACAAGTAATAATCCTGATGAATACCATAATCAATGTTGTCACTAACGGCTATAATCAGAGAATAAAATCATTGATTATTCAGGAATTACTGCAATAAAATAAGGACAAAAGAAGAAAAAATCTAAGTCTGGATCTGCACAGAATTCGTCAAGCAAAGAACAGATTTCGTCGACCTGAATCCAGAGTTCGTCGACCAGAGAAATCATGTTCGTTGACCAGATAATTCCTGTTCGTCGACCTGAGCACCAAGTTCGTTGACCCGAGAACAGCTAACTGTTTTCTGATAAAACTTGTCAATTCTGTGCTCTAAGTTCGTCGAGCTGATAACAAAACTTCGTCGACTGGAGTTCAGAGAAAGGATTCTGGACTTAGAATGTTGAATTTGAACTTCCAGAAATCGTCGACCTGAGCACGAATATCGTCGAGCTTAACTCAGAGAATTGTCTCTGAGTTCGTCGAGCTGAGCACTACTTTCGTCGAGCTGAGTTCGACGAACGTCGAACTCACTTTCCTGAATCTTGATTTTTCTCTGAGTCTGGAGTCTTCTGCAGTCTTTAGTTGGCTGGTTCATGCAATGTTAACTCTAATGATATAGCCTAAACTCTAGGACACAGATATGACCCTGGCTATACATGGTGGGTCAATTATCCTAGTTAGTGAACCTAGCCCAAATCCAACTAGAGATCCAACAATCTCCCCCTATTTGGGTGAGGTCACTAATAGACAAACAAAAAAAAATTCACAAAGCAAAAGAAAAATATATCTGACAGAAAAATTTAAAACATGCAGCAGATATATATACAATTTAGCTTTGTGTCTATGAATAAACAGTTTAAGACAAACAGAAAACTGAACAGCATATACTCATTTCTTCTTCTTCTTCAATAACTCCTTTTGCTTTTCCTCCTTTTCTTTGACACCAGGCTGGGTAAATATGATCTCTCTGTTAGGATTAGCTGCTTGACTCTTTGTCATAGTCATATCAGCAGCTCCAATGATGTTGAGAGATGTGGCCCTTGACACAACAGCCTCTGGATGTAACTGCATATAATCATCTACATTAAAGAACTTATTAGCTTTTGCATACCTGTTCAATTCTTCTTTCCTGTATTTTGACATTGTTGAATACTGTGAGGGATCCTTTCCTTCAGCTTTAGCCTTGTTTATCATAGATAATCCAACCAATTCTTGGAACCTGGTCATTCTAGCAGTAGTAGCTGTTTCAGGATCCTCAAATGGAACAGGAGGAGATTCAGGCTTCTTTGGACTATCAGCTTTCTGAGATTCAGGAGCTTGTTGTAGATGTTGCTGAGGTTGTTGATGTTGATGCTGTTGATGTTGCCTGCTTGAGGAGTACCTGTGCTGGCTGCTCCCAAAATGTGAGGATCTACCTTGCTGTCTTTGGTAAGTTTGAGAATATGTGGTAGACCTCTGAGAGGAACGGCCTGAAGCACCAGCAGTAGGAGGAGGAGGAGGTGGATCTTTCCTGTATCTTTGAGGAGGAGGAGAATATTTTCTGTTTTTCTTTCTGTCCTTCTGTTGATTTTTGGACAGCCACATCCAAGCTGACATGCCCTTGTAAGGGGTGATATTCTGAAGAATGTAGTATGAGGTATCATGAGTGGGATTAGGTTTAGGAACAGCAGCTGGAGGGGCTTTCCTTTCTTAGAGATTTTCTTTTTCTTTGCAGAAGGACTGTCATCTGAATCATCTTCATCATCGTCATCTAAATATCCCTGAGGATTATCATATAATGCATTAATTTCCTTTAGAGCTTCTGCAGATATCAACAACTTTTCAGCTTGAGGAGGAGCTGGAGGTAGAACAACTGATTCATTGGCTTTTTCTGCAGCTAATAGATTTTCTTGTTCTATATCTGTCATCATGATTTCATCTAGATCTGGAACAGGACTGTCATCCATAATGTAAGTTGGAGCAGAGACAGCCTCTGGAGAATGAATATCTTTGGGAGCAGATGTAGTTGGAGTTTCTGAAACAACAAAATTGTTCTTGAGTTGCTTAGCAACTGAGGGACTGATGGGTGCAGTGTAGGGAACAATAGCCAAAGATGGCTTTATGCAGAGAGAAGGAAGATAGTTCAAATGAACTGTATCAAAAGAATTTAATAAATTGAATAAATCCACTGTGGGATTGACAAAATAATCACCAACAGTTATTAGTTCTGTATCCTCTATAGCTGTGTCTGTAACTTGAACCATATACATATCTGAATCTGAATTGAATTTGTTGTAACTGATGCTGTTGCAACTGGAGAAGCTTCTTCATTGAGCATCTCCTCCTGCCTGATTTCAGTGAGAACTAGAAGCAGGCCCCTGGCAGAAGGAGGGACAGAGGAGACAGCAAGAGAAGAAATAGAATTAGCAAGAGGGGTAATGACCTCTGCTATAAGAGATCTGATCACTGGAGTGATGCGCTCCAGGATGGTAGATAGAGAAGGGGAAACTGTATCCAGAAACTCTGGTGGAGTTTGGGTGGATACAGAGAGGGAAGCAGGAGTGACATCAGGGAGGATGTCATCCTGAGGAGATGATGGTAAATGAGATGGTGAGTGGCTGGGAATGTCATGAACTGGAGATGTGGGTGTAGATGGTAGAGAGGTGAGTAGATTAAATGTGGGGGATGAGAAGAATGTTTCATTGTTGATGTCTTGGAGGTGGGATGGAAGAGGAGATTGAGGAGTTGTATGAATTGGATAGTGAGGAGGTGTTGTCACATGAGTTGGTGAAGATGTGAAGATGGCTGGTTGTTGCAAAGGAGGAAGTGTAGAGGGCTGGGGAGATGGAGGAGTTATTGTTGGTAGGGATGTGGTTGAAGAAGGATGTGGAATAGGAGCTTCTTCAGAACCAGGGTGGGGAGTGGCTGTATCAGCCCTTGTGCCCTCAGAAGGCCTGGAGGAGGAGGAAGCCTGGGATGGCTTAGAGATCCACCTCTCCCATCTGCCAAACAAGGCAGAGGTTAGCCTCTTGGAGGCATTGATGAACACTGGTGCGGAAACCAGATGTTCAGAAGCTTTCTCCTGCAAGAATATCCCCAGAACCCGGCCAAAACAAACTTCTTTCTTGTTGTTTTTCTTCTTAATCAGATCAAACAGTAATTTTTCCCAGTTAATTCCTTTCTTGTCCACCAAAGCAGCCATCACTAAGAATTGATGCCTGGTTATATAATCATGTGTTGTATGCTTTCCTAACAGCACTTTTCCGACCACGTCAGCCAAGAACTTGTATTCAGCCGACAAGTTCTTCTTAAGCAGTTTGTTAGGGTTATCTCCATAATGACCCATTCTATTCAACATATTATTATACTCCTCAGAGTCCATTTCAATCTCATCAGCACCATTTAATAGACCGAAAATGTCGGTTAGTATAGTCGGAGAGAGGGAAATCTGGTTACCAGAGATAGTTCCAGTCATGCTATCTTCTGTTGTGGAGGACGAAAATACCCATTCTTTAATTTTTGTCATAACAATCTTGATTCTTTAAGTCATAAACTGTTTCAGATTCTGATCTTCAAATAGCTTCAGGATCTCCACAAAGATTGCGTCGGAATGCTGGAATGAATTGAAATCAATGGCAAAGCCCATGTCAAACTTCATGGAGGAGAGAGCAGTTGCCGGAATCGTCATGATTGCACCTGCAAAAGAGAAACAAAGATCAAGTGCAAAGGGAATTGAAAGCGCGGGACGGAGGTCGAAGAAAACCTAGATATATGGTTTTCAGAATATGAACCGCCAATCAATGCAGTCAGCATTCAATGCAGTCAATTCAATACAGTTTAGCACAACAACAAAAAGAACAAAAAAAGGGAAGAAAAAACAAGAAAGAAGAACACACACAGAGAACAAAACAGACATCAGAAAACATTCAAGAAGAAATCTCTTTGTCTTCATCAAAATGTTCTTCCTCCAGCAAGCTGCCAAGAGACAACCAACTTCAATCAGTCTATAGCTTCTTGGAGATCTTTTCAAGAAGACCTACTCACCATGCAAAGCTTCCATTCTTCCTGAACAAATCTTCATCTCAGGGGGAGCTTTGACATCATCAAGGATCCACTAATCTTCTCTGTTGCTTTGAGAAAGAGAAGATAACATCAAGTTTCATTTATTTCACCCACTGTACACAGGGTTCTAGCTCCCTTCAAAAGTTAATCATTTGGTTGCAAGTCTCCTGATCAAAAGACTTGACTTGGTTTTTAGGCACCTGATCAAAAGCCTGAACGGTTTCCTGATTTACCTGAAGCAGATTTTGTGGTAACAGGCACCTGAACAAAAACCTGATTGGTGACAGGACACCTGATCAAAAACCTGAGTGGATTCCTGCCAGGGTGGTAGAAGGGTCGATGTACCCAAGTTTTAGGGGAACCACTATAAAATTCTTGTGTCGTCTGTGATGCTATTTTAATTCTTTGTGTGCTGATTGCTGGATAGCTTAGTTTTATTTCTACACTCTCTGAATACACTTATTAGTATCACTATTTTCAACTCTGAAATAAAAATCTAAAGGATTTTAAAATACTCTATTCACCCCCCCCCCTCTAGAGTAAAACAGTCTAACCCCTCTGGTGGTATCCTCCTTACCACCACTTTCAACATGACTGAGTTCTCTTCAGGCTTTCTCTCTTATACTCCTTTGTCTGGTAAGGAGAAAGTTATTTCTGTTAATGGATCGTTGTCCTCCATTGCGGGCAAGAGCAATATTTCTTGTTCTCCGTCCATATTCCTTATCTTTGTGCTTCACGTCCCCTCTTTTCCACGCAATTTACTTTACATCAACAATATTACGAAACCTCTTAACTGCTCCATAACATTTTTTCCTGACTCTTGTGTTTTTCAGGAACTCGGTACAAAGCGAAACATTGGCAGAGGTAGGTGCATTGGCGGCTTGTACTACCTGGACACTCCACCTCGTTCTCAGACTCTTTCCAGTTCTACTGTTACTGCAGAGGATGTTCACCGTTGGCATCTGCGTTTGGGACACCCGTCCTTCGTCTACCAGCAAAAATTATTTCCTGTTTTTTTTACCTTTTCTTCAGAATTTCTCTTGTGATATTTGTGATCGGTCTAAACATGTGCGACAGACCTCTTCACATCTTTCTTTTCCTAGTAGCACTCCTTTTGATGTTATTCATTCTGATGTTTGGGAGTCATCCCCCATTGTATCGTTGATTGGTTTTCTCCATTGTATCGTTGATTGATTTGGGGGCCATCCCTCATTGTATCGTTGTATGTTATTCATTCTGATGTTTGGGGGTCATCCCCCATTGTATCGTTTAATGATTGTTTCTCGCGTACTACGTGAGTTTATCTATTAAAAAAGAGAAGTGATGGTTTCCGTGCTTTCAAGTCTTTCATAACATGGTGAAAAATCAATTTAATGACACTATCCGTGTGCTTCAAAGTGATAATGGAGGGGAGTATGACAATCCCGGTTCCTTTGGCGCTTACCTCACTTCTCACGGTATCATCCACCAGAAAACTTGTGCATACACATCTACTCAGAACGGAGTGGCCGAACGAAAAAATCGGCATCTCCTCGAGGTTGCCCGTCGTCTTCTCTTGAGGATGCGTCTTCCTAAACCATATTGGGATGATGCGGTGCTTACTGCTACACATCTTATCAACCGTCTTACTTCTCGTGTTCTCTCCTATACTACTCATCTAGCCCGTCTCTCTACCTCTGGCGTAGTTCATACTTCTCATTTGTCATCCCGTGTTTTGGGTGCGTCTGTTACGTGCATGTACACCAACATCAACGTGACAAACTTGACCCTCGGGCTCAACGTTGTGTCTTCTTGGGCTATTCCTCCACAACCAAAGGATATCGCTGTTATCACCCCCTCCCGGCGTATGTTTTGTACCATGGATGTTACCTTCCGTGAGAGGGAGTCCTACTTTCCGTCCTCGACTCATGACCTTCGTCAGGGGGAGAGTAGTACTACATATGATGTTATTGTTGTCCCTCTGCCTCTTCTTTCGTCCTCTTCCTCCATACCTTCACCTCCTTCCACTCTGGTACCCAGAGCTCCTCCTATCCCGATACGAGACTCCTCTACTATGCTCTCTCCTTTTCCCCATGTATACCACTGTCGTTCAGGTACACAGGTCACCGCCGCTCCTTCTCTACCGGTGCCGACTTCGGAGTCAGATTCTGATGATGCCGACCTACATATGTCCTTGCCTTGCTGAAAAAGGGTAAAGCTACTTTCACGCAACATCCGATTTCTAATTATGTGGCTTATCACCATCTTACTCCAAATCATCAGACTTTTGATTCATCTCTTTCTCTAGTTGTTATTCCTAAGACATGGAAGGAAGCATTGACAATACCGGCTTGGACACAGGCTATGCGTGATGAGATGTCTGCCTTGGATAAAAATCATACGTGGGATATCTTCGCTCTCCCTTCGGGAAAGAAAGATATAGGTTCCTGATGGGTCTTCTCTGTTAAGCAGAACCAAGATGGTAAGGTGGAACGGTACAAAGCGCGTCTTGTCGCTCAATGATATACCCAGACTCAAGGAGTTGATTATCAGGAGACTTTTGCTCCTGTAGCAAAAATGGACTCTATTCGAGTTCTGTTGTCATGTGCTGCTTGTCTGGACTGGGAACTTCATCAACTGGACGTGAAAAATATTTTTCTTCATGGTGAACTTGATTAGGAGGTGTACATGAAATTCCTTCCTGGTTTTGTGAAGCAATGAGCTGAAGGACGTGTCTGTCGCCTTAGGAAATCTTTATATGACCTGAAACAATCCCCAAGGGCCTGGTTTGGAAGATTCCTCACAACAATGCTCAAGTTTGGGTACAAGCAAGCCCAATCAGATCATACCATGTTCATCCGGAGACATGAACATCATGTTGTGGTTCTCATTGTCTATGTGGATGACATCGTGATTACTGGAAATGATATAGAGGAGATTGTCAACCTCAAGTCCCTTATATCAGCTGAATTTGAAGTGAAGGACTTGGGAAGGTTACGGTATTTCTTGGGCATCGAAGTGGTTAAATCTGAGCGGGGTATATTTCAACGGAAGTACATTTTGGATCTTCTAAAGGAAACTGGTATGCTTTGTTGTGTTCCTGCAAACACCCCTATGGAGGAAAATCACAGGATTGATGAAAATGGTGATGGTGATCATGCTGATGCATCACGTTACCAAAGGTTGGTTGGAAAACTTATATACTTATCACATACTCGTCTTGACATTACGTATGTAGTTGGTATTCTTAACAGATATATGCATTCTCCTAGAATCAGACATCAAGAAGCGGTGTATCGTCTGCCGCGGTACTTAAGGAAAGCTCCGGGTCGCGACCTCCTATTCTCTAGGAACAACAACTTGAAGATTGAGGTTTTTACTGATGCTGATTGGGCTGGTTGCCAGGATGACAGAAAGTCCACAACTGGATACTGCTCCTTTGTTGGTGGTAACCATGTAACGTGGCGGAGCAAGAAGCAGAATGTGGTGGTCAGGTCAAGTGCAGAGGCAGAATATCGTGTCATGATCTAAGGCTTATGTGAGGGATTATGGCTGCGTACCGTGTTACAGGATTTGGGTTTCCCTGTGATAGCCCCTTTTTTCCTTATTCTGTGACAATAAGGTTGCAATTAGTATTGCTCATAACCCGGTCCAACATAACAGGACAAAGCATGTCGAAGTGGATCGACACTTTATTAAGGATCACTTGGATAAGAAAATAGTTGTTACTCCGTTTGTTCAGTCCCGGGAACAGCTGGCTGATGTGTTCACCAAAAACTTGGGGTGTGTTGTGTTTACCGATGTTATCCAAAAAATTGGGATGACTGAAATCTTCGGGAGAGTTGAATTATGAAATGTTATGTACAAGTCGTGTTTCCCCCTGGTCGGGGTAGTTTTGTCTTTTTCCGTGTTTTTAGGTTTTCACTTACTAATGTATATATATGAGTAAGGGACCTGCTTATGAGGATTGAATAAGATTCCCGTTTTTCTCTCTACTCTGTCAACACTTTTTCAGTAAGGCTTTTTGGGTCGTGGAATTGGAACTTCGTTCCTAGAAGCTGTGCGACGAACCTTTGGTAAGTTTTGTAGGAGATCACACAGAAGTAGAAGGATGCATCCAACTCCTAGTTAAAATGGCAAGGAGGGCAAGGATGATCACATTCATCATCATTAATGGCCATGATACATATAATTGTCAACTTTGAAACACTGTTGCTCAATGCCTTTGAGGCCATCTTGTCTACAAGACACTAGATGATGAAATTCAGGGCTAATGACAAGGCGAATGTGATAGTGGGAGATCCTGCCATATCTCAAAGATGTTATGCAGAAGCAGTGAACACGCTAGAAGGTGTCCGTGTAGAAATGTCTCATCTTGTACCAGCTTACCTAATTCAGTAGGTTTGAATAGAGGAGGAAGAAGGGAAGGAGGAAGTTTTTCGAACAATGGATAGCTCTCAGGGGAAGAAAAATAAGAGCTTATAAGGTGTCTGCATGAGAAACTCGACGTCTTCTCCAGGTCGCCAAACGACTTTAACGGGGTTGACCCCTGCGTCGCCTACCGCAGGTTGAACATCCATCCTGACGGGCGACCAGTAAAGCAGAAGAAGTGAAAGCTGCCGAGGAGATGGTCGTCCCCCATACGAGATAAGGGAGAGTAGTCATTGAAAGCCGGGTTTGTGCAAGAGCAATAACCCGAGTGAACCATGAATGTCGTGATGGTGAAGAAGCCCAATGTGCAGTGGCGTATGTGTATAGACTTCCACAATCTTAATGAAGCCACCCCCAAAGATTCCTACCCTGACCTTCAATTGATGCTTTTTGGTCGATTCTGCGTCTGGTCTTTCCTTTCTTAACTTTCTTGATGCGTTCTTTGGATACCACCAAATTCATTTAAATCCTCCGGATCAGCCCATAATTACTTTTCTCACCAACGAAGGATGTTTCTGTTATATGCTAATGTCCTTTGGCTTTAAAAATACAGGCGTCACCTACCAACGATCTATGGTTTTCATATACGAGGCACAAAAGTGGAGGAACGCAAAGATTTAGGTTAACAATCAACTTGTTAAAAGTAAAACATTTCAAGATCACCTTGCTAATTTGAGGGAGACATTTTCCACCTCTCGCAAACACCATATGAAGCTCAACGTACTCAAATGCATTTTTGGTGGTAGCTGAGGAAAATTTTTGGGTCATCTACTGACTCCACATTGGATTGAGCCTAATCCCACAAATTTGAAGCACTTCTACAGATGAGGTCCCCTTCAAATCTCAAGGATTTTCAATGGTTGATAGATAGGATTGTAGGCCTTAGGCGTTTCCTTTTAAAAGTCGATGAGAAATACTTGTCTTTCTCAATGACCTGAGGGTAGCAACTTAATTCGAATCTTCGAATGGACTAACGATTGTGAGATGACCCTGCAAGAGCTAAAGCAATAATTGTGTCTTCTACAACACTTCTCCAGAGCCCTCGTAAAGGATAACAACTGTATCTTTATTTTGGTGCCGGCAACAGGGTACTTGGTTCCATTTTTATTTGTGAAGAACATAACAAACAATTCACTATTTTTTATGTTAGCAGGGTTAGTTCTATTTTTATTCGTGAAGAACATAACAAACAATTCCCTATTTTTTATGTTAGCAGGACCATGAAAGGTACAAAAGTGAAGTACCCCATTCTGGAAAAGCTTGCTTTATCTATGATCACTGCCACAAGGAAACTTCATTCTTACTTCCAGGGGCATCCAATTCATATTGTCACTAATTAACCTCTTAAGTTCATTCTCCACAAGATCAAATGCTCAGGGAAACTTACCAAATGGGACATTTAAGTTGGGTGAATTTGATATCACCTTCACTCTGCAGACAGTTATCAAAGCTCGGGTGCTTGCCAACTTTGTGGCAGAAATCACATTCGTAGAGGAACCTCGTTCAACTACTACTCCATGGTATCTTTTTGTTGATGGCGTTTCTCGTAATCCGACGGCCTTAGGAATTCTTCTCAGAAGTCCAATTGGTGTTCTCACACAACAGGGTATTGCTATCACTTTCCCGATCACCAATAATCAAGCTGAATATGAGGCTATGCTTGTTGGCACGTGCCTTGCTCAAGGCTTCTGTGTGACTATGATACAGGTTTGCATGAATCCACAGGTTGGTACATGCAAATCCGTTGAGAATATGAAACATGAGAACCTTCGAGGTCTCTGTGTGACTATGTTACATGCCCATATGGATTCACAGGTCGTTGTCATACAGATTTGTGGAGAATATAGTTGAAATCAAGTCCTTTTTTATTTCTCTTCTATTGTATTTACCCATAAGGGTATTGTTGTCTTTGTATCTTTCTCCCCTACACATATAAGTGCGGGGAGTCCTCTTTAATCAATCAATTAAGTTTTTTACCCTCTTAACTTGGTATCAGAGGAAAATACCTGAACCCTAATACTGCTTCTCGTCGCCGCTCGCCCTTCATCGTCCGTCTCCGCGATTTCGTCGTTCGGCCGCTCGCCCTCCGAGATTTTGTCGCCTCTGTCGCGCATGGAGCCCTACGGCTCTCTCGCTGGCAGTGGGGGATGCTGAAGGAGCCGGTCGTCTCCTCATGAAGCATCGCTGATAACGTTGCATGCGCTCCCGCTCTCTGCTGCCGCTCTCTCGCTACCCGACATCGACAACTCATGCTGTTGCAGTCGACATCGACACCTATCCCGCTGACATCGACACCGCTCTCTGCTGCCTGCTGCGGCTGTTGCCGCACTCTCGCTGCCCGACATCGACGACTCCTGTCGTTGCAGTCGACATCGACGACTCCTGCTGTTGCAGTCGACATCTCTCTGCTACCTCTGTCGATGCAGTCCCGATATCGACGCCGCGGCATCGCTGCTACTCATGATGCAGCCAGATCTTGATCCTTTGTCAGCTGCTACTCCTGCTTGATCTCTCTGCTACCTCCGCCGATTCATTTGTTGCAGCTAGCCTTCTGATCATGCCAGCTGTGATTTTTTCTTTGTGCGGTTAGCTCGTTGCTCTTCTGTCCCTTCGTCATGGATGATTCCTCAGCTGCGCTTGATTCTACATCCCCGACGATTATGGCTTCCCCGATGGGTGAACCTCAGCGGCCCTCTGGCCATGCTGGCTCCTTGAAGATCACCATTGTTCCACTGGAGGGAACGAACTATCTCGAATGGTCTCGTGCAGCACATGTTATCCGCAGTCATCAGTTGTTTGGATACATTGATGGGACTAAGGTGGCACCATCTAGGGGTGATTCTTCCTGGCCGCGATGAGATTCTGAAAATTCTCTGGTGGTATCCTGGCTTCTCCATTCTATGTCCCCCAAGGTGTCCCGCAGTTATATGTTAATGGACTCAGCCCACGAGATTTGGACTCGGGCACGGGAGACCTACTCTCAGATTGGGAACTCCACTCAGGTTTATGAGATCACCCGCCGTATGTTGGAGCTACGGCAGGGGTCTATGCCAGTTTCCACCTACTACTCCGAGTTCGAGCGTATCTCTCAGGAGTTGGACTACTTCGACCAGTTTACACCTGCCTGCACTGCCGATGCAGTCCTGTTGCAGAAGAGAGATGAACGATTCCGCCTACATGTGTTCTTGATGGGTTTGGGCATGGAGCTAGATATGGTTCACACCAATATTCTTCATCAGTCTCCTCTTCCATCTCTCCGGGAGGCCTTCAGTATGGTTCTTGCCGATGAAGATCGTTGACGTTCTCTCAGCACGGCGGTTCGTCTCCCTGACCGCTCTGCCTTTACGAGTACTGGATGTGGTGGCTCTAGTCATACCAGCACGATTCCCACGTGCGCTCATTGTGGTCGTCGGGGCCATTCTCAGGAAGTGTGCTTCAAGCTTCATCCACACCTTGCTCCACCTGGATATGTCCGTGTCCGTAGACGTGGTTGTGACCCTGGACGTGGTGGATCCCGCCAAACTGGTACCCGTTCTCATGACGCTGCTTATACCACAGAGATGCAGGAGAACCATCATGGTCAGCCCCCGGATCACTTCACCACATCTGAATTGGATGCTCTGCGACGCCTACTTCACTCTCAGTCTGCTCCTACTCTGAGTGGTACTTCCTCTTGCTTTGCTACTGCTACGATGTCCAGTGCTCATGCTGCAGTGTCTCCTCCGTCTGAGTGGATCATTGACTCCAGAGCCACTGACCACATGACCGGGTCCTCTACAGGTTTTTCCTCCTACACTCCCTTGTCTGGTAAGGACAAGGTTGTCTCTGCCAATGGTACATTGTCTCCTATTGCTGGCAAGGGTCTTTTTTCATGTTCCTCTTCTCTTCCTCTCTCTTCCGTCTTGCATGTTCCTTCGTTTCCCCGCAGTTTACTCTCTATTAGCAACCTTACTAAATTTCTTAACTGTTCTGTAACTTTTTTCTCTGATTCTTGTATTTTTCAGGAACTGGGTACGAAGCGGATACTTGGCAGTGGTAGGAATCGTGGTGGTCTGTACTACCTGGATATTACACCGTCATCCCTTGTTCTTTCTTCTTCAGCTGCTACTGCTATTGACGTTCGCCACTGGCACCTGCGTTTTGGCTATCCGTCTCCTGTTTATCTTCAGAAACTCTTTCCTGCTTTATCTCAATTTATTCCTAATTTAAAATGTGATGTATGTGTTATGTCTAAACATGTTCGTCATTCGACATCCAATCTATCTTCTCCTAGTAGTACACCTTTTGTTGTTATACATTCTGATGTCTGGGAACCATCCCCGATTGTATCTTTAACTGGCTATAGATGGTTTGTTACCTTTATTGATTGTTTTTCTCGTACTACGTGGGTTTATCTTTTGAAGAAGAAAGGAGAAGTTGCTTCAGTTTTTCAAACCTTTCATAAGATGATACAAACACAGTTCAATAGAACAATTCGTGTTCTTCGCAGCGACAATGGGGGGAATATGATGATTGTGGTGAATTTGGGGTCTATCTCTCGAGAAATGGCATCATCCACCAAACCACGTGAGTTTACACTTCCACCCAAAATGGTGTGGCAGAACGCAAAAACAGACATCTCCTAGATGTTGCATGTTGTCTCATCATCTCCATGCACCTTCTGAAACCCTATTGGGGTGATGTCATCATGACGGCCACTTATCTTATCAACCGTCTTCCTTCACGGGTTCTAACATATACTACCCCTCTAGCTCGTCTTTCTTCTACGACTGTTGTTCATACCTCTTCTCTTCCACCCCGCGTGTTTGGGTGTGTCTGTTTTGTTCATGTTCATCAGCCACTTCGTGACAAGCTCGATGCTCGAGTTATCCGTTGTGTTTTCCTTGGTTATTCTACCACCACCAAGAGGTGCAAGTGTTATCACCCACCCTTCAGACGTACTTACTGTACCATGGACGTGACGTTTCGCGAAGATGAATCTTATTACTTAACTTCGACTCCTCATCGTCAGGGGGAGGAGAATTATGATGTTATTGGTACCGTTCCTCTTCTTGTTATCCCCCCTGTGATTGGTACCGCTCATACTCCTACTATGTCATCCACTACAGATAGCCCGCATATACCTTCCCCTATACCATCCACTACAGATATCTCTCATATACCCCTTTCCCATCATCCATCTCTCATCACGTCGCTACCTCATGTTTATCATCGTCGAAAACCAGGTGAACAGCCCGTCATTGCTCCGCCGATGCCAATGCTGCCTTTGGACTCAGATCCTGATGCTGATTTACATGTTCCCATTGCTCAGCTAAGAGGTAAGGCCCGGTGTACCGAACACCCCATTTCTACCCATGTTGCTTATAATCATCTCTCTAAGCCTCACCAGTCTTTTATATCCTCCTTGTCCGAGATCTCTATTACTAAGACATGGCAGGAGGCACTTGACATTCCAGTATGGGCTCAAGCAATGAAGGAAGAAATGTCCGCTCTGGAGAAGAATCACACATGGGATATCATCCCTCTTCCTCCTGGCAAGAAACTCATTGGTTCATGATGGGTCTTCTCTGTCAAGCAGAATCCGGATGGAAAAGTCGAGCGATATAAGGCCCGGTTGGTTGCTCATGGTTATACCCAGACTCAGGGGATTGATTACCAAGAGACTTTTGCACCTGTTGCAAAAATGGACTCCATTCGTGTGATCATATCTTGTGCTGTGATTTTAGATTGGGAGCTTCATCAACTGGACATCAAAAATGCGTTCTTGCACGGAGACCTCGAGGAAGAGGTGTACATGGTCTTTCCTCCAGGCTTTGTGAGGAAGGGACAAGAGAGCCTTGTCTGTCGCCTATGGAAGTCCTTATATGGGCTGAAGCAGTCCCCGAGGGCATGGTTCGGTAGATTCCACAAGGCCATGATCCAGTTTGGCTACAAGTAGGGACACTCTGATCATACTTTGTTTGTCAGGAGGAATGCAGGGAAAATTGTTGTTCTGATTGTCTATGCTGATGACATTGTGATCACAGGAAATGACACAGATGAAATCTCCAAGTTGAAGGCCCGTCTCTTAGCTGAGTTTGAAGTAAAAGACCTGTGAAGGCTACGCTACTTCCTAAGAATTGAAGTGACCCGTTCTGACAAAGGTATTTTTATCTCCCAACGCAAGTATGTGTTGAACCTGCTAACGGAGACCGGTCTGCTCGGTTGTACCCCTGCAAACACCCATATGGAGGAGAACCATAAGATCGATAAGGATAGCAATGGTGATCGTACAGATGCCTCCAGTTATCAAAGATTGGTGGGAAAGCTCTTATATCTCTCACATACTCGCCCCGACATTATATATGCTGTTGAGATCCTGAGTAGGTATATGCATACCCTAAGGGTCAGACACCAGGAGGCGGCTTACCGTGTCCTCAGGTATTTGAAGAAGTCCCCAGGACGGGGGCTAATGTTATCTAAGAACAATCATTTGCGGATCAATGTTTTCACTGACGCTGACTGGGCCGGATGCCACGATGACCGAAAATCTACAACGGGTTATTGCACATTCATTGGAGGAAATCTGGTCATATGACATAGTAAGAAGAAGAATGTGGTGGCCAGAACTAGTGCCGAGGCTGAGTACCGAGCAATGTATCAAGGCCTCTGTGAAGGTCTGTGGTTGTGTTTCCTATTGCAAGATCTGGGGCTTCAGAAGGAAGCTCCCATATCCCTGTACTGTGATAACAAAGCTGTCATCAGCATAGCACACAATCCAGTTTAGCATGACAGGACTAAGCACGTTGAGGTGGATCGCTATTTCATCAAAGATCATCTTGAAAAAGGAAGCTCAGTCACACCCTTCGTTCACTCCAGAGATCAGCTGGGTGACATTCTTCACCAAGAGTGTAGGATCTGATGTCTTCACTGATGATACTCATAAGCTCGGAATGACGGATATCTACCGTTCGACTTGAGGGGGAGAGTTGAAATCAAGTCCTTTTTTATTTCTCTTCTATTGTATTTATCCATAAGGGTATTGTTGTCTTTGTATCTTTCTCCCCTACACATATAAATGTGGGGAGTCCTCTTTAATCAATCAATTAAGTTTTTACCCTCTCAACTAATATGAAGCATGAGAACCTACTCTACTGTAATATCTGAGCATGGTGAAAATTCTCATGGGAACTTTCGAGTAATTCGCAATCCATCACATTCCGAGAGATGAAAACATGTTGGCCAATGCATGGGTCAAATGAAGCTTCGTAGCCGGAGTACCCTCCGCCATCTTATTCCGACCACTGATCGCCGAAATGGAAATTGCCATTATAGAATCTCAAGAAAGTTGGATGACCCCATAATTCAATATTTGTTGACACACACATATTATCCTTCGGTCACAAAGAAAAGTCGGCCACGACAAAAGGTTGCTTACCACACACTGATTAAAGAAAAATTTTATCGACGATCTCTAGTGGTTCCACTGGCACATGTGTTGAGAGAGAAGAAATTTAGTAAATTCTCCAAGAGATTCATGGCGGAGAATGTGGTAGTCATTCTGCAGGGTGCTCTCTCTCACCGGATCATGTGACAAGGATATTATTGGCCTCTATGAACAAGGGCACTGACGCGCACACCTAGGAATACCTTTAATGTCAAAACATGCCTTTTACAGTTAAAACACACTCTAATGTTGTACTGTCCTTTATTTTTCAATGCATATGATTTGGGATTAAGATTAGACTATGATCTCATCTTAGTCTTCTTAAATCCATTGGTCTTATCCTTGCATTTATGTGCCATCAATATGTGGCTAGTAGGCTTGGCCTTCTGCATTATTTTCGGCAGTTCTTAACATGTCTAGGAGCTCGGGCAGTGTTTTGTCAATTCATTCATGTTATAATTGAAGAAAAACTGCGCGTATCTATCCAACAATGATTGCAAGATCAAGTCAGTGGTTAACTCTTGACCTAATAAAAAAACTCAATTTTTCAAGGTTCTCAATGTACCCAATCATCTTAGGTATATGAATTCCTACTAGGACAAGAGCTCCCATTTTGCACTGAAACAACGCCTTAGAAACATCGAATCTCTCTTGTCGAGCCTGCCCCCAAAATATTTTTTTAAGGTGCTTGATTATCTCATAACCACGTATGATCAGCTTTTGAAGCTCAGGGGTCATGATGGCAAGCATGAGACATTTGATATCCAAGGAGTAATCCTTTGATATCCAAGGAGTAATCCTGAATCCTGATACTTCTTGTAAGTAGTTTTATCTGCTCGAGAGGCAGATCTGAGTGGCTCTTTAGGGGACCTTCAGTGGGATCTTTAGGGGTATGCACAAAAAAATCGAAACTGACCAAACCGACCCGACCTGAGCCAGCCGAACCGATTAGTTTGGTTTTGGTTTAGGGGGGATAAAAACTGAGCCTATTCGATTCAGTTTCGGTTTATATGGTTGGTAAACCAAGAAAACCGAACCGATTATGGGTTTGGAGTTTGTCTTGTCTGATAACTGGTAAGTAATAACATAAATTACATAATTAAGACAATCATAAATCCTGTTCGTTGGCTCATCCAATTTAACGAGTCACCTAAAGGATAAAGGGCTAAAATTAAAACAGTCACGCTCGGCCGAATTCAAACTCCCGCTCCTACTTGCTACTTTCTGTGACTTCGTGAGGCCGTTTCATAAATGTTAAATCTAAATGGTATTATGTTTCTCGAGTTCCCCTTCAATAATGATGAACTTCTTTCTAGATTTACTACTAGAAAAGCACTTGGTTAGATATTAAAAATTCTTTTCGAATCATGAGAATGGTTAAATATTTTTAGATAATATGTTTTAGGTTTATCGGAAAATCGAACAGATGTTAAAAAATTGAACCGATCTGTTTCGGATCGGTTTCAATTTTGGGTGTAAAACAGAGGTTATTTGGTTCGGTTTCGGTTTTACCTAAAATTGAACCGAACCGAACCGCTTGCAGGCCTAGAGATCTTCCTCTAATACATAGAGCTTACACTCTTGTTTGAGGACAATTCTCAAGTTTTTATACCAATCTAGGAAGTTCATCCCATTGAGTTTTTTTTGAAGGACAGGTCGCAGTGACATGGTATGATGTGTATTAGTAGTCATTGAAGTTTTACAAAAATTATGCTATATTTCAAAACACATTTTTATTTAATAAAATCTTTTAATAAATGCTTCCACTATTTTTCTTCAAATTAATAACCCTTCATAAAAATTTGGAGAGTTTATGCGAACTACTCTCTAGTAGGAAAAGATTCATATTTCACCCTGTAGAAATGGAGAAAGCCAACCTTGTATATATGTCCACTTGATACAAATACAAAGAATGAGTACATATATATAGATGAGAGAAAGAGAGAGAAAAGGCCTATACACAATGTGGGACTAAAGAGAGGAGAGAAAAGCAATAAATGCTATACAAATGGGCCTAATATTAAGTGGGCTTTTCCAACACTCCCCCGCAAGCTGGAGCGTATAGGTCATATGCACCCAGCTTGGACAAACATTGGGAGAACAGAGTGCTTGATAAGGCCTTTGTGAGGATGTCGGCAACTTGATCAGTTCCTGGAACATGCTTTAATTCAAGTTTCTTCAATTGAACCTTCTCACGAACAAAGTGACAGTCAACCTCGATATGTTTTGCGCGCTCATGAAAGACCGGATTCTTTGCGATGTGTATGGCGGCTTGACTATCACAAAATAGAACAACAGAGGAGGGGAGTTTTACTCCCAGGTCAGTAAGGAGACTTTCAAGCCATGTGAGTTCTGAGACAACTGAGGCCATCGATCTGTATTCAGCCTCTGCAGAGGAACGGGCTACCACAGCTTGTTTCTTACTCTTCCAAGTAATAAGATGCCCACCAAAATAAGTACAGAACCCACTAGTTGACATTCGATCGTCCAGGGAACCCGCATAGTCGGCATCAGAATAGGCAACCAATGCGGGAGCAGAGTCGGAGATTTTGTAAACCAGTCCTTGACCTGGAGCTCCCTTAAGGTATCGAAGAACCCGTTCAACCGCTTGGAGATGAGAAGCCCGGGGGGCATGCATGAACCGACTGACAACCCCAACTGCAAAAAGATATATCCGGCCTTGTGACTGTTAGATAGATCAACTTGCCCACAAGACGTCGATAGTATTCCGGGTTCGGAAGTAGCAAATCGTCATCCGAAGCATGAGCGCATAACTTGTGATTTGCCTCCATCGGGGTACACGCTGGCTTGCAACCAGACTGACCAGCATCTTTGAGAAGATCGAGACAGTACTTTCGTTGGGAGAGTACCAACCCGTCCGACCGCCGGGCGATCTCGAGACCAAGGAAGTAGCGAAGTTTCCCCAGGTCTTTAGTCTGAAAAACAGTGCTCAGATGTTGTTTGACGTCTTGAATCCCCTTTGAGTCATCCCCAGTGAGAAGGATGTCGTCAACATAAACCAACAGGAGAATGGTGCCAGTGGCCCGGTGTCGGGTAAAAAGGGAGAAATCTGCAGAACTCCGAGTGAACCCCATGTCCCGAACCACTTTGCTAAACTTGTCAAACCACGCCCGTGGGGACTGTTTGAGCCCATAAATTGACTTTTTGAGAAGACAGACCCGAGACTCCCCCGTGGTCTCAAACCCGGGCGGTTGGCGCATGTAGACAGTTTCCTGAAGGTCGCCATTCAAAAAGGCGTTCTTGATATCAAGCTGATGAAGGGGCCAGCGGCGGTGCACCGCGACGGAGAGAAGAACGCGGACAGTGTTAAGCTTGGCCACCGGAGAGAAGGTTTCCTCATAGTCGAGGCCCTCCTGTTGTGTGAAGCCACGGGCCACAAGACGGGCCTTCAGTCGGGCAATAGTACCATCCGGAGCATGCTTGATGACGAAGACCCATTTACATCCAACAGGATGCTGACCGGGAGGTAAGGGAACCAAGACCCAGGTCTGGTTGGCCCAAAGGGCCGTCATTTCTTCGTCCATGGCCGCCCGCCAGCCAGGATGGTGAAGCGCCTCTTGCAAAGAGTTAGGGACCGAAACAGAGGATAATGAGGTGGCAAAGTGAAGAAGAGAGGGGGAGAGGCGATGGAGAGAGATGTAGTTCGCCATCGGATGAGCGGTAGAGACGGGAGCCGGAGCAGCAGGGAGCAGAGCACCAGAGGGCGAGGCCGACTGCAGAGGAGCCACAGGATGAGGAGAGCGACAAGAATAGACCCGGATAACCGGTGGTAGTGGACGGACCGGAGGTGTGGAAGAGAGAGAGGATGAGGAGTGAGGAGCAGGAATGACAGGACGAACGACGGGAGCTGGACTCAGAGCGATATCCGGAGCAGGGAAGAATGGAAGATCTTCACGGGAAGTGACGTCAGCCGAGACAGTAACCTTGCGGGTAGTAGACGAATAACATACATAACCCTTCTGAGTGCGTGAGTACCCGACAAAGATCTGCTTGGTGGCACGAGGGTCCAATTTGTCCGTGGAGGGACCGAGGTGGTGAACGTAGCAGGTACACCCAAACACCCGTGGCGGAAGGGGAAAAGGCGGAGTTGTGGGAAAGAGGAGGCTGAAGGGAGTAGCATACTGGAGGACGGAAGACGGGAGACGGTTGATGAG
Source organism: Platanthera guangdongensis (assembly GCA_039583875.1). NCBI lineage: Eukaryota > Viridiplantae > Streptophyta > Magnoliopsida > Asparagales > Orchidaceae > Platanthera > Platanthera guangdongensis. Next base: position 45,520,582 of record CM077158.1, on the reverse strand, counting down.
AAAGCAAGCCGTGGAGAGAGCGTAGTTCCAGTACGGTTTGGGAACCTGCATTTGAAGCATAAGCGAGCGAGCGACATCAAGAAGGTGACGATTCTTGCGCTCGGCGACACCATTCTGTTGTGGAGTGTACGGACATAATGTTTGGTGAAGAATGCCGAATTCAGAGCAGAGAGTGGCAAACGTATGGCTGGTGTACTCCCGCGCATTGTCAGTACGAATAGTGCGAATAGGCGCAGAGAACTGAGTGCGAGTCTCAAGTATGAAAGCCCGGAATACGCGGGGAAGTTCAGAGCGATCCCGAAGGAGATATAACCACGTCATTCGAGAGTAATCATCAATAAAAGTAAGAAAATAGCGATAGCCATAAATACTAGTAAATTTGTACGGACCCCATATATCGGAGTGTACTAAAATAAAAGGAGCGGAGCTCCGAGTACAATGAGGGGGGAAAGAAGAACGGGGCTGTTTGCCCAAAATACATGTGTCGCAGCGAAAAGCCGGGAGAGTAACATCAGGAAGAGCCTTCCGGAGGACTGGAAGAGGAGCATGTCCCAGACGGCGATGCCAATCCGAAGAGGAGATAGATGCGAGGACAGTGGGAGAGTCGTCAAGAAGATAGAGCCCATTCTGCAGCCGTCCTCTACCAATGATAGTCTGCGTCTGCTGATCCTGTATGAGAAAAGAAGAAGAAGTAAATGTCACTGGGTAATTTGAATCAGTAGTAAGGCGACCAACAGAGAGTAAATAGAAAGGAGAGCCCGGAACATGTAGAGCCGAGCGCAGGAGGAGAGAAGAGGTGAGAGAAATATCAGCACATCCAGAGACGGGAACCGATGCCCCATTAGCAACAGTAATGTACTTCGGGTGAGGTGAAGATAAGTACTGCGGTGGCCTAACAGAGGTGATATGATGAGTGGCACCAGAATCAAGGATCCAGCGCGTGCCAGAGGATAGGCAGGCGATACCTTCATTGGAGATAGAGGCAGCAGAGGCAACCGAGGCAGGCGGACGGCTGAGCAAGCCATGAAGATGCTGGAGCTGAAGACGAACCTCGTCGAGCTCAGTACGAGAGGAGGCAGAGTCGGTAGTAGCAGCAGAGGCATGTGGACGAGGAGGTCGGCCATGTTTGCGAAAGCAAGTGGCCTCAAGATGACCATCTTTACCACAGAACGAGCATTTAGGCCTAGACCGGCCACCGCGACCCCGGCCGCGAGAGTCAGAGCGGCCACCACGGGCATAGGGGGAAAGAGGCAATAAGGGAGCTGGTGCCTGTTGAACAAGGGCCGGAGAAGGAAGTCCGGGAACATCCGGAGGCGGGGAGACTTTGAGAAGCATTGAGCACACATCGGAAAAGAACGGTGTAACAGTAGAGGAGAGGATGTGGGCCCGGACACTGTGAAGATGAGGGGGTACCCGGGTCATCATCATGGCTATACCCACAGCTTCCTTTTGGGTACGTTGAGCAGCGAGATCTAGAGTGGGAGGCTGATGGTGGATCCAAGCCTCAACCAGAGACCGGGCTTGAGCAACAAAGGACGTCAGGTCGGTTGCGCCACTGTTGTCAAGTGCCTGGAGAGCGGTGATGATATCATATAGATGGTGGAGACTATCTTTGCCAGAGTAGAGGGTGTGGAGCTCGTCCCACATGCCTTTGGCCGTCTCATGATACATGGCCAGGCGATAAGATTCGTCATCAAGAGAGTTGAGAAGCCAAGTCTGCACACGCCCATCATTGCGTAACCACTCCTCAGTAGGGACACCAATAACGGCCTGAGTCAGGTGATGAAGTAATCCCTTTGACTGAAGGACACGGAGAACCGAGTGTGCCCATTCCACAAAGTTCTTCTTGCCAGTGAGCGAAATTGTAGTGATCCGGAGCTCGTCGCAGACTTCCTGGATAGAGGCCGGGCGTTCAGGAGGAACTGTCGTGCCGACGGAGTCTGCAGACGTAGACATGAGGGTGACCTAGATGAGGTCGCAGCGAGCTGAAGGAGGCCGCAGCGAGAAGAAGGAGGCCGCAGCGGGCTGGAGGCCGCAGCGAGCTGGAGGAGACCGCGGCGGGCTGGAGTCCGCAGCGAGCTGGAGGAGACCGCGGCGGGCTGGAGGCAGCAGCTAGAGGAAGCGGACAGACAGCGGACTGGGAGAGGATGCGGCGACCTGGATGAGGGCGCGGCGAGCTAGTAAGAGACCGCGGTGAGCACAGACGCTTAGCAAGGAGTGGGCCAAGAGAGGCCGCAGCGGATGGAAGAAGGGCGAGGCGGACTGGATCAGATCGCGGCGGTTTGGATCAGACCGCGGCGGACAGGAGCGAGCTGAAAAGAGAGGACAAGCCGGGGAAGCAAGAGAGCGACCGCGGCGGGCTGGACCAGTCCGCAAGACTGAAAGAACGCAGAGGGTCTAACCCGCGGCGGACAGAAAAAAAAACTGCCGGAAGAGGAAGGAGAGCAGCCGCAAGCAGGCGGACTGCGGACAGAGGACGCTGAGCTTACAGCGGACGAAGGAAACCAAGAGGTTGAGGTCGCCGAGGTCGCGCCGGACAAGAGGAGGCCGCAGCGAAAAAGGGAAGCAGTGGACCCCACAGGATGACTATAAATAGGGGGCCAGAGGAGGAAGGAGAAGGCGGGAGGAGAGGTGGTTCCACGGGAGGAGAGGCTGCGGACTGGACAAGGGAGGCCGCAGGAGGTCGCAGGCCGCAGGGCGGACAGAAAGGGGAGTCCGCAGGAGTCAGCAACCTGGCTCTGATACCATGTAGAAATGGAGAAAGCCAACCTTGTATATATGTCCACTTGATACAAATACAAAGAATGAGTACATATATATAGATGAGAGAAAGAGAGAGAAAAGGCTTATACACAATGTGGGACTAAAGAGAGGAGAGAAAAGCAATAAATGCTATACAAATGGGCCTAATATTAAGTGGGCTTTTCCAACACACCCCATTATGGGTCTGCTTTGTCTGATCACCCACAATGTGGCTATTTAGGTAGACAACAACTGTCAATTGTATCATATACAACTATTGTATGGTTGGTGAATAACAATTATTCATATCCATCTTATGGTATATGTCAACCATATACCTCTAACACTCAACCGTTGAGGTCACCTATCTAAGTTATACCCAATGTATATAGATATCACAACTATCTCATCGCACCCCGCTAAGATAAATTGATGCACTTTACTTTGGCAAGCCAACACTTCATCGATCAAGAAAGAAAGAGTGTCATCCATCGAAATGCATCCGAATACTTAATATAAAATTTAAGAGATTTTTATTTACGAATGATTAACATTTAATCATGATTAATACTTAATCATTGCACATATTAAAACAAAATCATTAAAACTTACAGATACATTCTAGATATACACATATACCCAAGGTTGTAGATGTCGGATATCTGAGACAAGTCAGTTTAGGTTTTTCATGTCGGTTTTAATATGTCGGAGGATATATCATATTTCATATATTGGGTTTTAATATTTAACTATTTATATGTGTAATTATTGTAACACCACAACCTAGTTTAACAACCAAACAGCCGTCCGGCCGAGTCTAGTGAAAAGAAGTAAACTAAGAAACAATATTGAAAACCGGTACATAACAGACATTTATGAAAAGAACTGAAATGAAAGCTTACAGCGGAAGTTTTTTTTTTAAAAAAAACTATGAGTAAAAGTGTACCTCATCAAGCTGAATTCACAGAACCACTAAAATTACTGAAAAGTCAAATAACCAAATATCTGAAAAACTGTGATATGTCTGGTACAAATAGAAACTCTTAAACATTAAAATTATACCAGTCCAAAACTAAACACTAAGGTACTAAAAATTAAACAACTCAAAGTGAAGACAAACTATAAAAGCAACTCCAATATCAAGTACATCCTATGTGCAGTTGCCGACCTGAGCCCCCAATAAAAACATACTCAAACATAGGGTCAGCCCAAAGGGAGAGTAAGAAATAATATTCCTCCTAGTGACACTAAAATTTGTTTTAAAGGAATTTATGCATGCTTTGAAAATAGTTTTTTGCTACAAAAAAATTGTATGCTAGTGTATTATGCATGTTTTTTTTAAATAAAATAGCAAAATAAATGATTTTTCTAGTTACTCATAATGTACGAATTTTTCTCAAGTTCCAAATAATATGGTTAACTAGGAGTTTTCTAGGGCTCAGTCTAAACTTGAGTTCTAATTTCACTTATGGTTGTTCTTCGACAAAGTTCTCGGCAGAGTGGATTCTATCGCGCAACATTAGGCTAACGATCTGAGTCCTACTAACGAACTCAAGTGTTCCAGTGTCTCACTGACACAGACTCGAATCTAGTAATCTTCTGAATCGGTGTACAACTCTCAAACATCGTGACTCATAGGGTTCACTACATCCCACGAGAAAGATAGTGTGCCTCTATTAAACACGGGAGGAAGTCTCCAGCGTGCCACTAAATATCTTCTAACTAGTGCTACTCAGTTTGTGAACATATGTGCGTAGTAAAGACAACTCATCATATTGGTTTACTCGACTAGAAGACATATTCTTGAAATCAATATCTCATATTTGTAAATATATTAGAGTATTTTACTTGTGATTCATATGGACTAATTGTTTGGGATGTTTAAAATCTAATTATGATCATCATGTATTAGCGATGTGGTAATAGAGCTACAAATCTCTAGAAATAATAGTGGTTTCACACGACAATATTAATTATTGTTAGAATAGCCCATGTATTAGGCCCATGTTTTGGGCCCATTTCTTGTTCTCTCCTCTTTAGTCCCACATCTTGTATAGGATTTGTTTCCTCTCTTTCTCTCCTATATATTTGTATACTCTCTTTGTATTTATATACTCAATCAATATACACAAGTTTCAGGCCATCTCTACATGGTATCAGAGCCAGGTTACGACTCTCGCGGTTTGCCCCTGTCTAACCGCACTGTGTAAACACTCTCGCGGTCTTCCTCCCGCGGCTTGTTCCTCGTGGCCTGTTTGGTTTCTAGCCGCGCTTCCTCGCGGCCTGCTCCTTCAGACCGCCTTCCTCTGCCCTCATTTTCTCTCCGTGGATCCACCTTTCCCCTTCCCCCCCTCCTGCTTTTATAGCATTTCCTCTCTCCGTGGGACCACTTTCTTCCTGTCCGCTGCGGCCTCTCTCCTAGTCGCGACCTCTCTCCTGTCCGCCGCGGACCTCTCTTCTGTCCGCCGCGGTCTCTCTTCTGTCCGCCGCGGGCCTGGTATTCTCTGTCCGTTGCTCAGATCTGCCTGACCGTGCGGGCTGTCTTCTTCTCGCCTGCATCTTGTCGCGATCTCCGGTCTCTCTCCTAGTCGCGCGACTTGTCTCAGTCCGACGCGACTTGTCCCAGCCCGGCACACCTTGTCTCAGTCCGGCGCATACGATCTGCATGACCGTGCGAGCTGTCTCCTTCCTGCTTGCATCTTGGTCGCGATCTTCTACCGTCGCCTGATCGCCCGACTTGTCTCCGTCCCGTGCGGCTTGTCTCAGACCGCCCGGTTTGTTTCTTTATCCGCGGCCCTCTTCCCTAGCTGTCTAAGGGTTGCGGCCTGTCTCCATGACTTCCTCTGGTTCTTCTCCCAGCTCAGCGGCCAGCCCGCCCCCTGTCCCTCCGGCTTGTCCTCCAGACCGCCGGCCTGTTCTGTCGACCTCCGTGACGAGCTCCGGATCACTACTATTCTCTTTCTGGCAAGAAGAACTTTATCCCTTGGGTACATTCTGTTCGGCGGGTTCTCCAGGCTAAGGGCCTTCTCCCGCACCTTACTCAGGCACCTCCTTCTCCACCTACGGATGATTGGCTTCGTAATGACGGTCGTGTTCAGACTTGGATTCTGAACTCCTTGGATGGTGAGCCCTATCAAATGGCTATGTACCACGACACGCCAAGGCTATGTGGGATGAGCTTCATTCCTTGTATTCTGGCCGCGATAGCCTCCAGCATCTTTATGACATCCTCACTGATCTCTTCACTCTTGACACTGGCGGCGCCTCAGATATGACCTCGTTTGTCGCCCGGGCTAAAACGCTTGCTGAAGCCTGGATCCAGCACCAGCCGCCGACCACTGATCTTGCTGCTCAGCGGCTCAGAAGGAAGCTGCTTGCATTGCCATCCTTATGGCTCGCCTTCCTTCTCATCTTCACAGTCTTCGTGCTCAGGTCCTGGCCGCTCCTACTACGCCCTCTTTTCGGATGTCTGCTTCATGCTTCTCCGGGTCTCGCCTCCTCCAGATCCTCCTGCTCCTTCTCCACCGGCTCTCCTTCAGCATGCCCCTCCGCTCTTACCCTCTCCTCCTCCTCCTTCTACTCGGGGGGGACGGTTTGGGCTCGCGGGGCCGTGGCCGTGGCGGCCGTGGCCGGCCAAAGTGCTCCTTCTGCGGCCGGGATGGCCATCTTGAGGCGGCTTGTTACAAGAAACTCGGCTACCCCCCTCGCCCGACGGCTTCTGCCGTTACTGATGCTCCTCCGGATCTCGAGACCGTCCGTCTTCAGCTACAACATCTTCAGGGGCTGCTCAAACCCCCCTCGGCCTCTGTCGCCTCTGTCTCCCACACAGGTACTGCTTGTCTCTCCCACAGCCCGGATTGGATTATGGACTCTGGCGCTACTCATCACATTACTTCGCAACGACCTGCCGAGTACTCGGGTTCTCCTTATCCGAAGTCTATCACCGTGGCCAATGGGGCGCTGGTTCCTGTTTCCGGCTCGGCCGATCTTTCTATCCACCCATCTCTCGTTCTTCGCTCGGCTCTTCATGTTCCGAGTTCCCTTTTAACTTACTCTCTGTTGGGCGTCTTACGAGTGACTTGGATTGTTCTGTTATATTTACTTCCTCTTCTTTTGTTATACAGGATCGACGGACGCGGACTACCATTGGTAAAGGTCAGCTGCGGAATGGGCTCTACCTTCTCGATGCCTCCACTCGCTCTGTCTTCCGTCTCCTCCACTGCCTGGCATCGCCGCCTTGGTCATGCCCCTCTGCCAGTTCTCCAGCGGGCTCTTCCAGATCTTTCTTTTACTTCTTTTCAGTGTGATTCATGTATTCTCGGCAAACAGCCACGTTCTTCGTTTCCTTCACATTGTACTCGGAGTGCGGCTCCTTTTGATCTTGTTCATTCGGATATTTGGGGACCCTTTCGGATTCCTAGTATATGTGGTTATCGTTATTTTCTAACCTTTATTGATGATCATTCCCGCACCACGTGGCTCTACTTACTTCGCGAACGCTCCGAGCTTCCCCGGGTGTTTCGGGCCTTTGTCCTCGAGACCCGGACACAATTCCATACCACCCTCAAAACTCTCCGAACTGATAACGCTCGTGAGTACACCAGCCACGACTTTACCTCCTTATGTACGGAATACGGGATTCTCCATCAAACCTCTTGTGCGTATACCCCGCAACAAAATGGGGTTGCCGAACGCAAGAACCGTCATTTATTGGATGTTGCCCGCTCCCTCATGATCCAAATGCATGTTCCTAAAGCCTACTGGAACTTTGCGGTCTCCACTGCCTGCTTTCTCATCAATCGCCTCCCTTCCTCTGTCCTCAATTATGCGACTCCCTTCAGCATATTGTTTCCCTCCACTCCGGCTTTCCCTCTCTCGCCCCGTATCTTCGGCAGCACCTGTTATGTCCACTGCCTCGGGCCCTCCACCGATAAATTGGACCCCAGGGCGGCGAAACACATCTTTGTTGGCTACTCCCACACCCAGAAGGGCTATGTTTGTTACTCACCCGCTACCGGCAAGGTCACTGTCTCTGCTGACGTTACCTTCCGGGAAGACGAACCGTTCTTTCCTGCTCCTTCCCTACTGCTCCACCACGCCTCCTCTCCCGCCGTCCATCCCTCGTCCCGTTATTCCTACTACTCCACCACCACCCCGCCTCTCTCCTCCACCCGCTCCTTCTACCACCAAACCACCCGTTATCCGGGTCTACATTCGTCGCCCTCCCTGTTCCGTCGCCCCTCTGCCGCCGACCTCTGCCATGGATGCTTCGCGTCCCTCTGATCAGGTAACGCCCTCCACTGCTCATCCTCTGGAGGCTTATGTCTCTCTTCATCGCCTCTCTCCACCTCTGCACACCTTTGCTACTTCTCTTTCTTCGGTTTCTGTTCCTAACTCTGTACAGGAGGCGCTTCAACATCCGGGCTGGCGGGCAGCCATGGAAGAAGAGATGTCTGCTCTCTGGGCTAACCAGACCTGGTCCGTTGTCCCCCTCCCTCCGGGTCACAAACCGGTAGGGTGCAAGTGGGTCTTTGTCATCAAACATGCTGCTGATGGGACGATCGACCGTCTGAAGGCTCGCCTTGTCGCTCGCGGCTTCACTCAACAACGGGGCTCGACTATGAGGAAACCTTTTCTCCGTCGCCAAGCTCAATACCGTTCGGGTCCTCCTTTCTGTCGCTGTTCATCGCCAGTGGCCTCTCTTTCAGCTTGATGTTAAGAATGCGTTCTTAAATGGGGATCTCCAGGAAACGGTCTACATGCGACACCGCCCGGGTTTGAGACCACGGGGGAGTCTCAGGTTTGCCGCCTTCGCAAGGCTCTGTATGGTCTCAAACAATCTCCACGGGCCTGGTTTGAGAAATTCAGTAAAGTACTTCGCGCTGTCGGCTTTAGCCGTAGCTCGGCTGATTTCTCGCTCTTCACTCGTCACCGACCATCAGGGACGGTCCTTCTATTAGTATATGTTGATGACATCATCATCACAGGAGATGACTCCCAAGGGATACATGCAGTCAAAGCACATCTGAACTCGGTCTTTCAGACAAAGGACCTAGGGAATCTGCGATATTTTCTGGGACTTGAGGTTGCCAGGCGACCGGACGGCCTTATTCTATCTCAACGAAAAATACTGTACTGATCTTCTTCATGATGCTGGCCTCTTAGGGTGTAAGCCATGTGATACCCATGGATGTGAACACAAGTTGTGTGCTCAGGCTTCTGACTCAGATCTTCTCCTCCAGAACCCTGAATATTATCGACGACTTGTTGGCAAGTTGATCTATCTTACTGTTACCCGACCAGATATTTCCTTTGCTGTTGGTCTTGTCAGTCGATACATGCATTCTCCTCGCAAGTCTCATCTTCTGGCTGTTGAACGCATTCTGAGGTACTTAAAAAACAGCCCGGGTCAAGGACTTGTGTACCGGACTTCCTCGTCTGCTCCTACCTTAATGGCATACTCCGATGCGGACTATGCGGGCTCTCTTGATGACCGGCGGTCTACTAGTGGTTTCTGCACATACTTTGGGGGACATTTGGTTACATGGCGAAGCAAGAAACAAGCGGTCGTTGCTCGCTCATCGGCTGAGGCAGAATACCGCGCAATGGCTTCTGTTGTATCCGAACTCACATGGCTTGAAAGTCTTCTCACTGACCTGGGTGTTAAATTACCTTCTCTGCTCTACTTCTTTGTGATAGCCAAGCGGCTATACATATCGCCAAGAACCCAGTCTTCCACGAAAGAACGAAACACATTGAAGTCGATTGCCACTTCGTTCGAGAGAAAGTTCAAATGAAGAAGCTCGATTTAAAGCATGTTCCAGGGACAGAACAAGTTGCAGATGTCCTCACAAAGGCTCTTCCCCAAAGCATCCTTCCATCAATGCCTGTCCAAGCTTGGTGCATACGATTTGTACGCTCCAGCGTGCGGGGGAGTCACTAAATATCCATTCTAACTAGTGCCCAGTTTTGTGAACCCATTTGCTTGTTCTCTCATCTTTAGTTCCCAAAAGACATCTTGAAATAATATCTCATATTTGTAAATATATTAGAGTATTTTACTTGTGATTCATATGGACTAATTGTTTGGGATGTTTAAAATCTAATTATGATCATCATGTATTAGCGATGTGGTAATAGAGCTACAAATCTCTAGCAATAATAGTGGTTTCACACGACAATATTAATTATAATGAATTATAATATACGCTACTAAATAAGCTATCTGATATGTCTAGCCAGAAAGAATAAAGATTTCTTAAGGTGGTGTTACGACGCTCGTACACCTGACGTGGCGGCATAGTTTCTTTTGAGTGATAAATTGAAACCCTAATTGATCCTTGCTTTACCCTAAAAGGGAAAATGATCACTACTAAATAAAATCACTAATATATATATCTATGAACATTGTAACACCCCTTCCTAGTTTTACAATAATCAGTCATCCGACCGGATCAACGATATAAAGAGAACTAGGAAACAATATCAAAACTAGTACACAACAGGTATAAAGTAGAAGCTACTAAAATTTTAAAACTTACAACGGAAGCTAAGAAAGTAAACTAAGGATAACCACGTACCTGATATCTGGATTCACAGAGTCACTAAATATGAATAGAAGTGAAATGACTGAAATTCTGAAATAATATAATAAGTCTGATACATGTCATAAAAAAACATTAACAAGATACATTATCCATATTTACAAATACATGCTGAAAAAAAGAAAACTGAAAGTGCAAGCTACTACAAACTGACGCCACAAAACGCTCATCCTAGGCATAGTTTCTCACCTGGATCACCTGTAAAAACATTGCCCACGGGGGGTCAGAATAAGGAAAAATAACTCCTCCTAGTGACACTAAAATTTTTTTCTTAAATGATGAATGTATGCCTTTTGAAAACTGGTTTTGTTAATTAAAATCTTTATGTCATGATATATATGCATTTATTATGATCCCTGGTCAACATACCTACTCGCTCTACGTTCATGAGTTCTCATTATATTTTCCCAAGTCTCGGCGTTCACTAACTAGTGTACTGTCTCACGTCAAGTCTATACTTGAGTTCTAGGTGGTTTCTAGCCTGCACATCTACTTGGAAGGCTCTAGGCAAAGTAGCTCCTAACGAGCATCTGAAACTGACGAACCGAGACCATCTGACGAACTCAATTGTTCTAGTGTCGCGCGGACACGGTCTCGAATCTGCTAACTGACTCAAAGAGAAGTCAACTCCCAAGACTGTACTGCTCATAGGGTACCATATGTCTTATGAGAAAGGTAGTGCGCATCTACCTAGCACGAGAAGACTTATGTGTGCTTACCGACCTTTCTGGTCGGATGCTACTCTGCATTGGACATTTCTTTTGGTGTACTACTGAGCGACCCTTGACTTTCTCGTGGTCGACTAGAAGGGACATTCACGCCCTTGGTTGGACAAACTTCAAGCTTACGTATGCGGGTACAGGTTTCGTACCTAACGTTACTGTTCATGATCTGACTACTTTAGTCTTGGAGAAGGGTGTCATCATACATATTTTCTGCGACTGTTTTCCTACCACCACACCTTTCTATGCATGGTCATGATATTTGTACAAAACCTACTTATGCGTATACAAAATACATTACTTGAAATGTCTAACTAACAGGAATTAGGCTTCCTTACCGTAGTGGTGCGGCGCCCGTACACTCGGCGCGGTGACATTTGATTTTTCCAAAGAAAGTCCGACTGTTGGGGCTTCCGAAGCCTTGTTTCGAGGCCACCACAAATCTGCAAACCAAGCAACACTTAAATCTTGCATTTTCCCCTTAGGGTTTTTTTTGGAAAATTTCCAAAATGCTAGGGTAATCCAAAATTAACGGCTAACATAGCGTATTACCTTTACGTGGGAGGGATTGATGCTCCCAATGCGCCCAACTCCAAATTTCGCGGTGGATTCCGTACTCCAAAACCTAATTAGGGCAAGAGGAAGAAAAACCTATTTCAGATTTACTTCTAAATCGAAGGTTTTCCATGGAAGAAAGGAGAAACGGGAGAAAACGAACTCAACGGAGCCAAAACGTTCAACTTCCACCGATTAGGGTAGAAATCGGTTCTTCCACGACCAAGGAAGGAAAAGGAACACCCACCGGCGCCCGTAGAGGAAGGAGGAGAGGTCAGAGAGGGGTTTTAGAGGGGGATTGGCCGCCGGCTAGGGCCTGCAGGAGGTGTCGGCTCGGGCGATGCGGCGTGCGGAATGGGAGAAAGAAATCGGAAGGCGTCGGCTTGCGGTTTGGCTAAATCCTGTGAGAATGTGTGCGGGATTTTATTTTCATGCCTTGCGGTTTTGTTGATAACCGCATGAGAGGGGGTTAAAACTGCTATTGGCACCCCATTGTGATATTTCACATTACCTCCTATCCAAAATAAAAATTTGTCGCGTCTCGTCACTAAATTAAAATGCGTCTCACTAAATATGACAAACATAATTCACCAATTAATAAATACGACCTTTTGACCACACTAATATAGTACCTCGACGACGCGCTGCCTCGATCAAAATTCGTCGCGACTTGACCCTACAATTAAAAAATTTCGCATCAGATAACGGATGTTACAAATCTCCCCTCATAACGGAATTTTCGCCCTCGAAAATTGTAACCATACCTGAATCAAAGAGGAAAGAATAGTCTGCATTGCTCCTAAGCTCATCCTCTCGCTCCCAAGTATACTCTGGTCGGCCACAGTTCATCCAAAGGACTTTCACCATATGAATCTCTCTATTCCTGAGTTTCTGTATCCTTGAATCCACGATTCTGACTGCTCTAACCCCAATACTAAGATCTGTCTCGATTGGTGCTTCCTCGGTACTGATGATCTGACTGGAATCTCTGACTGCTCTCCTCAGATAGGAGACTTGGAATACATTACGTACACCACTCATTTCCTCAGGTAAGGTCAACCTATAAGCAACCTCACCAACTTTCCAGTATCTCAAAAGGACCAACGAATTTGGGGCTCAGTTTCTTCATCCGTTTTATTCTACAGACTTCTCTAATTGGTCTGACCTTCAGATAAACGTAGTCTCCAACACTGAACTCTACTAACCTGTGCTTCTGATCATGATACTTAGTCTGACGATCCTGAGCTGTCTTCATACACTCTTGAATGAGCTTGATTCTGTCGATGGTCTTATCAATCCATGACTCCCTGATGGTAGATCTTTCTTCACTTTCAGCCCAACACAACGGTGTCCGACAACGTCTACCATAGAGGGCCTCGAACGATGTCATTTCAATACTCGTCTGAAAATTGTTATTGTAGGAGAATTCCACAAGGGTAACATACGTCTCCCACTTTCCTCCAAAGTCCAAAATGCACATCCGTATCATATCCTCCAAAGTCCTATTTGTGCGCTCAGTCTAACCATCTGTCTGAGGATGAAATGCGGTGCTGAAATGTAATCTGGTACCCAACGCTCCTGAACGTATCTCCACTCTCTGGAGGTAAATCTGTCATCTCGGTCTGAAACTATAGTCTTGGGAACACCGTGAAGTCGAACTATCTCGTCGATATATAACTGTGCTAATCTGGGACCCTGATCTTTCTTCTTAAGAGGAATGAAATGGGCGACCTTAGAAAACCGATCTACTATAACCCACAAAGAATCATCCCACTTTAAGATCTCGACAGACCATGGATGAAGTCCATGGATATATCCTTAAAAGTCCACTCGGGAATGGGAAGTGGTTGCAACTTGCCTCCAGGCATTTGACACTCGGCATTAACTAACTTACATGTCTCGCACTTCCCTACATAATTTGCAACATCACTTTTCAAGCCTGGCCACCAGACTACCTTCTTGAGATTTGCATACATCTTCGTGCTACCCGGATGTATATAATATCTGGAATTGTGTGCCTAAAATAGAATGTCCTCGCAAAGGTAACTAACATCGGGGATACACACTCTGCCATCAAACAATAGTAAATCATCGTGAATAGTGAATCTCTCCTTCTGATCCGTCTGCACTGAGATCCAAATCTCTGCCATCTTTGGATCCAACGACAGAGTTGTCCTGATTCTATCCTTAATGTCGCAAGTAATCTCCATCCAACTCAACCTTACAGAACCAAAACTACAGTGTGGCACAACGGTGACGTCCAGTCTCTCCAGTTCCCGCACTAACTCCTCCTGCTGAGTGAGAAGGAAGAAACACGAACCTCTGCGGCTAAGGGCATCAGCTACAACGTTCGCCTTTCCTGGGTGGTACTGAATGTCTATGTCGTAGTCTGATAGAAACTCTAACCATCTGCGCTGCCTCAAATTGAGCTCCCGCTGATCAAATATATACTTGAGGCTCTTATGTTCAGTGAAGATCTCGCAACGAATATCATAGAGATAGTGTCTCCATATCTTCAGAGCATGTATGACTGCTGCAAGCTCCAAGTCATGCGCGGGGTAGTTCCTCTCATGAACCTTTAACTGTCTAGAGGCATATGCTACGATCTTTCCATGTTGCATGAGAACACAGCCCAAACCCTGACCCGACGCATCGCTATAAATCTGAAACCCGTCAGGCCCTGAAGGTAAACTCAAGATCGGTGCAGTCATCAATCTGCCCTTCAATTCCTCAAAGGCCAATTCACATTCAACTGTCCAATCCAAGCCCTTACCCTTCCTGGTGAGGGAAGTCAGTGGTAAGGCTATCTTTGAAAAATCCCTGATGAATCTCCTGTAGTAACCAGCTAGACCCAAAAAACTACGAATCTCCGAAACTGTCGTCGGTCTTGGCCAATTCTTAATGGCCTCTATCTTCTTCGGATCGACACTAACCCCTTGCTGACTGATGACGTGGCCTAAGAATGCAATCTCTGAAAGCCAGAACTCACATTTAGAAAACTTAGCATACAACTGATTCTTCCTGAGGGTGCTCAATACAATCCTGAGGTGTGCGGCATGATCTTCTGCACTGCTTGAGAACACCAAGATATCATCGATAAAGAGTTAAAGACGATAACAAAACGATCCAAGTACTCCCAAAATACCATGTTCATCAGGTCCATAAATACTGAAGGGGCATTGGTCAGCCCAAACGGCAAGACCACGAACTCGAAGTGTCCATACCTGGTACTGAAAGCCAACTTCTGAACATCCACGTCCCAAATCTTTAACTGATGGTAGCCCGACCTCAAATCTAACTTGGAAAAAGTGCACGAGCCCAACAACTGGTCGAACAAATCATCAATCCTGGGAATCAGGTATTTGTTCCTTACTGTCAGTTTGTTTACAGTCTCAGACTACCATCCTTCTTCTTCACGAATAGTACTGGAGCACTCCAAGGTGAAGTACTGGGATGTATAAAGCCCAAATCAAGCAACTCCTGCAACTGGCTCTTCAACTCCGTTAGTTCCCTTGGAGCCATCCGGTAGGGGGATTTGGCTACTGGTGTAGCCCCAGGCTGTAAGTCTATCGAGAACTCAATCTCTCTATCTGGAGGGACACCAAGGCGCTCTTCCGGGAAAACATCGGGGAAATCCTGCACCACTGGTACCTCTGATAAGTCAGCCTTAGCCTCCGCGTTCGTCAGTACTACAAAGGTTTTACAACCCTTACTGATGCACCTTCTAGCTTGGACTGCGAAGATGATCATCTTCACTACTCCCTTCAAGCCCTGAAAAGAAAATGCAGTCAGGTTACGACCCTCAAACTGTATCTGCTTTGCCCTACAATCAATCCTGACGTTGACTGCCGAAAACCAGTCCATTCCAAAGATCAGATCGAATCTTGCAATGGGTAGCTGCAAAACTTCCACGATAATCTCGGTGTCACCAAACTACACTGGTACCCTGCACTTATCTCTGGTCTGCAGAAGGAATACATTCGGCATCATGACTTCCAGTGGTACTGTCTCTGGAAAGACTTCTAAATTCAGCTTACACACTAAAGATTCTGCGATAAACGAGTGCGAGACGCCTGTATCAAACAGAATCTTGGAGGGTAAATTTCGAATCATAAGGATGCCTACATGAATGATTTTCAAAAATGAAAAGAGTGTCACTACGGAGGATTAAATAAACTTGTCAAGCACAGTAAACACTTACCTGTCACTACATCCTCCTGATCCTTTGCCTCCTGCTGACCAATCTCATAAGCTCTAGGCTGCACCAAATCTCGACCCTGCTGTGGTCTTCCATCAGTAATCATCAAAGCTTTTCCCTTGTCTGCTTTGCTAGAGCCACCAACCTCATACTTCGACTGCAGGAACAAATTACATTTGTCATCTACAGTAATTTCATAAATGTACAAAAAAAAATACAACTAGGTTTTGATTAACTGATTTGAACCAACTTCCGGACAATAGCGAGCTATGTGTCCAGGTTGACGACACTTGTAACACACGCACGCGCTGGCCAAACACTCTCCTGGATGACGATGCTGACACTTGGGACAAGGGGGGTAGTCCTTGCTCCTGTCTCCAGACTGACCACTCTTCTTTGCATCAGGCTTCAGCTTCTTGTTCCAGTTCTTCCCTTGGTCATTTCTGCTCTGTTGCGGCTGATGCGAATCCTGAGATCGCTTCGTACGAAAACTGCTTCGCCTTTGAACTTTCTGCCGATCAGCCTCCAGCCTGCGAGCCGTATCCACTAAGCTCCTGTAGTCAGCATTGACTATGGTCATCAGCGGCTGCCTCAACGTGTCACGCAAACCATCCACAAAACGGCTGCACTTCTCAGCCTGATCTCCGTGCATCACGCCCGCATATCGAGCCAGATGGGTAAGCTCTCGCTCGTACTCAACAACAATCTTGTCCCCCTGGAAAAGTCTAAGATATTTCTCCTGGAGACCTCGTCGTGCGGAAGGAGACACGAACCAACTTGCAAGGGCTCTAGAAAATTTGCCCCACGTGAACATGTCTGACGTACAACCTGGCCAAAAGCATGGTCATACTATTTAAAAAGAACGTATCACTTCCAAAAATAAGAGGAAATTTCCATAACAATTTACCTGCAGGGTCATCTGCCCGATACTTGTCCCACCAGACCTAACGTTATTGTTCATGATCTGACTACTTTGGTCTTGGAGAAAGGTGTCATCCTACACATTTTCCGTGACCGTTTTCCTACCACCACACCTTTCTATGCATGGTCATGATATTTGTACAAAGCCTACTCATGCGTATACAAAATACATTACTTGCTATGTCTAACTAACAGGAATTAGGCTTCCTTACCATAGTGGTGCGGCGCTCGTACACTCGGCGCGGTGACATTTGATTTTCCAAAGAAAGTCTGACTGTTGGGGCTTCCGAAGCCTTGTTTCGAGGCCACCACAAATCTGCAAACCAAGCAACACTTAAATCTCGCATTTTCCCCTTAGGGTTTTTTTGGAAATTTCTGAAATGCTAGGGTAATCCAAAATTAACGGCTAACATAGCGTATTACCTTTACGTGGGAGGGATTGATGCTCCCAATGCGCCCAACACCAAATTTCGCGGTGGATTCCGTACTCCAAAACCTAATTAGGGCAAGAGGAAGAAAAACCTTAGTTCAGATTTACTTCCAAATCGAAGGTTTTCCATGAAAGAAAGGAGAAAAGGAAGAAAACGAACTCACCGGAGCCAAAACGTTCAACTTCCACTGATTAGGGTTGAAATCAGTTCTTCCACGGCCAAGGAAGGAAAAGGAACACCCACCGGCGCCCGTAGAGGAAGGAGGAGAGGTCGGAGAGGTGTTCTGGAGGGGGATTGGCCGTCGGCTAGTGCCTGCGGGAGGCGTCGGTTCGAGCAACGCGGCGTGCGGAACGGGAGAAAGAAATCGGGAGGCACCGGCTTGCGGTTTGGCTAAATCCCGTGAGAATGAGAGTGTGCGGGATTTTATTTCCATGTCTTGCGGTTTTGTTGATAACCGCATGAGGAGAGGGGGTTAAAACTGCTATTGGCACACCATTGTGATATTTCACATTACCTCCTATCCAACATAAAAATTTGTCGTGCATCGTCACTAAATTAAAATGCGTCTCATTAAATATAACTAACATAATTCACCAATTAATAAATGCGACCTTTTGACCACACTAATATCGTACCTCGACGACGCGCTGCCTCGATCAAAATTCGTCGCGACGTGAACTTACAATTAAAATAATTTTGGGTCAGATAACGGATGTTACAAACATTATCTTAAACAAAAGGGGCTTACCACTCCTTTAACAGTGAGAGAGATTTTTCTGAAACGGAACAAATACAATTAAAACTGAATTTTTTGATTCCGACGATCACCTAGAAGATCCAATTTTTGAGTTAGGGCTTAAGTGTAAATTCTGAAACAAACCCAAGGAAAACCACTAAAAATCTGAATTTCTCAAAGGAGAAAAGGAAAAAGAAAATGGTATCACCTGAAGATGAGAGAGCCGAAAGTAACACGATCGCGACCAAACCCTTCGACCTCTACTAGGGTTGATGTGGAGGACCAAAAAGTAAACCTTCAAGCCCAAAATCTAAGAAAGAGGGGTGGAAATCTTGAGCTCTAATTTCAGAAACTAAGATGGGTAAGCTATGAATTTGAGAAACAAGAGGGAAAGAAGGTTGAGCCACTACCAAAAAATCCCAAACTGAGGAAGGGGAAAGAACTGTAATCGTCGGTTCAGCGCACGCCAACCGGACAGTAAAACCCTCTCTGGGTGGCCACCGATTGCAGGAGAGAAATGGGAAGGCGGCAGAGCCTCTACCGACGCCGGCTAGAGGCGGAAATCTCGATCGATGCAAAGGTAAATGCCGACGGGGAAGAGAACATCGATCGCGGGAAGAAGCGCGCTCAGTGGCTTCCGAACAATAAAAAAAAATGAAAGAGTTACGAGATTAAAAGGGACCGAGCCGTGCTTCCACGATTTAGACGGTTACTTAAACCAAACTATGGAGAAATTAAAATTAGGGATTTAGAGTTTATTTCACCATTGTCATTCTCCAAAAACTTAGAGAATTTTACGTGATACGCCCTCGCGTCAAAAAATAAAATTAAAAAAAATGTGTTGAACACAAACTCAACGATTAGAATTAATCCCTAAAATATTGTATAGGATTTAACTGTACTAAATTCGTACCTCGACAAAACGCTGTCGCGATCAGATTCGCTCGCGATCAGACCCTACAATTATTATATTGTCGAGTCAAAATACGGATGTTACAATTATTTATAAATTTAATCATTTTTAATATATATATTAATATATTAATAATTTGATATTTATTGAACTCTTAAATTTATCAAACTAATATAAACATTTTGTGTCACACAAGTAATAACAGTATAACGCATGAAATAAAATAAGAGGAAGTAGAATGTAGGGAACTTGTCGATGACAATGGAAGATAAAAAATCTTTAATCCATAATTTAAAGACCATGCATAATTGAAGCTGATGACGAACTTGAGCAAGGAAGAAATCCAGAGGAAGGAAAAAACAACCTAAACAATGAAATAATTTTGGTATATTATTTATTAGACCATAAACACTAATTAAAATAAATTGAAAAAAAATCTAGTCGATAAAATGTCACGATATATCGGCCGATATATCGGCGAATATATCGGTCAATAGCTGACATATCAGAGGATATATTTTAAAAGGATATTTTGCAAAAAAAATATCGGAAACATGTCGTTTTGTCCATAAAACATTTATGATGACCATGTCGGAGGATATCCACAACACTGCATATACCACAGCAAAATACAAGGCGTTCTTGGCAGGGTTTCAAGGAGATGCGCTTCTAGCAGGGTCTTAGGGAAAGAGCCCCAAAACCTAAATGAAATCCATCGTAACTTTCTTATAGAATATCATCAACATTTGATGTTCCAAGACGCAATAATTAGTTCTAGAACACTTCCAAAACCTCATATACAATCATTTTGAAGGATTGGTAATTGCAGCATAGCTCTGATACCACGTTTGAGTTTCTCCCGCATCTAATGCGCAAAGGAAAAACTAGCAAGAAACCTAATCGAAATAACCAAGAAAAAACTAATAGATTAAGAATCGAGTTTATACCTGCGTCAAAATCAATATTTCAAGAAGAAAGTTGTCGTGTGAGAACCACAACGTAGAACGAGATCTGCATTTCAATGAGTATATCCACACAAACGCAGGAAACACCTCACTGTTTGTCCAACGAACTTGCGCTAGAAGATGATCATCATCCGTCTCTATGAAATACTGGTTTTGTTTTAGGAGAGGATGTAACAGCAAGTTCTTCTTGAGTCGTCAAAAAGGTGTACTCGAAAAACCCTAAAACGCACATATGATATAACAGTTTCATAAACCGCCCATTTGTGAGTCGACAGGGACTGAATGGAGAATTCTGTGTGCCGACTTCTATTTTACTAGTCGACGTAGATCGAATTCACAAGTTGACGTATGTCTACTTCACAATCGACCTGTCATTTAAAAAAACAGCTTTCAAATAATAGATTTGTCAAACAGTTTAAACATGAAACATCATTTTAAACAGCACTAAAACACAAATTCTTCAAATAGTCTGCAACTTTCTCATCAGTATTTTCCTGATAACTCTATTCGCACCACTGGTATCTCACAACAACTTTTTCATTAGCTGCCTCAAACAAAGTCTTAATAGAGTTCAAGATTCGTAATGATGGAATGCATTGTTGCCCTTTTACCTTCTAAAGAGACTCTAAAATTCCAACTGTTTGGAGGAAAGTCCTTGCCACGGATTTCATCGGTTACACGATAGTTTATAATCAAGATTGATTTTATTTATGTATTTGCATTTTATATTTAGTAGGGGTTATCAATTTTTTAAGTTAAATTCCCTACTTTTCATATTTTATGTTATAGCACATTTGGAGTAGTTTGAACTTTGAATTGTCAATCTACAACACTCAAGCCAATATCCCACTATAGTGGGGTCAGCTCTATGCATCCTTTGTCCTCATTGTGTCCTATCTTTAGTCTTTCCTTTGTCTCCGTTGTGCCACATGGATCCTTTGAATTGTCAATCTATTTCTATAAATAACCATTACACTTCATTACAACTTGGTTATGAAGATTTTAATACATATTTTCTGGAGCTCATATTTTGGCTCCACGGGTTTCTTCCATTCATTTAGTGAATTAACACAAACTTCTTAGAGTACTCTAATGATCCAATGCTTTGAGAACCCAACGTCTAAATCTTGAGAATTCATTTGATTTTTTATTCGTTATTTCAAATTCCTTCAGAATATGACTTTGTTGCCTCTTTCACCTGATGAAGAAAAGAGAGATGATATTTCCGGGTAGAAAAATTAGACCACATAATATGAACAAAAATATTATGCACAAACAAACGATCAGGACACAGCTAGGTTTCAGTTTTAGTATATGAACTCAGGTACTTGTGAGCTAGTAACTGACCTGAAAGTTAGCATATTACGAACTTTTGGAGCACTCGGCATATTCATGAACAGTGAGTTTGCAAAAAAAGTAATGCGCCGGCGCGCATCTAAATTTGTGGGTACATTAATTGCGGATTCCTTGACGGTAAGAAGTAAGTGAAGGCGAACAACCTGATAAAAGAAATAGATGCCAATAAGTGCAAATGCAAAAAAGAGCTGATTGAATTAGAGGGAAAGAAATAAAAAAGAGCACCTTCTCCAGCCATGATTTGTTATCCATAAGTTCAAAGTTAAGATTAGAAAATTTTGGTTTTTTTTCACTTATTCCTCCTTCAGATTTTTCCAAGATTCTGTAAGAAGGTTCAATCGTAGGGATGTCAGAATCATGACCAAGTAATATAAGAAACAAAAAACCATAATACTCATCTTACCCCTGTCCATTAATCATGGCATCTCGTGTAATGATCTCAATAATATCCTGTAGAACAGTTATTATTTGTGTCTTAGAAGCATCTCGATCCTCATGTTCACCTTTCTGCCGGCATTATTAAATAAATCAAACAAAAATATAACCTCAATTTGAATAAAATTAAAGATAGCATTACCAAAAGGTTCAGCAACTTCTCCAAATTACTGCTGAGCTGGGGCAGCTCACTCGTCCGGAAGTTATTCAGAAATTTACGTTGCTGTATACTAGTATCAACAGAATGGCATATGCGCCTAATAACCCTAAAAATAAGAGAAATTATTACAAATTTGTAAAAAATTCACTTAGAAAAGAAACATAAGATAAGAAATTAATTGCATAATTGTTAAATGCTTCAATTTAGTAAAATAAATAGTGATTAAATTAATGGATTACAAGCTGCTTACTGTTTATCTTCTTCATCTACCAAAAGACTATAAAGTATCTCTCTTAATGTTTCATAGCATTCTATGACTGCAGAATGCATATAGTTGTCATATTTTATCTTCTTAAATAATTCTGCTTCACCCTTCTTCTTGAAATCCTTAGCCATGTCAAGTGCTATCGGTATCTAAGATTTAAGGAAGAAGCATGGAAGCAAATATAATTTTAAAGGAACAAATGAATAATTTGGAGCAAAATCCTGCTGGAAGGAATATGATGCACATACCTTACTAGCAAGAAGAAAAGGAGGCCACTGGACAACAGTTACATCGCTTGAGGAATATGGTACCAATAGTAGAAGTTGCTCCCTGAATGTGGAAGAAGACAAAATAATTTGAACAAGAATATAATTTGATAAAGGCATCGGTTAAATTTAAGTATAAAAAATTCCAAACTTATTGCTGATCAAATCTTCTTCTCTTAAAGATTTTATGAAAGCATTCCACACATGAGCAAATCTAGTTATATTCCTTCTTTCTGACTCTTCCTGCATGAGGATATAAAATTAATCAAGATAAACACTGAAGTATATGCGTTTATCATTATCAGTGGCAGAAGAAAATTTGAAGAAAACAAGCTATCAGAATTTAGAAACAATAGTGAGAATCAACGGAAAATTTCTTTTATATATACGTGTGTGTAGATACATACATATATATATATATATATATAGGAATAATTGCCAAAACTTCCCCTGGAAGATAGCATAATTACAGCTTGCACCCCCCTTATTATGAAAATTACAAAAACTTCCCCTCAATGTTACGAAACGTAACATTTACCTCCCCGGAAGTTTATATTTCATTACATCCGTGCACAAAATACCCCCCTTGGAAATGTACTCCGAGAGGGGTATTTTTGTGCATGGATGTTATGAAATGTGTATTTCAGGGGAGGTAAATGTTATGTTCTGTAACATTGAGGGGAGGTTGTGTAATTTCCATAATAAGAGGGGTGCAGTCTGTAATTTTCAAAGTTAGAGGGGAGGTCCTAGTAAATTCCCCTATATATATATACGAGCATCTTCGCACGGGCTACGCTCGTGCTCGATGCTCTCGGGCGGCCTTCGGCTACATCCAGGCGGGCTTTGCCCGCCTTCAAACGGACTTCTCCCGTGCTCGATGCGTCATTGCGGGCTGCGCCCGCATTAAAGCGGGATGCGCCTGCATCAAAGCGGGATGCACCGACATCAAGACGGGCAGTGCCCGCAATATATACATATGAGTACTCAAAATGATCGTAAAAAAATATAAATCAATATTACAATTTTTATTTTAAAAAAATTAAGTTTTGTCGTAAAAACATTAATTTCACGCAATCTTTTTCTCCCTCTTCTTTCTCTCCCTTCCCCATCTCTCTCCCTTTCTCTCTCCTTTGCTCTCCTCCCCTCTCTCTCTCCTCCTCTCTCTTTCACTCCCTCCTCTCTCTCTCCATCTCATGCTCTCTCTCATGATCCAATGGCTCTTGTTTGATCTATGGTGTGCCTCCAAATACCTATATTGCTTTATATAATAAGATATATATATATATATATATATATATATATATATATATATATATATATACTATTAAAAACAATATGCATATCTTGAGGCACACCATAGAATGAATCCGGAACGTCCGATCAAACAACTTCAATTTTTGGTCGTTGGATTCAAGAGAGGAAGGCTGCCAATATCCAAATCCCCCTTTTAAACACTGTTCACACCTCCAAAAATCCTGATACCCATTTCTGCCTCCCGTGCCTTCACGGTTCACCGCCTGTTGCCGGCGGCGGAGCCGCCGGCGGCCTGCCCGGCGCCCCCCGGGGGTTCGCCGGCCTCCGGCGAACCCGCCGGGGGTTGTCCGGCGGCAAGCTGGCAGGGCCACCGCCGGAAGGGGCGGCCCATTTCTGCCTCCCGTGTCCTGCGCAGGTTTATTTTTGTTTTCTGTTTTTTATTTAATAATTAAATAAATGAATTAAATATATTGTTTTAATTTGTTTTAAAAATTAATTAATTAAAAATTTTATTTAATAAATTTTAAAATTCTTTAAAAAATTTAAATATCTAGCTGGGGGCGGACGAAGCCCGCCTGGATGCGGCCGAAGGCCGCCCGAGAGAATCGAGCACGGGCGAAGCACGACGGGGCGACGGGCGAAGCACGACGGGGCGACGGGCGAAGCCCGCCGGGTGCCGCGGGCGAAGCCCGCAGCGACACATCAAGAACGGGCGAAGCCCGCTTGGTTGCGGGCGAAGCCCGCAGCGACGCATCGAGAACGGGCGGAGCCCGTTCGAAGATGCTAGTGTGTATATATATATATACATACATACATACTTATATATAAAGATATTCTGGCTTTCTAAAGTAGCAATGTCCGTCGCAGCATGATATTGCTACGGTAGCAAGGCGGAATATCTTCGATAAAGAGCTCCTCAAAACATCATCTATGGTGCCTGCAAGTAGCTACTGAGCTCCGGCAAGAAGAGCCGAAGGTCATCTTCACTGGGAGTTAAGCTCGAACTAGAAGATGGCCGTAGAAAGGAAGGCGGTATCCAGGCCGACCGTGGCCATTAATGGAGATGCATCCGACTGATGGGTTTTGAGAGGTGGAGATGCTTCGCTGAATCCCTCATCCACACCGTCCCAACTCCAATCTAGGGTAAGAGCTCTTCGCTATTCCTCCGCCTCCGCCTTTGATGATTTCCGCTCGATCCGATCTTCACGTATTCGCCGCCGGCCAGCCAGAACCTCTCTTTGCCGCCGGCCAGCCAGAAACTCTGTTGGACTCCTTCCTCCTTGTTTTTCTTCTCCTCCCAACCCCCCCGCTCCCCCAACTCTTCTACAATTTCAGCTCTTGGAGACCTTATTCCACGCCATTTTTGTTCTCCTTTCAGCTGTTGGAGTCGTTCCTCACCGGGTTTTCTTCTCCTTGCAGGTACTAAGGCTCTTCTTCTGGTTGCTCAACATCGCACCCAAATCTAAGGTAAAGCTTGAAATCATTGTTTTTCTTCTCTGATTTTTAATTTGGATGAACAATGCGAAGCTGTGGTTATTGTGTGAGTTGTTTTCAACTGCTTTGTTCTTCCATTTGTGAGCCCTGAGTTGAATTGAAGATTGATTGTTGTGTTTGATTTCGTGTGAGGTGCTCTAGGTGACAGTTGTAGGTGATAGATGAAATTGAAGGTATGATTACATGTTTGCATTTATTTTTATTGCTGTGTTTGTATGTTCCCGTTTACCTGCTTGCATTTTTTTCGTTTTGCATTGGAAGAATTGCTATTGGTAATCGGTTAGCTGTCAGTGTGCTGGTAGAATTGAAGATTGATTGCTCTGTTTGATTCCGTGTGAGGTGCTCTAGGTGAGAGCTGTAGGTGATAGATGCTATTGAAGGTGTGATTACTTGTTTGTATTGTTGCCGTTTACCTGCTTGCATTTTTTTTGTTTTCCATTGGAAGATTTGTTATTGGTAATCGGTTTATTGTCTGTGTGCTGGTAGTCCGTTTGCTGTCCGTGGCTCTTCTTTTGGTGGCTCAGCATCACACCCAAATCAAAGGTAAAGCTTGAAACATTCAATATTTCACCAAATAAAACCATAGAAAATTTGAAACACCAAAGTTGTGGATAGATGGGTATCAAGAACAAATTTTTAGAATTTTATGCAGTACATCTTATATATACGAGCTTCTTTGCACGGGCTACGCCCATGCTCGAAGCTCTCGGGCGGCCTTCGGCCGTATCTAGGCGGGCTTCGCCCGCCTCCACACGGGCTATGCCCCGATCACTCGACGCAAAACAGATCTTCGTGTTGAGAGCACTCGACGCCATGTATCCTTGCTTGGCGTCGAGTGCACTCGACGCCAACATCTGTTTTGCGTCAAGTGATCCTAGCGTTGAGAGCATTCGACGGCAAGACTTTGGAGTCGAGAGCGCTCGACGCCAAAATCAATCGACGCAAAACAGATCTTGACGTCGAGAGCCCTTGACGCTAAGCAAGGATACATGGCGCCAGACAGCCAGCAGCACTCCAAAGTCTTGGCGTCGAGTGCTCTCGACGCCAAGATCACTCGACGCAAAACATATCTTGGCGTCGAGATCACTCGACGCCAACACTTTGGAGTGCTGCTGGCTGTCTGGCGTCATGTATCCTTGCTTAGCGTCGAGTGCTCTCGACGTCAAGATCTGTTTTGCGTCAAGTGATCTTGGCGTCGAGTGTTCTCGACTCCAAAGTCTTGGCGTCGAGTGTTCTCAATGCCAAGATCACTCGATGCAAAACAAATGTTGGCGTTGAGAGCACTCGACGCCAAGCAAGGATACATGGCGACGAGTGCTCTCAACGCCAAGATCTGTTTTGCGTCGAGTGATCTTAGCATAGCCCGTGCGGAGGCGGGCGAAACCCGCCTAGATGCGGCCGAAGGCCGACCGAGAGCTTCGAGCACGAGGGTATACATACATATATATATACACACACACGAGCTTCTTCGCACGGGATACGCCCGTGCTCGAAGCTCTCCGGCGGCCTTCGACCGCATCCAGGCGGGCTTCGCCTGCCTGCGCACGGGCTTCGCTCGTGCTCGATACGTCGTTGCGAGCTACGTCTGCCTATGAGCGGGCTGCGCACGCACTCGGATTTTTTTCTCCAAAACATATACATATGAGTACTTAAAATGAACACAAAAAAAATATGAAATACTATTTCTATTTTTATTTTATAAAATTTTGCAAATATTAAACTATAAAAATTAATTTATCTCCTCATCTCTCTTTATCACTCCCCCCTCTCTCCTTCATTCTCTCTCCCTCTCCCTCCTCTCTCTCTCTCTCCCAACTCCCCCCTCATGCTCTCTCTAGATACAATGGTCAATAATCAATCTTTGGTGTGCCTCCAAATATTTATATTCCCTTATATATAAAAGATATATATATACACACACACACATAAATATTAATGCATATATTCAATATTTCACTAAATAAAACCATAGAAAATTTGAAACACCAAAGTTGTGGATAGATAGGTATCAAGAACAAATTTTTAGAATTTTATGCATTACATCTCATATATACGAGCTTATTCGCATGGGCTACGCCTATGCTCGAAGCTCTCGGGCAACCTTCGGCTGCATCCAGGCATGCTTCGCCCGCCTCCACACAGGCTATGCCACGATCACTCGACGCAAAACAGATCATGGCGTTGATAGCACTCGACGCCATGTATCTTTGCTTGGCGTCAAGTGCTCTAGACGCCAACATCTGTGTTGCGTCGAGTGAACTTGGCGTTGAGAGCACTCGACGCCAAGACTTTGGAGTCGAGAGCGCTCGACGCAAAGATCACTCGACGCAAAATAGATCTTGGCGTCGAGAGTACTCGACACTAAGCAAGGATATATGACGTCAGACAGCCAACAACACTCCAAAGTGTTGGCGTCGAGTGCTCTCGACGCCAAGATATGTTTTGCGTTGAGTGATCTTGGCGTCGAGAGCACTCAACACCAAGACTTTGGAGTGTTGTTGGTTGTCTGGCGCAATGTATCCTTGTTTAACATCGAGTGCTCTCGACGTTAAGATCTATTTTGCGTCGAGTGATTTTGGCGTCAAGTGCTCTCGACTCCAAATTCTTGGCGTCGAGTGCTCTCAACGCCAAGATCACTCGACGCAAAACATATGTTGGCGTCGAGAGCACGCGCCGCCAAGCAAGGATACATGGCGTCGAGTGCTCTCAACGCCAAGATCTGTTTTGCGTCGAATGATCCTGGCATAGCCCGTGCGGAGGTGGGCGAATCCCTCCTGGATGCGGCCAAAGGCCGCCCGAGAGCTTCGAGCACGGGCGTATACATAAATGCATATATATACATATTTGATGTTTTGATATATATATATATATATATATACATAAATATTTATACATATATGTATATATAAATATAGATCTATATATACGTATATATATACATATTTGATGGTAGAAATATTTAGCCATTTCGATATTTGATGTTTTCCTATTATCTCTTGTAATGCCCTTTACTATATGTAGAGGGTAATTTTATTACTCGATATAATAAAACGACATTCACGGTTTGACATGGTATCAGAGCATGCCTAGCCGCTCGCCCGTCACTAGCCTCCGCTTAATCTACAGCCGTCGTCGACCTCCAACCTCTCCTCTCTCCCTCCATCATAGATCCTTCCCTCTCCCATCCTCTTTCTCCCCTACCACAAGGGTTGATCCTACAATAGAGTGTCGATCGGTGCACGGGCCGATCGTCTTGGCCAGATGGATCCTCCGACAATCGTCTGATGTGCCCAATGTTTTCTAAAAAAGTTTTGTTTTTCCCTCCTCTACCAAATACTAGAAGGATCAATTGAATACTCCACTAGATCTTATATCATCGATCTAGGGTTCTTCACCTTCATATGGTTCCTCTTATGAAAAGGGTTCTACCTTCTTCTTCAGACCTTCTTTGACTTCGGCCCTCAAGGATTTATTGCTCTAGGATCCAGGGCGGCCATATTGGAGGTGCCCGGCAATTTTTTGGCAACAACGCCTTTCCGGCGATCTTACGGGTGCTGTTTTTTACCTAATCCGAAATTATTTGGCATTTATTTGTTCTCTGATTACATTAGGTCTGACGTGATTGATTCTCGCGACAATTCACAACCCACTGGGTTTTACCCTGGTTGGGCACGAGCATACGATGTTCCAAATTACCACGATTCGTCTTTATACAACAAATTATTTATCATGGTCTTGATCTATTGTCATAGCCCTTAAGAGTTGTCGTTGTTAACGAGACTATTAAGGAGCAAGAGAAAACGGCGTCCACTTGGGGATAATGAGAATTAGAGAACTCTTTGATTATATCATTAATTCCATGCAAGAGGCTATTGCACAAAATTACCTATTCTTGGATATCGTTGCGGATATTTGGAGTCAAGTCGAATCTACATATTCCCAGAAAGGAAACGTTGCTCAAATATTTTAGCTATGGAAGAGGATATTTCTCCTTCAATTTAGTGATCACCCACAATCCGCTTATTATTTGGAGTTCACTCAACTATATCAGGAGTATGACCATTTTACCTCCCTTGACCCGGCATGCTTCGCTGATGTGATCCTTGTTCATGCTCATGAAGATCAAAATATAGTGTTTGAGTTTTTACATGGTTTACACCGGAACTTTGATCAAATTTTTGTTCAGATCCTTGGACGCACTCCAGTCCCTTCGTTGTTAGAGACCTATAATATTGTCCAGCAAAAAGATGACGTCATCAGTCTTGGAGTTTATAGATTTTCACTAGTGGTTCTGCTCTTGCTTCTCATTATGGGGGCACCAATCCTCGAAACTTTAAGCCCAAGCCCACGAACAAAGACTACCTGATGTGTAACTACTATGATCGGGGTCGGCATACTCACGACACTTGCTTCAAATTGCATGGTCTCCCTCCACCGAGAGGTGGAATGATATCTCGTGGAGATCATGGAGGACGTGGTTGTGGCCGCTTCAATTTTAGCTCTCCTCGCTCTGCTCACCTGACTAAGTTCATTGATGATAGGGCCTCTGGTGGCCAGATCTTTGAACCTCCATCTCTACCTGGGTCATTTTCCACTGATGAGATGATGACCCTCCGCCGCATGATGCAGTGGTTATCCTCTGAGCCCACTCCTGGTCCATCCTTATCATTTGCCCATTCAGATACTCCAAGTGATCATTTTGTTGTTGTACCTCCTGCCACTCATTGGATCATTGACTCTAGATTCACTAACCATATGACTAGGTCATCGCCAGATTTTGTTTCCTATTCAATATTATCTGGCTGAGACAAGGTAAGCATTGATGAAGGAACTCTTTCCTCTTGCAAGAAAGGGATCCATCAGTTGCTCTTCTCTTATCTTGGCTTTGACTCTTCATGTCCCTTTTGTAACTCACAACCTCTTATCTGTTAGCCATATTACAAACTTCATGAACAACTCTGTCACCTTTTCGTCTTACTGTGTCTTTCGGGACCTGCAGATGAAGAAAGTGAGTGGCCCTGGTAAGAAGCGAGATGAACTACATGTGTTTGATGTCATTGTTCCCCAGGCTCTTCATGCTAACCATTTCCTCTGTTGGCTGCCTACGATCGTCGCTTGGGTTATCCCTCCATTACTACTAAGTAGTTTATATTTTGCAGTTTTTCATCTTCTGTGTTTAAAACCATTATGTTTGATGTTTGTGAACTTGCGAAACAAAAGCGCGTCACTTTTAATCACATATCTAAACCTTTTTTGTAGCTTTCCATACTATTCATGTTGATGTATGGGGCCCTTGCCATGTTACTTCGATCTCCAAGAGCTTGGTTTGGGAGACTTCACAAAGTCATTACATCATTAGTCTATAGCCAAATCCATGTAAGGTGATAATATGGTTATTACAGGTAATGATATGGATGAGAATTGTGTCTTGAAACTCAAACTCGTTAGCGAATTTGAAATAAAGACTTGGGTAAGTTGAGATATTTTCTAGAGATTGAGGTAGCAAGATCAAAATATGTGATTCATATTTCACAATGGAAGTTTGTCCATGATTTATTAGAACAAACATGAATGAGTAGTTGCAAGTCCGTTGATACACCTATTGAAGTTAACCACAAAATTGGACATGATGATGGGGAGTCAGTGGAAGATATTTCTAGTTATCAGAAGCTAGTAGTAAAACTGATCTACTGATCTCATACTTGTCCTGATATTTTATATGCAGTGAGAGTGGTAAGTCAATACATGCATTCTCTTAAGGTAAGGCATCTTGATATCGCGCACAAAATTCTGAGGTATTTGAAGGCCTTTCCTGGTAAAGGCATTCTATCTTTCCTAGTGATAACTTATAAATTGAAGTATATATTGATGTAGACTGAGCTAGATCAATTGGTGATAAAAGATCTAATACAGGATATTGTTCCTTCGGCTAATTTGGTCACTTGGAGAAGCAAGAAACATGTTGTGGCTCGCTCTAATGTCGAGGCTGAGTTTAGAACTATGGCTCATGGTATATGTGAGGGGATGTGGCTTTGTTGCCACTTGAATGATCTTGATTTACTGGAAACTGGTTCTTTCAACTTGTATTGTGACAAGAACGCTGCAATCAACATTGTTCATAACCCTATCCAGCATGATCGCACCAAGCACGTTGAAGTTGACCGATATTTCATTCAGGAGAGGTAAATGTTATGAAAGGGATTGTATGTACCCCTTTCGTTCACTCAGAAGGACAACTTGCAGATTTTCTCACTAAGTCATCGATCGAGAAAATATTTGCGACTATTATAAGCAACTTAGATATGAAGAAGATTACACGCCCAACTTAAGCGGAAGTGTTAGAAATATTTAGCCATTTTAATATTTGATGATTTGTTGTATTCTCTTGTGATACCTTCTACCATATGTAGAGGGTAATTTATTATTCGATATAAAGAAATGACATTCAATGTTTGACACACATATATAGGAGCATTTATCGGGACCTCCCCTCTAACTTTGAGAAAATATAGACTGCACCCCTCTTATTATGAAAATTACAAAAACCTCCCCTCAATATTACAAAACATAACATTTATCTCCCCTGAAATACACACTTCATAACATCCATGCACAAAAATACCCCCCTACGAGTACATTTCCAAGGGGGGCATTTTGTACATGGATGTTATGAAATGTAAACTTCAGGAGAGGTAAATGTTATGTTTTGTAACATTGAGGGGAGGTTTTTGTAATTTCCATAATAAGAGGGTGCAAGCTGTAATTATGCTATCTTCCAGGGGAAGTTTTGGTAACTACTCTCTCTCTCTCTCTCTCTCCATATATATATATATATATATATATATATATATATATATATATATATATATATATATATATATATATATATATATATATATATGCGTGCGTGTGTGTATACACACACTTCATACATATATATGTATATATATACACACGTATTTATATATATACACACACACGTGTATATTTATACTATTAGTATAAAAAATTCTCTTAAGATGTTATGTTATAATGGTGTGCACCACCGCCTAAATTTAAGCCATCCAATCTCTTTAGAATCAAATCTAGCTTCATGATAATTTTACTAAAGCTCCTATACTCACTATGGTAGAGTGTCCTACAACGTGAAATTACGATTTTGTCTGTATCTACATTGAAAATTTAACACTATTTAAATAAAGACAACCGGGTTTTTTTCTTGCAAAATTGTGTTGTCATGGGATTGAACCCACAACCAACCATATATTAAATAAAGACTAAACCACTACATCAATTGACAAGTTGTTGGATGCAAGAGAAGCCCGTTGAATGTTGTTGCCAACCGAATGTTATTGCCTGCCGAATGATGCTGCCCGCCGAATGATATCGTCGCGGAATGATGTGTGATGCCCTCTTGGATGCAGGCGAAGCACGCTTGGATGCGGGTGAAGCTCACCGAATGATGTTGCCCGCTTGGATGTGGGAGAAGCCCGCCGAATGATGCCCCCAGCCGAATGTTGCCGCCCGCGGAATGTTGTTGTCCTACGAATGTTGCTGCCACCCGAATGTTCGTCGCACAAGGAGCCCCCGTACACTGTCACTCGTGTGTGTGTGTGGACACAAACGGGTGTGTGTGTGTGGACACAAACGGGTGTGTGTGTGTGGACACAAACGGGTGTGTGTGTGTGGACACAAACGGGTGTGTGTGTGTGGACACAAACGGGTGTGTGTGTGTGGACACAAACGGGTGTGTGTGTGTGCGCGCGCATTTTTTAATGTTTCCTTGCAGGATGAAAAATAAAATGTAGTTTGACTTCTTACTAAGGAGGATTAACACTGAAAATCATTAAAATCAGCCTCATCCAAGGCTACAACCTGAGTTCTTCTAGATTCCTCCTCCCTGGAGAACGGCACAAGCCGCGAAGTAAAGAATATTGGCACTGATTCAAATCTTGACCTTAACATTCCAAGTGTTCTAATCTGAGAAAAAAACAAATGGGTGATACTAATTCAATTATTTTCTACACAAACTATTAGAAAAAAACAGAAGAAAATTGCTATTTAGAAAGGGAAAAAATAGTATAGCTTAAAAATAATAACCTCGCCAAGGTGGCTGAAAGCTCCGTTAATGCCTCCAAATATTGTAGAAAATATAGCATACCAAATCTGAGCATCCATGAAGTATACCTGGATTAAAAAGTACTAGAGTCAATACCTCCAGATTTAGACTAATGAAAAAATGGTCATTTACTTAGACCTCCCCTCTAACTTTGCATCATTACAGAGACCTCGCCACTATCTTCTAAAGTTATCAAAACTTTCCCTCTAAGTTTACATTGTTAACATTCATGTACAATAAAAACACACTAAATAGGTCTTTCAGGATTTTTTTATGTACATACAAATTAACAATGTAAATTTAGACGAGAAGTATTGGTAATTTTCAAAGATAGAGAGGTTCATGTAATTATGCAAAGTTAGAGGGGAGTTTTTCGTAATTATTTCCTTCAGAATTCAAGCTTCTAATTACCAAAACAATTGGTGCCCATATTGCTATCACCACGCCAATGTTGTGTTGCACTGTATCATGTGTGAATAGACTAATAAATGTATTTGAAATAAAATAAAATTAATAATCAGCAGAAATCTTACAATTTGGAAAGAACTCGTGCCATTCGTAGGATCCGACTCCAACAGCCATTATCAGCTTGGTCGGTTCAACCAAAGGGTATATCTATCAAGAATAACCACATATCAGAGAACTTTTTTTTGGCAACGCTTCAGCAAAAAAAACAAACATGATACGTGAAATATGGAATTATTAAAATGGAGAAAATATTAGAGCAGAAATTTGTTAGGTTCATCCCACAACATTACTTAGGTTAGCAAGATTTATATCTGTACTTAGTTTCCTGATTTATAGCTTGAAATAGTCTGCTTTAATGTTAGATGCTAAAGATGGATGTATAGGGGATGTGTTATTAACTTATATAGAGATTTAGTTGTTATGAATCTCACGCAGTCAGTTAAGTATTAGCGGTTATATTAGTACAAGTCTTTAGGTGTATGAGTCGAGTTGTGTGGGTTGAGAATATGAGTGGAGTTGTACGGGTTGAGTAATATGAGTCGAGTTGTACGGGTGAGTTTACGAGTCGAGTTGTACGGGTGAGTTTACGAGTCGAGTTGTATGGGTGACGCAGGGCTGCTCCGCATCAATGGGTTGAGTGTATGAGTCATACCGAGTCGAGTCGTAATTAAGAGATATTTACACATATCTTATGTGGGGTTATTTACTCTTGTGTCATCGTGGGTCCTATATATAGGGACGCTTGGGTCATGTATGTGGTATCGCAAAATTAAATCAAAATATCTCTCTCACTCTAACTCTTCTCCTTCCCTCTCTACTATCCTCTTCTCTTCCTCTAGTTCTTCTCCTCATCATCCCCATTCTAGGGATATCCACTTGTATCTCCCCTCCTCTGTCATCTCCAACAAACCTCTTAAATAAGCACATAACATTAGTCTTTAGTATTTTTTCCTATATAAACATTCGATGGTATTCTCCTTGTAGGAGATGATGCATCTGGTGTGGAAGAAACCAAAGTGTATCTAAGAAAACATTTTGTGACAAAAGATGGGTCCACGGTGCTTTCTTGGCATTGCGATTGTCTGATGCAACAAAGGGATTGCACTATCACAAAGAAAATATCTCATGGATTTCCTTAAGAAAACAAAGTTGGAGCAAAACTTGGATCTCCCCTATGTCTATGGGGATTGACAGTCTGTGGGATGAAGCGTCGTTGTTACTCCAAGATGTGACTTGATATAGACACCTAGTTAGGAAACAATATATCTTAGTCTGGCCTGACATCTCATTTGTAGTAGGAAAAGTTAGTCAACTCATGCACACTCGCAGGGAATGTCACCTTAGTGCAACTATGAAAATTTTAGAATATATAAAAGGCACTCCTGAAAAAGTTCTAAGGTTCAAAAAAATGTTCATTTAGGAATCAAAGCGTACTTTAACACTAGCTAAGTTAATGACAAGACTAATACAAAAACTACACAAATTATTGCATCTTTCTTGGAGGAAACTTGATCACATGGCAAAGTAAGAAACAGACTGTAATTTTTAGATCCAATAGAGAAACCGGGTATCCTCGAATGACACAAACAACTTGTGAATTGAAGTGGCCCAACTTGTAACTTGGGAGAAACTTGAAATACACTTATGTATCGGTGTTGTGATAATAAGACAAGCACTTCATCAAAAGAGGAGGTCATCAATGAGCGTATACGTATTCTGTTTGTAACGTTAAAGGAAAATTGAAAGACTATAGAGGATAAGCAATATCATTTGAACAGAAAACAAGTTGTGGGATTTAATAGACGAAGCCACTATTCAACTACTGCTACAAAAGTTGGGAGTACAGCTTTTTTGAATTCAAAATCCCCAAGATGTGTTGCGGGGTCATCAATCTACTTGTTGAGCTCGAAAAGTCAAGCCCAGGCAAAAATAATCAATTAAAAAAAACTCGAGCACAAAGCTTAAGCTCTTTGCCTCATGGCATTTGTTGAACTCGAACGGGGGTTGCTTAAATTTATTGACTAATGCGCACCTCTAACTATTAGTGTCGGATAGATTAAATAAATGCTAAGCTTATCAATAATGTTAAGAAACATAACAAAAAAAAGATTTTGAAGAATATGATGGAAGATTTTAGTCACTGGAAATTTAGGAATCATGCGACATCTGGCCCAAGCACATCCAAATAAAAAAAATTAAAAGCACCTCAACATAGTAACTAAAGGCGAGCTTGCTTATGAGAAGTAAAATCCAGAAAAGAGTGTACCTGTGGAAACACAAGAGACAATATTCACAATCTACAAATTAAAAAATAGAGAAGAGGAGAACATGTCTTACTTCAGAAGTGTGAGCAAGTCTTCATGCATGCCTCTTCCTACATATAACTTGGGCTGTTGTACACAGAAATATGTCAGTAACCCAGGAAAACCAAAATTAAGTAATAGAAACTGAAGACGAGAGATGCTTGCCTGAGCCCACCATAGAAGAAGAGAGATTACACGCCAGTTAGAACGCTCTGCAGTCCTCCGTAGAGGTGGAACCATAAAAAGCAAGGCAGCCAAAATGTTTGGTATCATATAAATAACAACAGCGAAATTAAAAAGTGGCTGGCCTTGCCAATTGCTGGCCCAATTGCTGAAAAATTTTATTAGTCCTGTGGGATTTTGTACAGAGCTAGAGTAGCTTATTGGAAGAATAATAACCCATGCGGTTGCTAAGACAAATTTCAGGAGATAACGAGCTATTTGAGTGTATTCCAAGCTTCCCCAAGCCTTCCAGCTAAGAAGAATATCCAGAGCAGCTGTGAGTATCATAATAAAATTGAAGTTGATAAAATGATCTGATATCATGAAACGTGTTTACATATATAACCAAAAATTTATATAAAAGAACAAGTATACCTTGAAGGAAATTAAGTAAAGCAGCAGTAAGAAAGATACTTAATACACTCCTAAACACATCTGGATCAAAGAAAGCGGTAATAGAGCCTGAGGGGCTCCAAGCAATGATCAGCATGGC
The DNA here is from genome assembly GCA_039583875.1 of Platanthera guangdongensis. Lineage (NCBI taxonomy): Eukaryota > Viridiplantae > Streptophyta > Magnoliopsida > Asparagales > Orchidaceae > Platanthera > Platanthera guangdongensis. The sequence continues at coordinate 45,483,960 of CM077158.1, read as the reverse complement.
CTGCAATGATATTTAAGTGATAGTTCATATGTCTGACAATAAACCTTAGAAGAAGAATTTAGACCTAAAGGCGAATTAAAGTGAATACCTGAAATGCTAATATGAAGAATGTCCACATGCGATCAAAACTTCTAAATAGATGCCAGTATGTACGAACTTCCACAAAATTTGTTTTAGGCTTTCGCCTTCCAGCAACTTGATCAGGATGCTGCATGAAAAATCATTTGATTTTGTGTTTTTACAAGAAAACTGCATGAAAAAAGCATACAAATGTAAGTGAAATGTGAACCACAGATGTGGTGGGGTATCATATGGGTCTTTAGTCTTAAATGGGTGGGAAAGTCCTTCAACACTGCTTTCAAGACCCATCAGGTCTTTTTCCTGGCACATTAGGACTTTTAAAGGGTCGGTTTCAAGATCTAGTTGACGCAGGACGAGACGTGAGAAAATGATGGTGCCGACACGTTAATGCAACCCTATGTGAATGTGCGGAATGAATGTGATCAAGGTCAACATAAATGAGACATGCATGTTTTAAAAATATTAGTCAGAGTTTGGTACAAGCAAAATATAATTATGAGAGTTAGGCAAATCTACACAAAGTGAAATTTGAATTTTCGGAGCACAACCAAAATCACACTTGTCGTTGCACGAGATGCTATCCACCACAAATTACACGACTAAGTTTTATAGATTACAAGAAATAAAACAAAACACTTGAAATCACAAAACTCAAACAAATATAGCATGTTCATCTAGAATTTAATATAAAAAATTACAACACAAAATAATAATACTCACAATCATAGATCCAGTAGCGGCAGTTGGTGTGGCTCCACGAGGTGATGGATATGGCTTTTATGAGGCGATCAATTTCCAGTATGGACTGGATCATGAATGAAATTCCTGTAGGAGAAGCTAGTGGGTGATGGGTTGCGTGAGAAGCTACTGAAGTAGGTTAGAGAGACTAAGTGAGGAGGTTTTTCTACTCTGGCTAGTGGTTCCATGTCAGAAAAGAGGGTGGGGAATAAGAATCAAGCGGCTTCTCGCCGAGGACGAAGAACAGTGGGGTGGCTTGCAGTGAGCGGCGACAACGGCAGGTGGGTCAACAACAGGGATTGAGGCGGGAGGAAGTAACACTGGAGAGGAACGAAGATGGAGCTTATGTATGCGACTGGGATTCGATAACTCTGGAGGAGGGGAATAGTGAAAATGGCGACTTGCGGTTACTGGAGGCTCCATGACAACAGGGAAGAATAGCAATACGAGGGAAGACGGCGTGAGTTTGTTCGAAGGTTCACAACAGGAGAACGGGGCACTGCTTGCAGTTGTTGGAGAGTTCACGACAAGAGAACAGGGAGGGAGGAAGATGGAGAATGGCGAGGAACAGTGAGAAATGTGCGGCTTCACACTGAAAAGACGAACTGTGGGAAGAGAGCCAGCGGTTAGGCTATTGGTCGTGGGAGATCATGGGGGTTTCATGAGAAAACTGTTCAGGAAACAAAAAAAAGGAAAATTTCTAAAAATGATAACCGAGACATTGCACCACGGGATCTCACGACGTCGCACCAAGAAGGATTGTCAGATCTAGATTCTCTCACAAAACTCAGCAATGACTGAAAATGAGAACACCCACCCCTATTTATAACGAGAGGGGCGGTTGGGCACCCGACGTGAACGGCTATAATCGTCTGTTATACCCGGTGTACAAAAACACTAAATACATGTCAAACCATGAGAAATAATTTCATTACCTTGAATAATAAAAAAACCCTCTATATATAGAGGGTAACACATGAGGAGAAATAAAACAAGAATATTAAATTAGTTCTAACACTCCCCCTCAAGTTGGGTATGTAATGTTCTTCATGCCCAACTTGCTAATAATATAAGCAAATGTTTTTCACTCAATGCCTTGGTGAGAAAATCTGCATGTTGTCCCTTCGAGTAAACGAAAGCGGTACATACAATCCCTTCATAATATTTTCTTTAATGAAGTGTCGGTCAACCTCAACGTGCTTGGTGCGGTCATGTTAGACAGGGTTCTAAGCAATGCTAATTGCAACCTTGTTTTTTTTTTTGCTTCTTCAAGTGACCAGATTAGCCCCAATAAAAGAAAAATATCATGTAGTAGATCACTTATCATCAACTGATCCAGCCTAGTTTGCATCAGTATATATTTCAATTTTTAAGTGATCACTAGGAGAGAATAGAATTCTCCTACCAGACAAGGTCTTCAAATACCTCAAAATTCTGTGCACAACATCAAGATATCTAACTTTAGGGGAATGCGTGTATTGACTTTCCATTCCTACTGCAGATGGAATATCTGGACGGGTATTAGATAGGTAGATCAGTTTACCTACCAGCTTCTGATAATCAGAAATATATTCCACTAACTTCCCATCATCACGTCCAAGTTTGTGGTTCACTTCAACAGGAGTATTAGCAGGCTTGCAATCACTCATTCATGTATGTTTTAAAAAATCAAGGACATACTTCCGTTGTGAACTATGAATACCATATTTTGACCTTGCTACCTCAATCCCTAGAAAATATCTCAAATTACCCAAATCTTTCACTTCAGATTCACTAGCAAGTTTGAGTTCTAAGGTACAAATCTCATCCATGTCATCACGTGTTAGAATAACCCATGTATTGGGCCCATGTATTTTGACACATTTATGCTTCTCCTCTTTTAGTCCCACATCTTGTATAGGATTTGTTCTCACTCTCTCTCTCCTATATATTTGTATTCTCTCCTTGTATTTAAATACTCAATCAATATACACAAGTTTTTGGCTCTTTCTACATGGTATCAGAGCCAGGTTCCGATCCTCGCGGTCTGCCGACTTCTGACCGCGCTTAGTATTCTCTCTCTCGCGGCCTGCCTCCAGCGGCCTGTCTTTCGCGGTCTGTTCCTTTCTATCCGCCTTCCGCTGCGGCTTGCCCTCTCCCAGTCCGCTTTCTGCCTCATCCCTTTTCTCCTTCTTTTCGTGGATCCACCTTCCCCCAATCCCCCTTCCCTTTTATAGCCCTTCCACCTTCCTAATTCGTGGGACCACCCTCTTCTCTGTCCGCTGCGGCCTCTCTACTTGCTGCGACCTGTCGCCAGTCCGCCACTTTGCTCTGCGACTTGTTTCCGGCTTGCCAATTTGCTCTGCGGCTTGTTCGCGGACTGCCTTGCCTGCGGCTTGCCGACCTCTGTTTTTCTCTATCCGCCTGTCTCTCCTTGCGGTTTCTCTGTTCGCTACTGGGATCTGCCTGACCGTGCGGGCTGCCTCCTTCTCGCCTGCATCTTGGTCGCGGTCTCCTGCGCCTCTCCTGGTCGCTCCGTTTCTGCCCGCTGCGCCTTCTTTCTGCCCGGCGCGACTTGTCTCCTGGTCGCTCCGTTTCTGCCCGTTGCGACTTCTTTGTGCCCGGCGCGACTTGTCTCTGTCCGCTGCGACCTGTTCCTCTGGTCGCTCTGCCTTTGGTTGCGGCCTCTTCCAGCCGCTTGTGATTTTTCACCCTTGACCGGGTGGTCTCTGCTTTGGTCGCGTCGGCTCTCCTTACGGATTTCTCCTATCCGTTGCGACCTCTTCCCCTCCTTGACCGCCACTGTGTTGACCTAGACCGTGCGGACTCTCCTTCTTTCCGCATTTAGGTCGCGATCTAACTAATCGCTGGTGCCAGTGTGTCCGTGTGGTCTTGTTCTTTCCCTTTCCCGCTCTCTTGGCCGCAGTCTCTATGACTTCCTCTGGAACTTCTCCCAGCTCAGCGGCCAGCCCGCCCCCTGACCATCCGGCCTGTCTACCAGACCGCCCGGCCTATTCTGCCGAACTCCGTGACGAGGTCCGGATAACTACCATCTCTCTTTCTGGCAAGAAGAACTTTATTCCATGGGTACATTCTGTTCGGCGGGTTCTCCAGGCTAAGGGGCTTCTGCCGCACCTTACTCAGGCACCTCCTTCCCCCCTTACTGATGATTGGCTCTGCAATGACGGTCGGGTTCAGACTTGGATTCTGAACTCCTTGGATGGTGAGCCTTATCAAATGGCTATGTACCACGACACTGTCAAGGCTATGTGGGATGAGCTCCATTCCGTGTACTCTGGCCGCGACAGCCTCCAGCATCTTTATGACATCCTCACTGACCTCTTCACTCTCGACACTGGAGGCGCCTCGGATATGACCTCGTTTGTCGCTCGGGCTAAAACTCTTGCTGAAGCCTGGATCCAGCACCAGCCGCCCACTACTGATCAGCTGCTCAGCGGGCTCAGAAGGAAGCTGCTTGCATTGCCATCATCATGGCCCGCCTTCCTTCTCATCTTCAGAGTCTTCGTGCTCAAGTCCTAGCTGCTCCCACCACACCATCATTCTCGGATGTTTGCTCCATGATTCTCCGGGTCTCCCCTCCTCCAGATCCTCCTGCTCCTTCTCCACCGGCTCTTCTTCAGCAGGCCCCTCCGCTCTTACCGTCTCCTCCCCCTTCTGGGGGGGGGGGGGGGGGGGGGGGGGGGGGGCGGGGGGGGGCCGTGGCCGGCCAAAGTGCTCCTTCTGCGGGAAAGATGGCCATCTTGAGGCGACTTGTTACAAGAAAATCGGCTACCCCCCTCGCCCGACGGCTTCTGTTATTACTGAAGCTAGTCCTCCGGATCTAGAGACCGTCCGTATTCAGCTCCAGCATCTCCAGGGTCTGCTCAACCCACCCTCGGCCTCCGTCGCCACCGTCTCCCACACATGTACTGCTTGTCTCTCCAACAGCCCGGGTTGGATTGTGGACTCCGGTGTCACTCATCACATTACTTCGCAACGGCCTGCCAAGTACTCGGATTCTCCTTATCCGAAGTCTATCACCGTGGCCAATAGGGCGCTGGTTCCTGTCTCCGGCTCGGCAGATCTTTCTATCCACCCATCCATTCCTCTTCGCTCGGCTCTTCATGTTCCGAGTTCACCCTTTAATTTACTCTATGTTGGGCGTCTTACAAGTGATCTGGATTGTTCTGTTATATTCACTTCCTCTTCATTTGTTATACAGGATCGGCGGACGCGGACTACCATTGGTAAAGGCCAGCTGCGGAATGGGCTCTACCTTCTCGATGATTCTCCCATTGCTCTGTCTTCCGTCTCCTCCACTGTCTGGCATCGCCGGCTTGGTCATGCCCCTCTACCAGTTCTCCAGCGGGCTCTTCCAGACCTTCCTTTTACCTCTTTTCAGTGTGATTCATGTATTATCGACAAACAGCCACGTTCTTCGTTTCCTTCGCATTGTACTCGGAGTGAGGCTCCTTTTGATCTAGTTCATTAGGATATTTGGGGTCCATTTCGGATTCCCAGTATATGTGGTTTTCGTTATTTTCTCACCTTTATTGATGATCATTCTCGCACCACGTGGCTCTACTTACTCCGCGAACGCTCCGAGCTTCCCCGGGTGTTTCGGGCATTTGTCCTCGAGACCCGGACACAATTCCACACCACACTCAAAACCCTTCGTACTGATAATGCTCGTGAATACACCAGCCACGACTTTACCACTCTCTGTTCGGAATACAGCATTCTCCATCAAACCTCTTGCGCTTACACACCCCAACAAAATGGGGTTGCTGAACGCAAGAACCGTCATTTACTCGATGTTGTCCGCTCTCTCATGCTCCAAATGCATGTTCCCAAGGTATACTGAAACTTTGTCATCTCCACTGCCTGCTTTCTCATCAACCGTCTTCCTTCCTCTGTCCTCAATTATGCTACTCCTTTCAGCATATTGTTTCCCTCCACTCCGGCTTTTCCTCTTTCGTCCCGTATCTTCGGAAGCACCTGCTATGTCCACTGCCTCGGGCCCTCCTCTGATAAATTGGATCCCATGGAGGTGAAACACATCTTTGTCGGCTACTCCCGCACCCAGAAGGGCTATGTCTGTTACTCACCCGCTACTCGAAAGGTCACCGTTTTGGCTGACGTTACTTTCAGGGAAGACGAACCGTTTTTTCCTGCTCCGTTACCTGTTGTGCTACCACCGACTCCTCTTCCGCCATCTTTACCCCGTCCCGTTATTCCTGCTACTACACCACCACCACCAGTCTCCCCTACCCCCGCTCCTTCTACCACCAAACCACCCGTTATCCGTGTCTACACTCGTTGCCCTTCCAGCTCCGTTGCCCCTATGCAGCCGACCTCCGCCATGGATATTTCGTGTCCCTCTGATCAGGTAACGCCTTCCACTGCCCATCCTCTGGATGCCTACGTCTCTCTTCATCGCCTCTCACCACCTCTGCACACCTTTGTTACTTCTCTCTCTTCCATTGTTGTTCCTAACTCTGTGCAGGAGGCGCTTCAACATCCCGGCTGGCGGGCAGCCATGGAAGAGGAGATGTCTGCTCTCTGGGCTAACCAGACATGGACCGTGGTACCCCTTCCTCCAGGTCAGAAACCGGTGGGGTGCAAATGGGTCTTTGCCATCAAACATGTTGTTGATGGGACGATTGACCGTCTGAAGGCTCGTCTTGTCGCTCGTGGCTTCACCCAGCAACAGGGGCTCGACTATGACGAAACCTTCTCTCCAGTCGCCAAGCTCAATACCGTTCGAGTCCTCATCTCTATCGCTGTTCATCGTCAGTGGCCTCTTTTTCAGCTTGATATCAAGAATGCCTTCTTAAATGGGGATCTCCAGGAGACGGTCTACATGCAACAACCGCCCGGGTTTGAGACCACGGGGGAGTCTCAGGTTTGCCGCCTTTTTAAGGCTTTGTATGGTCTCAAACAATCTCCACGGGCCTGGTTTGACAAATTCAGTAAGGTCCTTCGTGATGTCAGCTTTACTCAAAGCTCGGCTGACTTCTCATTATTCACTCGTCACCGACCATCAGGGACGGTCCTTCTGTTAGTATATGTTGACGACATCATCACAGGAGATGACTTACAAGGGATACATGCCATCAAAGTGCATCTGAACTCGGTTTTCCAGACAAAGGACCTGGGAACTCTGCGATACTTTCTGGGTCTTGAGGTTGCCAGGCGACCGGACGGACTTGTTCTATCTCAACGAAAGTACTGTATTGATCTTCTTCATGATGTTGGTCTCTTAGGGTGTAAGCCAAGTGATACCGCCACGGATATAAACCACAAGTTATGTGCTCAGGCGTCTGACTCGGATCTACTTCTCCAGAACCCTGAATACTATCGGCGGCTTGTTGGAAAGTTGATCTATCTCACTGTTACCAGACCAGATATTTCTTTTGCTGTTGGTCTTGTCAGTCGATACATGCACTCTCCTCGTAAGTCTCATCTTCTGGCTGTTGAACGCATTCTGAGGTACTTAAAATCAGCCCCGGGTCAAGGACTTGTGTACCGGACTTCCTCATCTGCTCCAACCTTAGTAGCATACTCTGATGCGGATTATGCGGGCTCTCTTGATGACCGGCGGTCTACTAGTGGTTTCTGCACATACTTTGGAGGTCATTTGGTTACATGGAGAAGCAAGAAACAAACGGTCGTTGCTCGCTCATCGGCTGAGGCAGAATACCGAGCAATGACATCTGTTGTATCAGAACTAACGTGGCTTGAAAGTCTCCTCACTGATCTGGGTGTGATATTATCTTCTCCAGCTCTCCTTCTTTGTGATAGCCAAGCGGCTATACATATCGCCAAGAACCCAGTCTTCCACGAAAGAACGAAGCACATTGAAGTTGATTGTCACTTCGTTCGAGAGAAAGTTCAAATGAACAAGCTCGATCTAAAACATGTTCCAGGGACGGAACAAGTTGCGGATGTCCTCACAAAGGCTCTTCCCAAGGCATCCTTCTATCAATGCTTGTCCAAGCTTGGTGCATACGATTTGTACGCTCCAGCTTGCGGGGGAGTGTTAGAATAACTCATGTATTGGGCCCATGTATTTTGGCCCATTTATGTTTCTTCTCTTTTAGTCCCACATCTTGTATAGGATTTGTTCTCACTCTCTCTCCTATATATTTGTATTCTCTCCTTGTATTTAAATACTCAATCAATATACACAAGTTTTTGGCTCTTTCTACAACATGTAATAACCATATCATTAACATATATAATCAGGAGAGCCACCTTCATCTCTTTCCATTTGTGATCGACATAACTTTGGGTATACTCTAATGAGATCATGACTTTGTGAAGTCTCCTAAACCAAGCTCTCGAAGATTGTTTTAACCCATATAGAGTTTTCTTCAATTTACACACTTTCCCTTCAGAGCCGACAGGGACAAAACCTGGAGACATCGACATATAGACTTTCTCTTCCAACTCGCCGTGAAGGAAATCATTCTTTACATCTAGTTGTTGAAGGTCTCAGCCTTTACGGGAGGCACATAATAATAAGACCAATATTGTATTTATTTTTGTCACGGAAGCAAATGTCTCTTGGTAGTCAATACCAAGAGTTTGGGTGTAGCCTCTTGCTACCAATCGTGCCTTGAATCTCTCCAGAATATCTTCAGAGTTTAGCTTTGTAGTAAAAATCCACCGACAATCAACTGTCTTCTTGCAGGAGGGAGATCGATCGGGTCTCATGTATGGTTCTTTTCTAGAGTTTGCATTTCCTCCATCGCCTTTGTCCATTTTGGGTGACCAAGTGTCTCCTATCATGTACCGGGAACAAACACAAAAGAAAGAGAAGCGACGGAGGCTTTATGGAAAGAGGTTAAGAGGCATACGACACATAGTTAGATAATAGATGTTGAGTGGATGAGTGTATACCTTTTCGGAGGGCAATAGGTAACTCCAGCGATGCAGTATACAGATCCGGTGGCGGTTCTGATATTATGGAATGCAATTGAGAGTTTGATCTTTTGCTTCTCCGAGTGTACACGTGCAACTCCTTTTTTTAGAAATATCTTTGGGAATATCCAGACTCTCCCCCTAAGTGGTAATATATGAATGAGGAATAGGAAGAGGAAAAGTAGGAGCGCTCACTTCCAAGTATGAAGACTCCCTGTGAAGTGAGGACTCATAATAGGAGGTACTTTCATGAAAACTAACATCCATGGAGACAAATAATTTCCTGCTAGGAAGATGACAGCTGGTGGAGACCAGCCCAGATCAGGTCGTCGCAAAAGTGCCCGACGTCGCACCCGACCGGACTTTTATCGGCCTTAAGCTTTCAGATCACGTTGTGTTATTTTGTAATCTGTCATACAAATGTTTAGTGTGTTTTATGAAATATATATATATATATATATATTAGTTTATAAAAATATATATATATACATATATAAATGTTTTGAAAGAAAAAAAATTATTAAATATATATATATGCACAGTTATGTATGTATACATATATATTTAATAGTAGATTAACTTTAGGTTACAAGAGAAGCCGGCCCGACTTCTCCTCCCCAATGTCATCGCAGCACTCGTGAAGTCCCACGACGCCACCGCCTCGCCTCGCCCCCACGACCTAGCGTCGCCTCCGAGCAACCCGTTCCAGTGAGTCTTCCGCCACGTAGAAGCCAATCGCCCGCCACGATGCCCATTCGCGGTGGTTACGGCCCTGTTCTGCACCCATTCAAGCTCCGCCATGGCCAATTAACGGTTCTTTGCTTTTCTTCTTTGTTTTCGTTTGAGCCCTATAAAAGGGAGTGCTTGTATTTTTTTTGGAGAGGTTGACATTGATGTATGATTGATTGATGAACAATTGATATTGTTGTGATTTTGCGTTCAGTTCTTGAGTCTTATAGCCATAGTTGAAGAGCTTTCAATTGCTGCTTCCCGTTAGAGATTTCCTGTTGGAATTAGTGATTGATGAAGGTTTGATTTTCTGCTATTTTGTTGAAGTTCCGTTTGAGGAGTGGTGTTCCTCCAGTGAGAGTTGTAAAGTAGTGAAAGCGGTGGTTTACATGTCGTTCCCTGCTTTGATTAGGATAGTACTTGAGAATAGTAAGGTTTGTTGCTTGTGTTCATTTCTCGTTTAAGAAGATGAACAGTGCCATTTAATTATTTGTTGTCTGCTTCTGATTAAAGGAGTTTGGAGTTTTTTTGGAGTCTTAATTGCTTCCTGTAAAATTTGTTGCGAGTTCAGTTAGATAGTTTGTTGTGGTATAAGAGATAGTAAAGTTGTGTGAGATTTCGTGGTGCCACCGCGAGTGTTGAGATTTCGGGAAACCACCTTGAGCGTAAAGTGCGAGTGAATTTTAGGCTTGTTTAGTTTGTGGCTTCTTTCTTTGTTGAGTGATTCCGTGGAACCACCTCGTGTGAGGGAGTGTTTTAGTTCCTTGGTGCCCGTGTGCAAAAGCAGCCGACCTCGGAGCAGAGTTTGAAGGCGACGAGAAGCTCCTCGCGTGATCGCCATCGACTTAGGATACTGTTAAGCCTCCCGACGAGGCTAGGCTATTCGGGCAACATTACCGGCGGCGGCAACGGCGCGTGCAAGGCAACAACGGGGCTGAACCAATGGGTTCAGCCCCCTCTTCTTAAATATCGGCTCAAGGGGGCTGAACCACAATTGGTTCAGCCCCATGGGGGCCGGCCGGCCCCCTTGGTTGGCCGGCCTCGGGTCCGGGGTTATATATACCCGGACCCCTCTCTTTTGAAGGCATGCAAGAACTAACAAGGTATTTCTCTCCTTTCCCTCTCATTTCTACCCTAGCGTCTCTCTTCCTCCCCTAGATCTTCTTCTCCCTAGTTTGCTCATAACATTTGGTATCAGAGGATTCCTTCCTCCGTCATGGTGAATACACGCTCGCAAGAGGAGAATGGCCGCTTGGAAACCCTAGAGGAAAACTTGATGGGGCTTACCGATTCGGTAGCCGCCATCGAAGAAAATGTCAAAACGTCCACTCAAAGGTTGGAGGAGCGGATCGACGACCGCTTGAACGATATCATGACTCTATTAGCGCAAAATTTGAAGGGCAAGGCGGTGGTAGAGGAGGAACCGGGCGGATCTACAGGGAATAGGCCGGAAACGCTTGGATTTGGCGGATCGGGTGCGGGAAGCGCGGGATCGGGAGCCGCAGGCGTCGGAACCGCTGCTGCGAACCCGACGGGGGTCGGACTGGGCGCGGCGTATCACGGAGGGGCCGGATCGGCCTGGGGCGGCGTCGGGTTGGCCGGATCGGCTTCAGCGCACGCCCAGGGGCCCGGATCGGCGGGAGTGGCCACTGGCTGGGCTGGATCGGGAACGGCGAGCATGTCGGGGGTCGGTTTTGTCCTGGCGGGTTACGGTGGAGCGGGGAATGCAGCAGGAGGCTCCGGAGGGGTCGGGTGGGCATCAGCGGCCCCTGTGGGGCTCGGATCGGGGCTGGCGAGTCATCAGGGCGCCGGATTTGGGCCGGGTGGCTTCGGCATGGCTGGAGGGGGCTTCGGGGTGGCTGGACCCCCGGGGCACGCACGGGGAGGGCCGGATTTGGGCCGGCAGGCGTGGACATGGCAGCCAGGGGTGGCGGGTACGCAACTGGTGCTGACGGACGGGCCGGGACTTTTACCGAGCACGCTCCTTGGAGGCAAGGTGGGGATGGGTTGTTACCCCCACCGGCAGGGAGAGGGCAACCACCAGGCTTTGGAAGAGGGCTGCAGTGGGGAGAAGGGGGGCCCTTCCGTCATGGGGCCCCAGTGGCGGGGGAACGTGGCCAAAGGCCGTACATGGCTCCCAAGTTGACTCGGATGAATTTCCCTCGGTACAGTGGGGGCGACGCGTTAGAGTGGGTACAGAAAGCTGAGTTATTTTTCAACTATCAGGAGGTGCCAGAGGCTCAGTGGGTGCAGTTAGCGTCCTTCCATCTGGAGGATGACGCGTTCCAGTGGGCACAGTGGTTTCTGCGGGGACGGGAGTATGTTCCGTGGGAGGAATTTGTGGAAGGCTTCACGGCTCGATTTGGGCCTTTGGAGTTTGAAGACTTTGAGGCGCTCTTACAGAAGCTCCGGCAAAAGGGTACCGTGATGGAGTACAGGACGGAGTTTGAGAAGTTGGCCAACAGGGTTCAGTGGGAAGAAAGGACGCTCCTCAGCTGTTTTGTATCGGGACTGAAGGATCACTTACGCGATGAGGTTCATGCCTACATGCCCCGTAGTCTGAACCATGCGATCAGCTTGGCGCGCATCCAAGAGGAAAAGTTGAATAGGCAGCGAGCCCGCAGTCTGGCAAGGCACACTACTACACCGGCCGCGGCCAGGAGGGAGACTCCAGTGACCGGCCGACCTACGGTGACACGGCTGTCTTGGAACGAGTTACAGGCACGGAAGGAGAAGGGCCTTTGCTTTAACTGTGATGAGAAATTTACGCCAGGACACAAGTGTCAGAAGGTCCAAGTCTTTATGTTACATCAGGAGGAGCAGCTTGAGGGGGACGAGTTACTGGAGGAGGATTTAGAGCCTGGGGGGGGACTTCGATTTGACGGAGTTGGGTGTGTCCCTTCATGCCATGGAAGGGTGCAATCCACCTCCGCTCACTATGCGGCTGGCGGGGAGGATTCGACAGGAGAGGGTGACCATCCTGGTGGACAGTGGGAGTACTCACAATTTTATTCATCCCGATGTGGCACAAAGGGTGGGGCACGAGATTGACGCTGGAGCGGCGTTCCAGGTTATGGTTGCAGACGGTAGCAAACTACAGTGCCAAGGGGTGTTGAAGGCGATGGAGCTTCAGATGCAGGGTTATGTGGGGTGCACGGATGTCTATCTCTTACCGATCCGGGGTTCAGATATGGTGCTTGGAGTGCAGTGGCTACAGCAGTTGAGAAGGGTGACTTTTGATTGGGACCAGATGACGATGGAGTTCTCGCAAGGGAGGCGCCAGTTCTGTTTGAAAGGGCTCCGATCTTCTCCAGTCAAAGAGATATCCATTCGCAGCTTACAGCAGCTTCAGGAGTCCGCTAGTTTGATGACGGTCCTGTTGGGGGTGAGGTCTGGCGAGGATAGACCGACGGAGGTTCCTGACCAGCTGCGAGCGTTAGTGGAGGAGTATGATGACGTTTTTCAGGAGCCGGGGACGCTTCCACCGTCACGGTTCCGTGATCACCAGATTGTGCTACAGACGGGGGCGGAGCCGCCCAACACTCGTCCTTACAGGTACCCCCACATGCAGAAGGCAGAGATCGAGCGTAGTGTGAAGGAAATGCTTGAGGCCGGCATTATACGGCCTAGTACTAGCTCCTTCTCAGCACCGATCATTCTGGTTAAAAAGAAGGACGGCTCGTGGCGTTTCTGCGTAGATTACCGTGCCTTAAACAGTGTCACCGTGAAAGATAAGTTTCCGATTCCCGTGATTGAGGAGCTGCTGGATGAGTTGAGTGGGGCGACTACATTCACGAAGCTGGATTTGCGATCCGGCTATTATCAGATTCTTATGAAGGAGGAGGACGTGCATAAAACGGCGTTCAGGACTCATGATGGCCACTACGAGTTCTTAGTGATGGCGAATGGCTTGACGGGGGGGCCGTCTACCTTTCAGGCCAATATGAATGAGATTTTTCGCCCATTTCTGCGACACTTCGTCTTGATCTTCTTTGATGACATTCTGATCTACAGCGCTACTTGGGAGGATCATTTACGTCATGTGACTCAGGTCTTCTCTACTCTTCGGCAACATAAACTCTACGCTAAGAAGTCCAAGTGTTCTTTTGGACAACAGGAGGTGGAGTACTTGGGGCATCTCGTTTCCGCGGAAGGGGTGAAAGCCGACCCACGGAAGATCGAGAGTATGCTTTCGTGGCCCCGACCTCTGACCATCCGGGCGCTGCGAGGATTCTTGGGCCTCACTGGGTACTACCGGCGATTCGTTCGGGATTATGGGAAGATTGCACGGCCACTTACGCAATTGCTACAGAAGGATGCTTTCTCGTGGCAGGATGAGGCCGAGACCGCCTTTCAGGCGTTGAAGCAGGCAATGACGACGACTCCAGTGCTGGCACTTCCTGATTTTACTAAGGAATTTGTGATCGAAACGGATGCTTCCGGCGTGGGAATGGGAGCAGTCTTGATGCAGGAGGGGCGGCCGATTGCTTTCTACAGTAAGGCCTTGGCTCCACGGACACTGGGCCTATCGGTGTATGAAAAGGAGATGCTCGCGGTTATTCATGCGGTGGCCTTATGGCGGCCATACCTACTGGGACATCGTTTTAAAATCCGGACAGATCATCAGAGCTTGAGGCACTTTCTCGACCAGCGGATTTCCTCCCCTCTTCAACAGAAGTGGGTCACCAAGTTGTTGGGATATGATTATGAGATCGAGTATCGGCCGGGGAAGGACAATCAGGTGGCGGACGCCCTCTCGCGCTTACCAGAGGGGGCCTTGGCACACATTTCGATGCCACAGTTGGAGTCGCTGGATGAGATTCAGGAGGAGGTGCAGCGTGATCCCGAGTTACGGGTTATTGTGGAGAACCTGCGGCAAGCTCGTGAGGTAACCCCAGGTTATCACTTACAAAATGACCGGCTCTATTATCAGGGACGGGTGGTCATCCCTGGGCAGTCAGCTTGGAGGACGGTCATGATGCATGAGTTCCATTCGTCGCCACGGGCGGTCACGCGGGTATTTCTCGCACTCTCCAGCGGGCGCGGGCCAATGTCTTTTGGAAGGGAATGCGCCGTGACATTCAGGAGTTTGTTCAGAAATGTGATATCTGCCAACGACAGAAATATAAGACTACTTCTCCAGCCGGGCTACTCACCCCCTTGGAGATTCCGCATCAAATCTGGGACACGGTTTCTATGGACTTCATTGATGGGCTGCCCAAGTCGCAGGGTAAATCAGTTATCTTAGTGGTGGTGGACAAGTTGTCCAAGTATGGGCACTTCCTTGCTCTGAGCCACCCTTACACCGGGGAGTCTGTGGCGGCTTTATTTGTTCGGGAGATTGTTCGGTTGCATGGGATCCCTCGGGCGATTATCTCCGATCGGGACCCTACCTTCGTTGGCCGATTTTGGACGGAACTCTTCCGCTTGCAGGGGACTTCCTTACGTTTCAGCACGGCTCACCATCCCCAGACCGATGGACAGACGGAGGTCTTGAATCGGGGCGTGGAAACTTACCTTCGTTGTTTTGTCATGGATGAGCCGCGGACATGGGCCAATTGGTTACATTGGGCGGAGTACTGCTTCAACACGTCGTATCACTCCGCTAGCAAGCTTACCCCCTTTGAGGTCGTCTATGGACGGCCACCTCCCTCCTTCAGCAGTTATGAGTCAGGCAGTACCGCGGTGGCAGCAGTTGATCGAGCCCTCCGTGATCGTGATCGGACCCTCGCCACCCTGCGCGCGAATCTTCGGGCGGCGCAGGATCGTATGAAGGCACAGGCAGATCGACATCGGACGGAACGGGAGTTCCAGGTGGGGGACGAGGTGTTCCTCAAACTTCGCCCTTACCGGCAGTTGTCTGTGGCGCAGAGGCTGAATCAGAAGCTGGCACCCCGCTACTATGGTCCATTTCGGATCACACGCCGGGTCGGGCCAGTTGCGTATACCTTGGCATTGCCCGAAGGCTCACGGATTCATCCTACCTTTCATGTCTCCTTGTTGAAGCGGAAGCTGGGTGAGGCGGTCCCGGTCTTTCCGTCCTGCCCGAGGCTACTTCCGGAGGCGAGCTTCGCCCCCTACCGGCAGAGGTACTCTTGGTCAAGTGGCGACGTCGGGGCACAGTGCACTGTCCGGAGCTGTTAATCAAATGGAAGGATCTCTCCGCGGAGCACAATACGTGGGTGGACTTGCTGGAATTCCGGGAGCTTTACCCCGATTACCCACTTGAGGACAAGCTGGCTTTTGATGGGGAAGGGAATGTTAAGCCTCCCGACGAGGCTAGGCTATTCGGGCAACATTACCGGCGGCGGCAACGGCGCGTGCAAGGCAACAACGGGGCTGAACCAATGGGTTCAGCCCCCTCTTCTTAAATATCGGCTCAAGGGGGCTGAACCACAATTGGTTCAGCCCCATGGGGGCCGGCCGGCCCCCTTGGTTGGCCGGCCTCGGGTCCGGGGTTATATATACCCGGACCCCTCTCTTTTGAAGGCATGCAAGAACTAACAAGGTATTTCTCTCCTTTCCCTCTCATTTCTACCCTAGCGTCTCTCTTCCTCCCCTAGATCTTCTTCTCCCTAGTTTGCTCATAACAGATACGGAAAGACATCTCTTTCCGTGGGTAACTTGTTTCTTTCTGTTCTTTGTGAGTGTCTATATTTCCTCTTACTTTAACTAGACTCATTGCTGGGTTTGACCCAAGTTTCGTCAGCAAACGCAACGTCGAAAATTCCAAACAGAAACGTATTTGGAGTTCACGATTTCCGTGTTGCTACGACAAGGAGAACGGAACGAAAGTTACAAACTTCTCTCCCCGGATTTAAATTGAACCATTTTTAAGAAATTTTGACTTTAAAAGCAAAATAGCAATTTTGTGTCGTATTAAATTTAGTTGTCGTTTTAAGTTCGTGCAAAAATCCGCTCAAACGTTGCAAATTTATTTTGAACCATCGCATACATTTAGGGTTTCCTATAAAAGCCGACAGGAGCATAAACCCTACGTGTCGTCCTGCATCAAATTTGGTATCAGAGGGAGGTTCCAAAAAATTTTTAAGTTTTGGGATGCGCCCTGTGTAGACTAGGAACCCGCATAGAATTTAAAAGTTTTTCAAAAAAAGAGAGTTCTTTTAAGCATATTTATACATTTGCATTTATTTATTTGTTTGCATGCATTTGAGTAGTGGTAGGTTCGTGAGTATGAGTTCACAACACCACAATTCACCACCTGAACACCTTCACGAGGTAAACCCGGAGATGCTTCGAGTTGAACATGGTGAACCGAGTCGTGGGAATGAAGGGAATGAACCACCCCCGTGGTTTGTACCTTTTGCCCACCAAATGACGACATTAACCGAAAGTATTTACCAAATGAGAGAAGGGCTAGCAAATCTTAGTGTCCGGGTGAATAGCTTAGAAGTACCCCCACGAGCGTCAATGTCACCTTTAGTTAGAGATGAGCATTCAGTGCGACCTCATTATGAGGCTCCACCACCTTATGAAGAGAGGTCAGCACTTAGGAGAAACCCTCTTTTCGAGGAAGAGGTTAGAAATCTCATAGATAGGTATGAGTCTGAGTATATTCAGGGTAGGAATTTCCCGAGAAATTTTCCTAAACCCCCACGTGAGCCTTTCCTAGGTACGCGAGATCATTATCAGGAGAGACTCTATAATGACGTAGCTAGAGAAGAGCGTCCGCGAGACCATCGTAGACCTATACCGACCATGCATCGTGATGATCGACCTAGAGATTGACATCGACCGCCACCCCCACAGCGTCGAGACCATCATGATCCTTACGACGATGATTACGACTATCCTCCCCGGGATAGGCGACCGGATCTTACACGTGTAGTGAAGTTAGATCCGCCACTTTATGATGGATCTATGGATCCCAAGGTCTTTTCAGGCTGGGTTATAGACAAAGAGATCTACTTTGATTGGTATCGTATGACGGAAGATCAGAAGGTTCAGTTTGCTAAGATGAGGTTATCTGGGCGAGCGAAAATCTTTTGGATAGGTGAGGAACGTAGTATAAAGAGGAATGGACGCCCTCCCATTACACATTGGGCACACATGAAAGTCATATTGGAGGAGTAGTACACTCCCCAACACTACCAGACCCGTCTGCGAGACGAGCTGACGTCTCTACGTAAAAGGTCTAAATCTGTTTCTGATTATTTAGCTGAGATGAAGGATCTTATGATTAGGTGCAACGTAGTCGAACACCCACGAGATACATTATCTAAATTTAAGTGTGGACTACAATCTGAGATTCGCGATTAGTTGATTCGATATGGTCATTATTCCTTTGCTGAGACTGTATCTATCGCCATCGATATAGAGGAACATCAAAGAAGAACCTCCCGGTTCAAACCTCAAAATAAAACAAACACCCCTTATAAGAAAGATGAATCGAAAGGTAAGGAGAGTGCCTCGAAGCCCACCTCGACCTTTACGAGAGATCATAAAGGAAAAGCCCACATGGGAACTGTGACCCCTTCACAGATCCGATGTTATGAGTGCCAGCAGATGAGCTATATATCTAGGGATTGTCCTAAGAGGAGAGGCACACTAGTTATTCATGAGGTGACTGAGGAGGATGAGCCTATAGAAGAAGTTGGAGTCAAGAGTGGACTCACACATTTTGAATGATGAAGTGTACGGTACGCCTAGTGATGAGGAGATAGATCCTGACGTCCTAGTGGTGAGAAGCATGTTATCTACACCAAAGGAATCAGCCGATTATTGGCGGACGAACATCTTCCAGGCCTACTTCAAGGCAGGGGAGAAAGTGTGTCGTTTAGTAGTAGATAGCGTGAGTTGTATGAATGTGATAGCTGAGACAGCATTAGCCCGCATGGGACTCACTGCTGAGCCACACCCTTCCCCATTCCAGGTAGCTTGGGTCACCACGACTACCTTATCTGTGACTAAGAGATGTTTAGTGCCCATCACTATCGGTCCGTATACCGAATAAGATTTGGTGTGACGTTATGTCTATGGATGTGTGCCACGTATTACTAGGGAGACCTTGGTTGTATGACCGAGATGTACTCATACATGGTAGGTCCAA
This sequence comes from Platanthera guangdongensis, assembly GCA_039583875.1. NCBI lineage: Eukaryota > Viridiplantae > Streptophyta > Magnoliopsida > Asparagales > Orchidaceae > Platanthera > Platanthera guangdongensis. Next base: position 45,465,437 of record CM077158.1, on the reverse strand, counting down.
CACTTGTTCCTTTCTACTAAACGGAAAGAGAGTAGTGTTGAACCCGGTGCGACCCACAACACCAACATCCCGCACGAGTAGTAGTGCGAAAGAATCTCTTCCTCCCACTGAAAGGAAGAAGACTCTTAGCATTATACGAGGCACTGATTTCCATCGAGAGAGCTTCGATGGTGGATTTATTTATGCCTTAGTAGTTTTACAGGCATCTGACGTGCTAGAGAGATACGAGTCTATTCCTATACCTGCTAGGAGACTCTTAGAGGAGTTCCAGGATATACACCCTGACGAGCTTCCGGCTAAATTACCTCTCATGAGATGTATTCAGCATGCGATAGATCTCGTTCCTGGAGCTTCCCTCCCACATTTACCGCATTACCGATTGAATCATGCCGCCCATGAGGAGCTGCAGAAGCAGATCGGAGAGTTACTTGATAGAGGCTTTATCTGTCATAGCCTTAGTCCATGTGCGGTACCTGCCCTCCTTGCCCCGAAAAAGGATGGTACTTGGCGTATGTGCGTTGACAGTCGTGCTGTCAACAATATTACTGTGAAATACCGATTCCCGATACCCCGACTGGATGACATGTTGGACATGTTGACTGGAGCCACGATCTTTTCTAAGATCGACCTTCGTAGTGGTTATCATCAGATTCGTATACGCGAAGGAGACGAGTGGAAGATTGCCTTCAAGTCGAAGGATGGCCTTTACGAGTGGCTTGTGATGCCCTTTGAGTTATCCAATGCCCCTAGTATTTTCGCTCGGATGATGACCCAGGTCTTTAGACCATATATTGGGAAGTTCGTAGTGGTTTATTTCGACGACATTTTGATATATAGTCGGACTGAGGATCAGCACTTGACTCACCTACATACTATTTTCGAGCTCCTGCGAGCCGAACGACTGTATATCAACTTGAAGAAGTGTGTTTTTATGGCAGAGCCCGTTATCTTTCTTGGATATATAGTGAGCTCCGCTGGCATCACTATGGATCCCGAGAAAGTTCGAGCGGTCCGTGAGTGGCCTACCCCTCAGAACATTCACGATGTCTGTAGCTTTCATGGACTAGCCACATTTTATCGTCGATTCATTAAGAACTTCAGTACGATTATGACACCCATCACTGAATGTACGAAGAAGGGAAGTTTTCAGTGGACATCATCGGCAGCTAGAGCCTTTGAGATTATCAAGGATAAGATGTTCACTGCACCTGTTTTGAGACTCCCTGATTTAAGTCAGGTATTCGAGGTATCTTGTGATGCCTCAGGAGTTGGGATAAGAGGTGTACTTAGTCAAGAGGGTCACCCCGTTGGATTTTTCAGTGAAAAGCTCTCAGGCCCGAAGCTGAATTATTCCAACTATGAGCACGAGTTCTATGCGATTGTACAGACGTTACGTCATTGGAGGCATTATTTGTTGCCTAAGGAGTTTGTCCTTCACTCTGATCATCAGGCGTTACGTTATATCAATTCGCAACAGAAGTTGAACCCTCGACAGGCTAAGTGGGTATCATATTTACAAGAATACACCTTCGTCCTCAAACACTGTAAGGGAACGGAGAATAGGGTTGTCGACGCCCTCAGTCGAGTCACCCTTGTATTGTCACAGATGCGTACTCAGGGTGATAGGATTTGAGCGTGTCAAGGATAATTATTCTAGTTGTCCTGATGTTAGCGGTATTTATGATGCGATACGTTCGGATCCCTATCACGATGAGACCGATTATCTCATTTGAGACGGATATCTGTTTCGTGGGACCCGTCTGTGTATTCCCCGCACCTCATTGTGAAACTTCATTGTATGGGAATTACATGGCAGAGGCTTAGGTGGACACTTTGGACGTGATAAGACGATAGCCTTAGTAGAAGAGCGCTTCTATTGGCCCGGGATGAAGCGGTTTATCGATCAGGTTGTCAGTAGCTGCCGCACTTGTCAGGTAGCGAAGGGCAATAAACAACCCGCTGGTTTATATACACCTTTACCGGTGCCCAGTATTCCTTGGGATGATGTTAGCATGGATTTTGTGCTTGGGTTGCCGCGCACTTTTAGGAAACACGATTCCATACTTGTCGTGGTTGATCGGTTCTCTAAAATGGCGTATTTCATCCCTTGTAACAAAACCGATGACGCCTCTCATATAGCCCGTATTTACTATAAAGAGGTTGTCGCACACCAAGGAATACCCAAGACTATCGTTACCGATCGAGACGTTAAGTTCACCAGCTATTTTTGGAAGTCACTCTGGAGACTTTTAGGGACTAAACTTCTATTTTCAACCGCTTATCATCCACAGACTGACGGTCAAACTGAAGTTGTGAATAGAAGTTTAGGAAATTTATTGCGATGTTTGGTAGGAGATCATCAGGGAAATTGGGATCTAATTCTTCCACACGCTCAGTTAGCGTATAATAATTCGAAGAATAGATCCACGGGTTTATCACCTAATGAGGTTGTTCATGGTCACACTGCACGAGTGCCGTTAGATTTAGCACCACTACCACACACCTTTAGGACTAGCCAGTTTGCACATGAGTATGCATTACATTTGCATGATTTGCATAAAGAGATTGAGCGGAGCTTGCATAGTACTTATGATCTTTACGTAACTCAAGCTAATAAACACAAGAGAGCTACTAGTTTTAAAGTAGATGACTTGGTCATGGTTCGGCTAAATCCGGAACGGCTACCATCGGGTACCGTAAAGAAGTTAGCTGACCGTATAACTGGACCCTTTAGAGTGGTGAAACGGATTGGGCAGAATGCGTATGAACTTGAGATGTCTTCCGTTTGGGGAGCAAATCCTGTTTTTAACGTAGACGATCTGACTTTATTTCACGATTACCCGCATGAGTCTGTAGATTTTCCACTGTCTTCTCCTCCAATTGATTCTTCTGGGTTGGTGAGTGAGAGTGAGGAGCCACATTCAGGGCATATTGATATTCAGTTCGCTACTGACACGTCCATTGTAATTCCTCCCAGTTCCACTGACAGCTTGCAGGTTGAGCATGAGATACCAAATGAGTCTACTATACCAGTTCCCAGAGCTACTGATCGACTTCCGCGACAGATTTTGGTTCCCGAGCAGATCTTGGATGATGAGACCGTGACCACTACTGATGGTGAATTTCAGAGATATTTGGTTCGTTGGTATGGCAGACTAGAAACCGAGACCAGCTGGGTCTTGGCCGAGGAGTTACAACGCATGGATGCTGATCTTCGACAACACTACTGCTCGGAACACTCACCAGAGATGAGTAATTTCGAGAGGGGGAGAGTTGGTGGAGACCAGCCCAGATCAGGTCGTCGTAAAAGTGCCCGACGTCGCACCCGACCGGACTTTTATCGACCTTAAGCTTTCAGATCACGTTGTGTTATTTTGTAATTTGTCATACAAATGTTTGGTGTGTTTTATGAAATATATATATATATATATATAGTTTATAAAAATATATATATATATAAATGTTTTGAAAGAAAAAAAATATTAAATATATATATATGCACAGTTATGTATGTATACATATATATTTAATAATAGATTAACTTTAGGTTACAAGAGAAGCCGGCCCGACTTCTCCTCCCCAATGTCATCGCAGCACTCGTGAAGCCCCACGACGCCACCGCCTCGCCTCGCCCCCACGACCTAGCGTCGCCTCCGAGCAACCCGTTCCAGTGAGTCTTCCGCCACGTGGAAGCCAATCGCCCGCCATGATGCCCATTCGCGGTGGTTACGGCGCTGTTCCGCACCCATTCAAGCTCCGCCATGGCCAGTTAACGGTTCTTTGATTTTCTTCTTTGTTTCCGTTTGAGCCCTATAAAAGGGAGTGCTTGTATTTTTTTTGGAGAGGTAGACATTGATGTATGATTGATTGATGAACAATTGATATTGTTGTGATTTTGCGTTCAGTTCTCGAGTCCTATAGCCATAGTTGAAGAGCTTTCAATTGTTGCTTCCCGTTAGAGATTTCCTGTTGGAATTAGTGATTGATGAAGGTTTGATTTTCTGCTGTTTTGTTGAAGTTCCGTTTGAGGAGTGGTGTGCCTCCAGTGAGAGTTGTAAAGTAGTGAAAGTGGTGGTTTACATGTCGTTCCCTGCTTTGATTAGGATAGTAGTTGAGAATAGTAAGGTTTGTTGCTTGTGTTCATTTCTCATTTAAGAAGATGAACAGTGACATTTAATTATTTATTGTCTGCTTCTGATTAAAGGAGTTTGGATTTTTTTTGGAGTCTTAATTGCTTCCTGTAAAATTTACTGTGAGTTCAGTAAGATAGTTTGTTGTGGTATAAGAGATAGTAAAGTTGTGTGAGATTTCGTGGTGCCACCGTGAGTGTTGAGATTTCGTGGAACCACCTTGAGCGTGAAGTGCGAGTGAATTTTAGGCTTGTTTATTTTGTGGCTTCTTTCTTTGTTGAGTGATTCCGTGGAGCCACCTCGTGTTAGGGAGTGTTTTAGTTCCTTGGTGCCCGTGTGCAAAAGCGGCTGACCTCGGAGCGGAGTTTGAAGGCGACGAGAAGCTTCTCGCGGGATCGTCATCGACTTAGGATACGGAAAGACATCTCTTTCCGTGGGTAACTTGTTTCTTTCTGTTCTTTGTGAGTGTCTATATTTCTCTTAGGTTAACTAGACTTATTGTTGGGTTTGACCCGAGTTTCGTCAGCAAACGCTACGTCGAAAACTTCAAACGGAAACGTATTTGGAGTTCACGATTTCCGTGTTGCTATGACAAGGGGAACGGAACGAAAGTTGCAAACTTCTCTCCCCGGATTTAAATTGAACCATTTTTAAGAAATTTTGACTTTAAAAGCAAAATAGCAATTTTGTGCCGTATTAAATTTAGTTGCTGTTTAAAGTTCGTGCAAAAATCCGCTCAAACGTTGCAAATTTATTTTGAACCATCGCATACATTTAGGGTTTCGTATAAAAGCCGACAGGCGCATAAACCCTACGTGTCGTCCTGCATCAATAGCATTTGTAATTTTGTACCCTTTTTGTATAGGGGAATAACCAATGAACACATAACGAAGGGCACGAGAATCAAGTTATGTTCGAGTAATGTTATGAATATGAACAAAATATAAACATCAAAACACACGGGGTACAAGAGTAGTAGGAGGGATACCTAGGGTATGAAGAGGAGTGCAATTGTCCAGATGACAGGACGACATATGATTGATGAGGTAAGCTGCAGTAAGAAGGGTATCACCCCAATAGTATTTTGGAAGAGACATCGTAAATAACAAGCATTGTGTCACTTCAAGAAGATGATGATTTTCCGTTCAACAACACCATTTTGTGCAGGAGAACGTACACGAGTGGTTTGATGAACGATGTCATGATCAGTCAAATAGTTATCAAATTTAATATCCATTTATTCACAACCATTATCACTACGAAGATTTTTAATGGTGACGCCAAATTGAGTAACCATTTTATAGATTTTTTGGAAAAGATGGAACATTTCACTTTTACTATGCATCAAATAAACTCATGTAGTGCGAGAAAAGCAGTCAATGAAAATAACAAATCAATGATAACCAAAGATCAAAACAATAGGGCAAAGGCCCCATACATCATTATGAATAGTATGAAAAGTGAAAGATAATCCTATGGGTAGATAATCACCTAGAGGGGGTGAATAGGTGACTTTTAAAATACCACAGCAAATCTTTATCACTTAACAGATTCAGCAGTTAAAGCATTCACAGTACATCAAATTCTCCCTTACACTGTTTCTGTAGAAATATCTTATTCTTGTACCGGATGTGACAGTTCTGACTCATCTTGGCACTTTTGTGTTGACTCTGCACATTTTCTGAAATATAAGTGTCGAGATGTCCAAAATGTCTCGATGCTTGTGTCGAGACATCTTAGCAGTCTCGACACAATTCTTCTTGAGGGAATTTTCAACTGAAACTTGAGAATGTCGAGACAGTTGATTTGTCTCGACACAAGCGTTGTCTGTGTCGACATCTTTTGTTTTGTCTGTTGTCGATATCTTTTGTTCTGTCTTGTGTCGACATATTTTGTTCTTCATTGTGTCGACATCTTTTATTCTTCATTGTGTCGAGACAGTTGATTTGTCTCGACACAATTTTACTTAGTAAAATTGCCTGTCTACTTTGTATCGAGACAGTTGTATTGTCTCAACTCAACTGCTTTAAGCTTTTACAGTGTCGAGTAAACTGACTTATTTTTCAAAGTGTCGAGACAACTGACTTGTATCGATACAGCTGTCTTGAATCTTCTATGTGCAAGCTCGCTGACTTATCTCGACACAGCTTCTTTAAAGGTGTCGACATAGTTGAAGTGTGTCGACACTTTAGTACTTAGTCAATTTTCTGCGCTGCAAGTTGTTGAATGTAGACTGTGCTGATTTGTCTCGACACAGCTACTGCAAATGTGTCAACACAGTTGAAGTGTGTCGACACTTTTGAACTTTGACAATTTTTCTTCAAAAACAAGTTAGCTGCTTGTGATCCAATCAATATGCAATCCTGCAAACATAAACTGAAATATACATCAAATACAAATATGTGTATACCATTGAGTTGAAAGGGCTTCTTCAAATTAAGTACATTGTGACCAATGTACCAAACAATCTCCTCATATTTGGAGAAGTCATAACATCAATTCAATGATATACAACATGATATCAAAATATGATGACAGAGTTATAAATTAAACAGTGTTAAATAACATATGAAATGACATAATTGATAAACACATATATAGAACATAGTATACCCAAACTTTTCATTATAAATTTGTTCAGGATTATATTTGTTTGATTACTTATACTGATCTAATAGTAAAAGTACAAAAAAGCCTAGAAAAAATATTCTAATGATCTTCTGGTTCTTTTATGACTATACTCTTTCCAGATTGTATCTTTGCTTTCACTTCAGGCACCTTGTCATCTGCTATTTTTTTCCTTTGTCAATCTTGGGTTTTGAGATATGTTCTGCCTTGATCCTTTGTTTTTCAAAATAATGGTAAGGCTTTGGGAAATATTTGATATGCTCAACTGAATTAGCAGGTATCTTTCAAGTTTTCAGATCATATCTGAATTTCTGGATAACTTCTTGCTGCTTTAAATGTTTAGCTCATTTTTGCTCTTTGTACCATTTTCCCCTATCTGTAACATTGGCATTAACTGCTTTCCATGCAGTGAGGATTATTGATTTGGAGGTTGGGTTCCACTGTTCAAAGTCAGGTATAACTTCAACTTGTTCCCTAAACCTTTTCTTTGACAACTGAGCTTCTTTTTCTTTAAGCATAGCGGATGCAGACATCTTCACCTCTTCACATATAACATTTTGAACTGGTGGTGGAGGACTATACATGGTTTAGACAGCTGCTTGGATAGCCTCAAATGAAACTTGTGCTGCAGGATTGTGCATAGTTTGCTCAGCAGCATGAGTAGATTCAAATTGAACAGGTTCACAACCAGACTCAGCAGTTTGATCATTATCATACCATATGAGAAGATGACCTAAAGTGTCTCTGATATTATTTGATATCCAGGTAGCATGTTCAGAACTGACTCTTATCATTACCCTCTCCCCCTTTATGACTTCTCTTTCAACATGATCTCTCAGATCATTCTTGTGAAACCTCAGTTGTCCATCTAAGTAATTGATTCCTGATGTTACAGTGTTCTTCACTTTCAGTAAATTTTTATCCAAATCTCTGTCAGAATCTTCAATATCTTTAAGCAATGAGGCTGAACGGGTTGTCAGTTGAGTTTCAAAGTCCTTTGTAGCAGCAGCTATTTTGTTTTCTAAGCTAGTGGTTTGCTTTGTCAGCTTGACCAATGTTTCTGTATGCATAGTAGTCATGTTTTCATCCAAGATTCTTTAATTTTCAAGGACATAGCCATGTTTGACAATCATTTCATTTTCAGTCTTCTTTGCTTCTTGTTGTTAATTAGCAATATAAACTACTGCATTTGCTCCATTTTGGAAGAAGTTAGTCATATCTGTTTTTAGGAGATTTACTTCAAATCTTATAGACTTTATATCCTGAGCCAGTTGAAACTGCAGCTCTTTATTCCTTTCATATACATGCATTTCAAGCTATTGTCTATGTTGGTCAAGCATAATTTGTAGTTACACAAACAGAGAGCTTGTGTCCACTGGAGGAGGTGGAGTTGGTTCAGATTGAATAAACTTTTTATAGCTTCTACTTCTCTTTTTCATTTCAGATATTTTCCTTTTCTTCAGCAGAGACTCTTCTGCTTCCTCAGATTCAGAGGAACTTACTTCTTCAATTGGTGGTGTCTTTTTGGCTTTGTCAGTATCTGGGTCCAACTCCCCCTCAACAATTCCATCTTCTTCATTTTTATTGGTATTTTCTAAATTAGCATATGCATGCTGAGTTTCAGCATCAGGAATTTGATTTTGTGGAGTGTCAGCTAACTCCCCCTGGATTTCAGTTTCCTTGAACAAAAGATTTTCTTCCACTGCCTCCTTTGAGGCAGGATCTTTATGTTCTTTCCCAGAAATCTGCACATCTTGGGCCAGATTCTCAGAAGTTACAGTTATCTCCCCCTGGATGTTATCTGTTTTATCCAATAGAATTTCTTCTACAGTCTCCTTATTGACTGCATTTTCAGTATCTTTATCTGTCATCAGCAGATCATGTGTAGTTGCATCATCCAGTCTTTCCTCTTTGTTCAGGTCATGAACCACAACCATCATTGTTTGGCCAACAACTTCACTTTCTAAAGTTGGAAGCACATTGAGGTTTTCTTCTTCAATGTGTTCCTTTTATAGTATTATCTCCCTCTGCATCTGCTCCCCAGTTCCAGATGAAAGTATAGGAGAAATTTCTGGGGCTGGAACATCTTGTTCATCTGAGCTTAAACTTTCTTGCCCATCAGATTTACTGGAAGAATTTTCTTTCACTACTACTTCCTTTTTCTTTTTCTCTTGCTTCTTTACCAGTCTAGGTGTCTCTTTAGATAGAACTCTTTCTCATCTGGATAAAATCCTCATATTCATTCTGCGCATGTGATTGATTTTTATTCCAGTCTTTAGGTTCAAACAATTAGGAAATGCTTGTACCAAGTATAGGATTATTATTCTGCCCAGATTGGGATTCTTAAGGCATTCTGTGATTTTGTCAAAGACTACTTTGCTCCAGTCAGTCTTGACTTTGAATATTACTCGAGCCATTAGCTGAAACATGTTGGCTGATATCCTATCATGTGCTCCTGTTTTGCACAACAGCACCTTCCCTATTATTTCTGACATGAATTTCCCTTGATTGTTCATGCCTTTGCGAAACAGGGTACTTCCCAACTTGGTGGTTGGAGTCAATCCACACCGTTCTAATGCATCTGTGGTTTTGGCAGAGTCTAAGTCTTCTTCATGGTCAATTCTAGGTATGTGGAATACCTTGGTCAGTCTTCTTGTTGTGATTTTCACTTTTATTTCATTCACTTTGGACTTAATCTTTGTTAAATTTGATTTCAGTGATGCATTGGAGAAGAATTCTGACATTTCTCTTTTCCAGATACTTGTAGTTTCAAAAAGTAAATACTCCAAGCCAGCCTCATTGAGCAGGTTCACGACTTCCTTAATTTCGTCATCCGCCGACTGGAATCCATTGCGAACCAGCTCATATCCTTCGAAAATGTTATCGTCATTCTTGGGAGCCATTAAAATTGAGAGAAGTTAAAGAAGATGTGTCGACTAAAGGAGTTCTAGGTCTTGACACTCAAGGTTCAATCTTTCAGGAATTTAGATAACCGTAGATGACACCTTCTAACTTGCCCTATTTATAGTAGTTGTTGTAGAAGTTGAAAAGATGTGCTGCTAAATCTGTTCCAATTTTTAGAAAATGACCTAGTGTCGACACCAGTCTTGAGTATCGACACAAGTCTTGAGTGTCGACACAAGTTTGTCGAGATGTGTCGACATAATACAAATCAAGTCTGTCGTGATGTGTCGACACATGTTTTATGTCTCTCTACATATATGCTTTAGGGTTTTGATATTCGTATGTCTCAACACATCACTTTCTATAGTGTCGAAACACCCTCTCGTGTCTCGACACATCACTTTCTATAGCGTCGACACACCCTCTGGTGTCTCGACACATTACTAAATACAGTGTCGACACATTTTCTTGTGTCTCGACACTGACTAGTCAAAATTTTGTTTTTCTTAAGTGTTAATTCTTGACACTTTTGTAGCTTATAATTTTGAAACCTAAATGATTATACTTAATTACTGATTAATAAGTTTTATACTTAAGTTATTACTGTTTTACTCAAGATTTAATATTCCAAGTTCAAATTTAAAGAAATTATATTTCTCTTCCTCCAAAGGCTTAGTGAAGATATCAACAATCTGTCTATTTGTGGGAACAAAATCTAAGCTAATATCTTCATTTTATACATGTTATCTAATAAAATGATATCTAATTTCAATGTGCTTAGTTCTACTATGTGATATAGTATTATTTGCAATAGAAATAGCACTAGTAGAATCACAGTATAGAAGAATTTTACTTAGCGGTAAATTGTAATCTTGTAACCGGTGCTTAATACAGAGCAATTGTGCACAACAACCACCAGCAGAAATGTACTCAGATTCAGCTGTGGATATTGTTATACTTGTCTGCTTTTTGTTGCTTCATGACACCAGCCTCCTTCCAAGAAATTGGCATGACCTTGATGTGTTTTTTCTGTCATCTTTGCATCATGCATAGTCTGCATCTAAATAGCCTATTAGATCAAAATCACTATTTCTGGGATATCATAGGTCAATATTAGGTGTGCCCTTTAGATATCTCAATATTCTTTTAACTGCATTATAGTGAGATTCCTTAGGACAAGCTTGATACATGACACAGACACAAGTGACATACATTATGTCTGCTCTACTGGTTGTTAGATAGAGTGGAGAACCAACTATGCCCCTATGCAAGGTGATATCAACCGGCTTCCCAGCATCATCCTTGTCTAAAGACATACTTGACCACATGAGAGTTTTCATTGAAGTGGTTGTTTCCATGTCATACTTCTTGATTATCTCCTTGGTGAACTTAGACTAACTAATGAAAAGTCCATCTAAATTTTGCTTAGCTTGGAGGCCCGAGAAAAACTTGAGTTCAACCATGTTATTCATCTTAAACTTGTCTTGCATTAATTTGACAAACCCAGTGCAAAGTGACTCATTAGTAGAACCAAATATTATGACATCAATATATATTTGTACTAAGATGGTCTTGTCTTTGACATCCCTTAGGAATACTGTTATGTCTATTTTCCCTCTTAGAATTTATTCTCTAGAAGAAACTTAGACAGAGTTTCATACCAAGCCCTTGGGGCTTGTTTTAAACAATAGAGAGCTCTTAAAAGTAAATATACATGAGTAGGTTTAGTAGAATCAATAAAACCTGAGGGTTGCTCTACATAAACTCTTTCTTTAAGATTGTCATTTAAAAAAGCTGACTTCACATCCTTTTGATAAACTTTGAATCATTTGTAGGTTGCATATGCTAGGAAGAGTCTTATAGCCTCCAATCTTGCTACTGGTGCAAAGGTTTGATCAAAGTTTATTTCCTCCTCTTGTTTATATCTATTTTGCAACCAATATACCTTTGTTTCTGACTATAACCATATTCTCATCCAGTTTGTTCCTATATATTCATTTGAATCCTATGATGTTAAAGTTATCTGGTCTGAGAACTAGCTTCCAGACATTACACCTCTTGAACTGATTCAATTTTTCCTGCATTGCACTTATCCAGAATGGATCCACATTACCTTCTTCAAATTTCTTTAGTTCTGTCTGGGACAGAAAGCTTGAATACATCACTGTGTTGTGATATTTGCTTCTTGTAGTCACACCCTGTGCTACATCTCCTATGATCAATTCCCTTGGATAATGTCTTAGATGTCTGATAGCCACAGGTAATGTGACTTCTTCTCCTTGACCACATGCATCTTGCTGAGTTTCTTCTCCTTGTTGTTCCTTTGCAAGCACTTCTTTTACTATGTTGACTCTATCTTGCATATTCTGCCTTGCTGGAACAATATCATCTATAATCAATTCCTTTAGCTTTAAGTTTTCACCTGTTGTGCTTGATGAATCATAACCTTTGGTTATTCCTTTATCAGTTCCACCAAAGATCACTTTTGCTTCATTCTCCATGTGGATAAATTCCCTTAAACTTTTTCTTATTCCAGTCATGTGTCTAGAACATTCACTATCCAAGTACCAGATTGGTCTGTCTCTAGTGCTTGGACATTCCTGCAAAATCAAAATTTATTTTTCCTTAGGAACCCAAATTATTTTGGGTCCTAGGTTATTGTTAGTTGTGGTTCTATTGAAACCACCATTGAGCTTCTTAAGTGGATATCTTTTCTGAATATGAAACACTGCGTAATTGAATCAATAGTCCAAGGCAAAGTGTCATACTTTTCCACAATACCAACATTCATATCTGTTGTACCCTATATTGCACCGACACCGACACAGGACACGCGATACGACACGACACGACACGCGACTCGTCAATTCTCAAAAAATACCACATTCTGACACGTTGGGAGACGTATATTAAATATTATTATGAAAATCATAAAACATTTAACAAAAAATAAAAAAAATTAACAATTAACAAATATTTAAATAAATTAAGTCATCTTTAAATATTACTCAACAAATATTCGAATGCAAACTTAACAAATGATCAAAAAATGATAGAACATTAACACATTATCATTATATATCATCAGTATAAATAATGGATTCACATGCAAACTTTTTTCCTCACTTTCAATCTTCCTTTTTTAGAGAAAATATCTACGTCACTAGTAGATCCACTTTCACTACTTGAAATGCTAGAAAGGGGTAAAGACACTTCCAAGACAAATTGCCACCCGCCTCACCATTAGTATCTAACTTAGGGACACGCGTGTCCGATTGAGCGAGGCACGCATGTCCGATTGAGCGGGACACGCGAGTCCGGCGTGAGCTAGCATGTCGGATTTCTGACTCGAGTGTCGAATTTCCGACTCGAGTGTCGGATTTCCGACTCGAGTGTCGGATTTCTGACTCGAGTGTCAGAGAGTGTCGGAGAGTCGGACGAGTGTCGAACACTTCGACACTGACACACTGGGCATTTTGAAGTGTCGGTGCTTCATAGGTTGCACCTTCTCTAACTATCCTCATTGGAGCAGGCACATTAGAAATAGCTTTTTTATTCACATATGAACTTGGTCCATCTAGTCCAGACTTCTGGATTTCTTTTCCTTTAGTCTGAATTACAGGTTGTGGAATGACTGGACCCTTTTGTCCTGTCAGCTTTTTGTCTCTTTTCTTCTTGGGTTTAACATATCCAAGACCACTTCCAGGTGTTCCTGAGAAGGTATCTATAATAGGCAATACAGTTTTAGGTTTAGAAAATTGTTGAACTAACTTTTTCTCATTCAGGAGTTTGAGTTTCAGCTCCTGAATAGTTTCATCCTTCTGTTTCAGCAATAAGATTTGATCATCAAAGATCTTAGTCAGCATTATAACCTGAGAACTTTGAAGACCAATTTTCTGAGTATACATCCTATGACGATACTGAAAACCTTTTAGCGATGTTATTTCTTCAGCTTGTTCTTTGACAAGCTTCTTACTATTTACTAGGGCTTCCAACAGCTTTTCAAACTTGACTGTTAGCTATTGTAGTTCAGTCACAGAGTCAGCCTTATGTGAATCATACTTTGAGTCACATGAGTCTAACTCATCCCTAGTCTCATATACAGAAGTTTTAGTACTTGCTGAATTGTCATAGATTACCTGAGTATTCTGACAGTCAAGTGTTTCTGTTTCTGAATCATCAGATAGTGTCATTAAATTGAACTCCATTTGTTCTTCAGAATCACCATAGTGTGATGAAGTTGTGGAGCTTTTCCCTTTATAAATAGTCTTTCTGATGAACTCTTCTTCACTGGAGAATAGTCCAGTAAGTTCTTGTTCTGACTCAGTTGAGTCAGAATCACTATCAGATAAGGTCTTTGATTTCTTTGCCATCAGACCCTTCTCTGATTTCTTGTTCTTATAGAGCTTCTTCTCTTTTGACTTTTTGTTTTCCTTCATTTTTACTGGACAGACAGCTATGACATGCTCAGATCTGTTACAGCAAAAGCAAATAATGTCAGTCTTAGATTGTTTGTTTTGATGAGAATCATACCTGACTACAGATTTGTCTCTGTGATTGTCTTTGCTTTTACTGGAGCTTGATCCAGAAGGTTTCTTTTTGTTTCACTGCTTCCTTCTACTCAGCATTTTCTTGAATTTTTCGGTAAACAGTGTCAATTCATCATCTGATAGATCTTCTGATGAAGAACAGACTTCAGTGTTATCTATATCTTCATCCCTTCTGGGTGATGATGAGATTTCTCTTCTAACTTTCTTAGATATATCTGTTTTGAAGGCCACAGATTTTGTTTGAGTTGAACTTCTGGCAGATTCTGCTTCAGCTTTTCTGGAGTTTAGCTGAAGCTCATGTGACATAAGCTTTTCACATAAGTCTTGGGGTAACATATTTCTTAGATTCCTTATTTCTCTTACTGCACAAATCTTGATGTCTCATTCTTTATTTATGGATCTTAAGAACTTGTCATTCAGCTCATAATTTGAGAAAATTCTGTCATAGTTTCTGAAGTCATTTACTATTCTAAAAAATTTTCATACCATTGTTCTATAGAATCATTCTTTCCTTTTCTAAAGGCCTCATACTGTTGATTAAGAAGAGATTTTCTATCATCTCTTACCTTTTCTGTGCATTCCATGTATACTATGAGTGTATCTCACATCTCCTTTGATGTATTACAGTGCATAAGATTCTGAAAGGTAGAATTGTCTACTGCACTGACTATTATATTTTGTGCTCTCTTATCCATGGTGGTAAGTACCACCTCATCCTTTGTCATTTCTGACAGTTTCTTGGGGGTTTGAACATTTGCATCAAGGACTGATGTATTCATTGGTATATATGGTCTTTCTTGTACAATAACAAAGATTTTTGGATCTGAGGCTTTCATGAACAATCTTACACTTTGTTTCCATATAGCAAAATTGTCCTTAGTGCAAATATGCAGTTTCATATAACTGAGTTCTATGTGTGATTCAGAAGCCATAGATCTGATATTTTTCTAATACCCTTTGGATCTTTTTTAGACTGTTAAGTCTTTCTTGAATAACCTCCCTCTGATATTACTTGAAAGATAATCTCATGGGTAGATAATCATCTAGAGGAGGGGTGAATAGGTGACTTTTACAATACTATAGCAAATCTTTGTCACTTAACAGGTTCAACAGTTAAAGCATTCACAACACAACACAAGCAAAAATAATTCACAGCACACAGCACACACAGAATTTATAGTGATTGTCCTTTCTTGGGTACATTCACTTTCCCCCTTCTTCCTCACTATCAATGTGCTAGATAAGGTTATAGTTCCTCTTTAACTGAGATCCAAAGATCTTACAGGCTCAGTTTTTGTTAAGAAACCTACACTCAGACCACCAGGTCCTACCTCAGAGATTCTCTCAATCTCCTACCTCAAGTCCCTCAAGAACCCTACCCTAGCCTTTATAAAATAGGCCTACAACTCAGTGATTCACTCAAATCACCTACTTCAGGTCCCTCAAGAACCCTACCTCAGGCTTTATAAAATAGGCTTACAACTCAGAGATAAGATCTCCTACCCACTCAGATCTCTAGTAGATCTTACAAAATAAAGAGGTAAAGTATCAAAAATAAATTCTCAGAAAGCAGAATTTTTGAAAATCTGACTTATCTGTTTGCACAGATTCTTCAATCATCAGCAATGAATTTCTCCTTAATAAATTAGCTGGCTGATAAGATGCTTTTCTGAATCTGATATCTGCTTGATGTTGATCGAATAGATAACCTTTGAAGAAATTGTTTATCAGATCCACCTTGATCTTCAGATCGACTTGTATAAAAGATCTGGAGATTTTCTTGAATACTTTCGTCTTCTTCCTCCACCTCGGGATTGGAAAATGAATGAGAATTTTCTGATTGCTTTTTTGATTCTTCTCTCCCTCTTGTTGGTGTAGACTTACCCCTCTATTTATAGCTTTCATGGATGGGTAGTTACTGAATGATGACATCAGCATCTGACATCATACATCAAATTCTCTCTTACACTGTTTCTGTTGAAATATCTTATTCGTGTACTGGATGTAACAGTTTTGACTCATCTTGACACTTCTGTGTTGACTCTGCACATTTTCTGAAATATAAGTGTCGAGATGCCCAAAATATCTCGACACTTGTGTCGAGACATCTTAGCAGTCTCGACACAATTCTTCTTGAAGGAATTTTCAACTGAAACTTGAGAGTGTCGAGACAGTTGATTTGTCTCGACACAAGCGTTGTCTGTGTCAACATCTTTTGTTCTGTCTGTTCTTGTGTCGACATCTTTTGTTCTTCATTGTGTCGACATCTTTTGTTCTTCATTGTGTCGAGACAGTTGATTTGTCTCGACACAATTTTACTTAGTAAAATTTTTTGTCTACTTTGTGTCGAGACAGTTGTATTGTCTCGACTCAACTGCTTTAAGCTTTACAGTGTCGAGTAAACTGACTTGTCTTCAAAGTGTCGAGACAACTGACTTATATCGACACAGCTATCTTGAATCTTCTATGTGTCAAGCTAGCTGACTTGTCTCGACACGGCTTCTTTAAAGGTGTCGACGCAGTTGAAGTATGTCGACACTTTTGTACTTAGTCAATTTTCTGCGCTGCAAATTGTTGAATGTAGACTGTGCTGACTTGTCTCGACACAGCTACTGCAAAGGTGTCGACACAGTTGAAGTGTGTCGACACTTTTGAACTTTGACAATTTTTCTTCAAAAACAAGTTAGCTTCTTGTGTTCACCTGTAAAATCAATATGTAATCCTGCAAACAGAAACTGAAATATACATCAAATACAAATATGTGTATATCATTGAGTTGAAAGAGCTTCTTCAAATCAATTACATTGTGACCAATGTACCCAACAAAAAGATACAACAGCAGGCTTAGACACGTGATGAAAAGAGACGCAACCTTCTTCTCGGTTCCATCGAAAAGAGACACGTCAGGCTCCCTGCTTGCGGCGTGGCTGCGCGAGACGGAAGGCGCGGCCTCTTCGGAATGCGGAACGTTCCGCTCGGCTTCTATATTTATATTTTTTTCGGACGGGAGTTGTCGGAATGCAGGGGCACGACTTCTAAGGGAGCGGTTCTCATACGGTTTTATACAGTGAACTGGTTATTAGAGGGGGAAAAATTTTATACCCTTTTTTGTATACAATACTCTAGTTGTTTTAGTGTAATTATTATAATTGTAAGCTAATACACTATCATGTAGGAGGACCATAAGAGATGAATGTTACCTTCATACTCCACCGGCTTGATAAATAAGCTCGCGATCGGATCCTGAAATTAATTTAAGCACGACGTCAAAATCTGGGATGTTGCAAGTTCTATATCATTGTGCAGGCACTGCGATACTGGCGACATTATCTCATGCACAATGAGTTCATTTTATATTCAGACCACCAGGTCTTGAGATATCTCGATTCCTAGAAAAAATTGGGTCACCGTCACGCCAAATGGGTGGAGTATATGCAGGAGTTCCACTATGTTCTTAAGCTCCGAGCAGGTGTTGAGAACAAACCGGCAGACGCATTGAGTCGCCGAGTTAGCATCCTCCACACCAGGAGCACCCGAGTAGTGGGGTTTGAGGATCTCGTTCACGCTTATCCAGAGTGCCCTGATTTTGGGGATATTTACTCCGCGCTCTCGAAGAACTCGCCCAACCTTCGGGTGGGTTATTCGATGGCTGATGGGTATTTATTTATGGGCTCTCGACTCTACATTCCTCAGCCATCCCTCCGAGATTTCCTTATCTGGGAGTTACACGGAGGCGGAGCTGCGGGGCACTTTGGTAGAGATAAGAAGATTGCGTTGGTTGAGGATCGTTTCTTCTGGCCCGGCCGAAAGAAAGACGTCACTAGAGTAGTGAGGCACTGTGGAGTTTGCCAGACGGCAAAGGGGACTCGACAGCCCACGGGGCTTTACACTCCACTTCCCGTCCCTGAGAGGCCCTGGTCTGATATTAGTATGGATTTTGTTCTCAGGCTCCCTCGCACCCTGAGGAAGCTCGATTCGATATTTTTTGTAGTTGATCGTTTCTCCAAGATGGCGCATTTCATTCCTTGCCGAAAGACCGTTGACGCCTCCCACGTAGCAGCGTTATTCTTTAAAGAAGTCTTTAAGCACCATGGTCTCCCCACCTCCATAGTCTCTGATCGTGACGTGCGATTCATGAGCTATTTTTGGAAGACTTTGTGGAAAAAGACGGGTACAACCCTGAAGTTTTCCTCCGCCTACCACCCGCAGACGGACGGGCAAACTGAAGTGGTTAACCGTAGTTTTGGAACCCTTCTTCGTTGACTAGTTGGAGATAGTCCGGCAACTTGGAATTTTGTCCTTCCCAAAGCCGAATTTGCATACAATAGCTCAGTCAACAAAACCACAGGCTTGTATCCATTTCATGTCATATTAGGGTACGAGCCTAGGAAACCAGTTGATTTGATAGATATTCCCTTAGAGTCCAGACCAAGTGAGTCAGCCGAGTCTTTCATTCAGCATATACATGCATTACACGAGTTGGTCCGTAAGAAGATTGCAGCTAGTAATGATCATTATAAAGATCAAGTAGATCAGCACAGGCGAGAACAAATCTTTGAGGCAGGAGAACAGGTATTAATTCGCATTCGATCTGAGAGGGTCCCACAGGGACCAGCAAAAAAATTAAGCGCACACAGAATGGACCCCTATACAATCGTGCGGCGAATTGGTACGAACGCATATGAGATAGACATGCCTCATGGTATGGGCATTAGCTGAGTATTCAACGTAGAGGATTTGACTCCTTACTACGAGAAGCATGTGTACGTGGACCCACTCACCACACCTCTATTTGAGCCTTCATCTGCCATAGCCCCACCACATGAGCCTTCCCCTCTTATTGCCTCCGCCAGTCCCTCTTTGTCGCCACCAGCGGCGTCGCGACATGCAAATCGAGTTGCACCACCGACGGTTCCACCGACATCATTGTCAGACGGAGATACTTCATTTCCAGACGGAGATACATCAGTGTCAGACGGAGATATATTAGTACCACCTGCTTCTACAAACGACGTGCTTCAGATCGTCGGTCACGACTTCTACGCCGCGGGCGGGCGAAATACCCTACGTTATCTTGTCCGTTGGAGCGGCCGGCCCTTGCATGATGCTACTTGGATTTTCTTGGAGAAGCTTCAGAGACTCGCCCTACGGCTGCTCAGCGAGTACAGCCACCTACACTCATTGGAGTTCAGTGTCTTTAAGTCGGGGGGAGTTGACTGCGCGCCACGACAGACGAGCGTATATTCCCGGAGGAGGCGCTGATCTGCTACCCGGACGGGCGATCGGAGCCCGTAGTCGCGTCCGGATGATCGTTTCGAGTCTCCTTTGTATTTTATGTTTTTTATTCTGAGATATATTTAACCTCCGATCGGCCCAAACAATCCTAGCCATCCGATCGGGGTGATTTTCTTTCTAGTGTATAGTGAAGTTGATGGGCGGTTTTCACTTAGGGTTATATAACCCGACGGTTGGGGGAGATAAGGTATCGAGGGTTTTGGAAATTAGAAACTGCCGGTCAGCCACAGGAGCGGCTCCTGGATCCTTTCTCCAGTGCGACGCCGAAAGCCGCCGCCGCCTCCTCCCGCTAGTGTGACGCATGCGACCTCTCCTCTTCCTTCTTCCCTGTTGCACCTGCAACCTGCACCCGTCGGACATTCTCCGGTTCAACCCGCAATCTTACACCACCAACCCTTCCCCCGCGTCTACCCCCGTCAATTCCCCATCCCCCTGCGCCACCCCATTGGTTGCCTCCTCCGCCAGAAACTTTGCCCCTCTTCCTCCACCGGAATATCCCCTCCTCCTTTCCCACTCCACTACCGACCGCAAAAACCTTCATCTTCCCCACAGAACTGCCCCACCGGAAGCCACTCCGCCTGCGCCTACTATGCCGCCCCATCCAGATATAGCCACTAGACCTTCCTCCTCCAAATTCATGGCCCCCACTTCCATCTAAGCTAATCACTACCACCTAAGCCCACACCGCGGCCCGGTCAACCCTTCCTATCGTGGACCCACTTCAGATCAGTCACCCCGTCGTCACCGTGCCCTTGGATGCTCGCTCACAACCGCCTCTGCCGCCTCCTACGTATGCAAATTGTGGTATAAAGTCCTGTCTTTTACTGTTGTTTATTTTGGCACCTATATTGTGTAGTGGATGTTCACTTTAAATGTTATTAGTGTTATTCGTCGTGTGATTTGCAGGGTTTCTTCTGCGCTTTCTTGAAGGTAATTGCACCTCTTTCGTTTATGCAAAATTAATACTTTGTCCTCCGTTAATTAATTATATGCAACTGCATGTGCACCTGCTGGTAATGCATAATAAATAATTACTTGTTTGCAATTTTAGCGGACCACTTGTGCACTTTTATTACACGTCATTGCATCTAGGACTACATTAAACGAGTCCGCCTCCGAGTCTACCACTGCACCAATAAGTGAGTGGCTTAACAATTGTACCATAGCCCTTGATGAACCTCCACCTATAGTACCCAGTCAAACATACCTTCAATCTTGGATCAGCCAATACCCCATTTGAAGATAGGGTGCGTTCCAAATATGCAATTTGAGGAGTGCCAAAATAACAGTTACTTTTCTTTACATATAACTTCTCATGCCTTAGGTTTCGGAAGGTGATCTTCAACTGAGATGAGCCAAATGTTTCTCACACATATCATTGTATACTAGTATATCATCAAAGAATACTAACATAAAATTTCTCAAATAAGGATTAAAGACATAGTTCATGAGGGCTTGAAAGGTGGAAGGAGTGTTACGTAAACACTTAAACCAAATGGCATATTGGTAATGTCCCTTATGTCGATGTCTTCTGGAGCCATTCTTACTTGGCAATATCCTGATCTTAAATCAAGTTTCGAAAAAATGGCAGCCTCGACTAATTCATCCAACAGCTCTTCTAATATAGGAATGGGAAAGTTATCCCTAATAGTATTACTATTTAGGCTCCTATAATCTATGTACATTCTCAATGACTCATCCTTCTTGTCACACCCTGACCTGGAAAGCTCGAGTTAACAAGGGGGAAACAGTAAATATGATTCAGGATTTTTTACTGTTACACAAATCAAGAGCAATAAACCTGTAGAGAATGGCTGTAGAGAATGGCTCAAAAGCTTGTATGTAGTATTTCAGTATGTAAATACAAGGGGAGAATACAAATATATAGGAAAGAGGAGAGAAGAATAAATCCTATACATGATGTGGGACTAAAAGAAGAGGAGAGAGAAACAAAGAAAGAGGGCCAAATAATGGGTCCTTTACATGGGCTTTTCCAATACTCCCCCGCAAGCTGGAGCGTACAAGTCGTATGCGCCAAGCTTGGATAGGCACTGATAGAAGAGGGTACTTGGTAGAGCTTTTGTGAGGACGTCCGCGACCTGTTCAGTACCCGGAACATGCTTGAGCTCGATCTTCTTCATGTAGACTTTCTCTCGGATGAAATGACAATCTACCTCAATGTGCTTCGTTCTTTTGTGAAAGACCGGGTTCTTGGCAATATGTATAGCAACTTGACTGTCACATAGTAGGAGAGCTGGTGAAGATAGCCTTACACCAAGGTCGGCAAGGAGACTCTCAATCCATGTGAGTTTCGAGACCACAGAAGCCATTGCCCGGTATTCTGCTTCTGGTGAGGATCGAGCAACCACTGCTTGTTTCTTGCTCCGCCAAGTAATCAGATGTCCTCCAAAATATGTGCAGAACCCGCTAGTGGACCGTCAATCGTCAAGAGAGCCAGCGTAGTCGGCATCAGAGTATGCCACTAATGTTGGGATTGAAGATGAGGTTTTGTATACAAGTCCTTGGCCAGGAGCTGTCTTGAGGTATCTGAGAATCCGTTCCACTGCCTGAAGATGAGAGCTTCGAGGAGAGTGCATATACCGACTAACGAGCCCCACAACGAAGGATATATCGAGTCTTGTTACCGTTAGGTAGATTAGTTTCTCAACTAGACGACAGTAATATTCTGGATTTTGTAGAAGAGTATCAGAATCCGAGGCCTGAGCACATAGTTTGTGATTGACATCCATGGGAGTGTTCACAGGTTTGCAGCCAGAGTAGCCTGCATCATGAAGAAGATCTAGGCAGTATTTTCGTTGAGAGAGAACCAGACCATCTGATCGTCGAGCAACCTCCAGACCTAGGAAGTACCGAAGATGTCCCAGATCTTTAGTTTGGAAGACGGAGCTCAGATGTTGCTTAACGGCCTGTATGTCGTTCGAATCGTCTCCAGTAATGATGATGTCGTCGACATATACCAATAGGAGAACCGTACCCATTGCCTGGTGGCGAGTAAACAATGAAAAGTCAGCCGAGCTCCGAGTGAAGCCAATTTCCCGGAGAGCTTTGTTGAACTTGTCGAACCATGCCCGAGGGGATTGTTTGAGACCATAGAGCGATTTTAGAAGGTGACACACCCGAGACTCCCCCGTGGTCTCAAACCCGGGAGGTTGCTGCATGTAAACCGTTTCGTGGAGGT
Organism: Platanthera guangdongensis; assembly: GCA_039583875.1. Lineage (NCBI taxonomy): Eukaryota > Viridiplantae > Streptophyta > Magnoliopsida > Asparagales > Orchidaceae > Platanthera > Platanthera guangdongensis. The sequence goes on along the minus strand of CM077158.1, from coordinate 45,442,731 downwards.
CGTCATTCAGAAAAGCATTCTTGATGTCGAGTTGAAGTAAGGGCCATTGGCGATGGACAGCCACCAAGATGAGAACGCGGACAGTGTTGAGCTTAGCGACCGGAGAGAAAGTCTCGTCATAGTCGAGACCTTGTTGCTATGTGAAGCCACGAGCTACCAGACGAGCTTTGAGTCTGTCAATAGTCCCATTAGGGGCATGTTTGATGACAAAGACTCATTTGCACTCAACTGGTTTCTGTCCGGGAGGAAGGGGCACCAGGGTCCAAGTCTGGTTTGCCCAAAGAGCAGCCATTTCTTTTTCCATGGCAGCGCGTCACCCCGGATGTTGAAGAGCCTCCTGGACGGTGTTAGGAATAGAGACCGAGGATAGAGAAGTAGCCAATGTCTGAAGAGGTGGAGAGAGGCGATGTAGAGAAACATAGTTGGCCATCGGGTGAGCTGTAGAGGCGGGCACCGGAGCAGCAGAACACGGAGAAGCCGAGGTCGAAGCTGACTGCATAGGGGCAACGGAGGGAAGAGGGCGGCGAGTATAGACCCGAATAACGGGCGGCTTCGGAGGAGCACTAGTGGGAGGAAAGGCTGGAGGAGGCGAGTTGACAGGGATAACCGGTCGTGGAATGGAAGGCGAGAGAGTGGTTGGTGGTTGAAGTGGTAAAGGAGGAGGGAAGAAGGGTTGATCCTCCCTGAAGGTAACGTCGACGGACACAAAGACCTTCTGGGTAGCCGGAGAATAAAACACATAGCCCTTTTGGGTGCGGGAGTAGCCGACGAACATGTGTTTCGCTGCTCGGGGATCCATTTTGTCCATAGTGGGACCCAAGTTATGGACGAAACAAGTACAACCAAAAACCCTGGGTGTGAGAGGAAAGGCTGGTGCGGAGGGAAAGAGAAGGCTAAATGGGGTAGCATTTTGGAGAACCGAAGATGGGAGACGGTTGATGAGAAAACACGCAGTGGAGACCGCAAATTTCCAGTAAACTTTGGGAACATGCATGTGAAGCATGAGGGAGCGAGCAACATCAAGAAGGTGGCGGTTCTTTCGTTCGGCGACCCCGTTTTGTTGAGGGGTGTAGGGACAAGATGTCTGATGAACAATACCAAAGTCTGCGCATACATTGGCAAACTCGTGGCTAGTGTACTCACGAGCATTATCAAAGCGGAATGTTTTGATAGTAGTAGAGAATTGCGTACGAGTTTCTAACACAAATGCCCGAAAGACACGAGAAAGCTCGGAGCGATCATGAAGTAAATACAACCATGTGGTGCGAGAGTAATCATCAATAAACGTTATAAAGTAACGATAGCCAGAGATGTACGGACCCCAAATATCAGAATGTATTAAATCAAAAGGAGCAGAGCTCCGAGTACAGTGGGCGGGAAAAGAAGAACGTGATTGTTTGCCAAGAATACAAGAATCACATTTAAAAGCAGGAAGGGATACGTCAGGAAGCGCCTTCTGGAGGATAGGTAGAGGAGCATGCCCAAGACGGCAATGCCAATCACTGGATGAGACAGAGGAAAGGGCGGTAGAAGAGACATCGAGGAAGTAGAGCTCATTCTGCAGTCGACCCCTACCAATGATAATCTGTGTCTGCCGATCCTGTATCAAAAAATCATAAGAGGTGAAGGTGATATAGCAGTTCATATCAGTAGTGAGACGACCAACAGATAGTAAATTAAATGGTGATGCCGGCACATAAAGAGCGGAGCGAAGAGAGATGGAGGGGTGGATCAAGAGATCAGCACATCCGGAGACCGGAACAATCTCACCATTAGCCACAGTAATAGACGTGGGATGAGGAGCATCTGAGAACCTTGGCGGCATCAGTGAGATGATGTGGTGGGTGGCTCCCGAGTCCAGGATCCAACGAGAACTGGAGGAAAGACAGGCAGTACCTGTAGTAGAGGTGGAAGCAATACCTGCAGTAGAGGTGGAAGCAACCGAAGCAGACGGAGGGTGGAGAAGCCCCTGGAGTTATTGCAGCTGAAGGCGAAGAGCCTCAAGATCCGTACCAGTGGGTGAAGAGCTATCAGTAACAGCAGCAGTAGGCGGGCGAGGAGGGTAGCCATGTTTCTTGTGACAGAATGCTTCAGTGTATCCATCCCGGCCGCAGTATGTGCACTTGGGCCGACCTCGACCACCACGGCCCCGTCCGCGGGAGCCCGTACGTCCACCCCGAGTAAAAGATGGTGGGGGAAGTAAGGGAGGAAGGGTCTGTTGAAGAAGGGCCGGCAATGGTGGTGCAGACGTCTACAGGGGAGGTGGTACTCGAAGTAACATAGAGCAGACATCTGAGAAGGAAGGGGTAGCAGGTGATGCCAGAACCTGGGCCCGGATACCGTGAAGGTGTGGCGGGACGCGAGCCATAATCATAGCAATACAGACCGCCTCCTTCTGAGCGCGTTGAGCAGCGAGATCAGTAGTAGATGGCTGGTGCTGAATCCAGGCCTCCGTGAGAGTCTTAGCACGAGCCACAAAGGAGGTCATGTCCATAGCTTTGCCAACATCCAAAGCTTGAAGATCGGTGATGATGTCAAAAAGGTGCTGAAGGCTGTCCTTGCCCGAGTACAGGGAATGGAGTTCATCACACATTGCTTTGGCTGTCTCATGATACATGATCATCTGGTAAGGCTCACCCTCCACCGAGTTCAGGATCCAAGTCTGGACGCGACCGTCATTCCGTAGCCATTCATCAGTAGTAGGAGTCGGAGGTCCCTGGGTAAGGTGACGTGCAAGGCCCTTGGCTTGCAGGACCCTCCGAACGGAGTGAACCCATGGGATGAAGTTCGACTTGCCAGAGAGGGAAAGAGTAGTAATCCGAAGCTCATCGTGGAGTTCGTGAGGAGGAGCCACGTGGTCTGCCGTGGGGGTAGTTGTAGTGGAGTCACTAGAGGACATGGCGACCTGGAGGAGAGGAAGCGGGCAGAAACAGCTGACTGATGCAAAGCAGAAGGCAGGCCGCGGCGAGTACAGACAAGCTAGGCAAGGAGCGGGTTATTAGAGGCCGCGGCGGACTGGATTAGGCCGCGGCGAGTAGAGCACAACAGCTGGACGAGAAGAGAGGGCAAGCCGGGGGAGCTTGGCAAGTTGCGGGAGCTTAGTAAGTCGCGGCGACTAGAGGGGGGAGTTCGGCAAGTCGCGGGAGCTCGGCAAGTCGCGGTGACTCGAGGACGACCGTAGCGGGCTGGACCAGTCCGCAAGACGGAAATCGCAGAGAGGAGCGAGCCCGCGGCGGACAGTGAAAAGAACTTGTCCGCCAGAAGAGGAAGGAGAGCAGCCGCAGGCAGGAGAGAAGCGCGGACAGAAGGAGGCCGCCGAGTTCGCAGCGGACAAAGAGAGCAAGAAGCGGAGGTGAATTCGTCGAGCTCGCAGCGGACAGAAGGAGACCGCGGAGCTAGGGAGCGAGTTCGCCGAGCTCGCGTCGGACAGGAAGAGGCCGCAGCGGACTATGGGAAGCAGTGAACCCCACAGATCCGAGAGAGAGGGCTATAAAGAAGGACCAGAAGAAGAGTGAAGAGGAGTGGTTCCACGGGAGGAGAGGGAGCGGATTGGACAAAGGCAGGCCGCAGGGGCTACGCGACTAGGAGGCGCGGACACACAAACTCAGGTCGCGGAAACTGCAGGCCGCTGGACGGATAGGAATGTGAATCCGCAGGAGACCGCAGGCCGCTGGGCGGATAGAAATCTGAATCCGCAGGAGACGGAACCTGGCTCTGATACCATGTAGAGAATGGCCCAAAAGCTTGTATATAGTATTTTAGTATGTAAATACAAGGGAAGAATACAAATATATAGGAAAGAGGAGAGAAGAATAAATCATATACATGATGTGGGACTAAAAGAAGAGAAGAGAGAAACAAAGAAAGAGGGCCAAATAATGGGCCCTTTACATGGGCTTTTCCAATAAAACCAAACATATTTTATTGATATTTCATACTTTCACAAGTACATAAGCATGTATTATATCACTTAAATTTGGCATAATACATAGTACATACTAGTCTTCCTCAATGTTCTATGGAACTCATATCTACGTCGGTACCTAAAAGCATTTAGTAGGTCAGTGAGCATACACTGAAAAAATAATACAATATATATGTTTCTATGCAACAATTTCTAGGTAAAGTATGCAATGAAAGCAGTAAACAGTAATCTAAATAGACACATCACCATAGATTTTATCTTTTTGACAAAATACAATTTCTTTTTATCTAAAACAGCTCATTAATTAGTTGGCACTTACAGTGTGTCGGCGGGCCGAACTAGAGGGTCTACTACCTTTATAGACCAGATTGGACCAACCGTCCTACAGAGAGCGAGTCCGTCAAATAGGAGTGCCACTTCCATGATATATGTCCTATAGGATAGAGTCAAACGCTCTCAAATAAAGGGTGGATAAACCCGTCGAATGGGAGCGCGACCCCCGAGATGTTCTCTATAAAAAAATAGGAGACCTAGGTAAGAGAATAAAATACCGGGCTAACATAAAAGTACACATCATCACACAACCATATTGTACAACCCTGGGTTCGCTGAGTGGGCCCCTCAGAGAGTCCCAAGGGCTAAAGGGCTCCATGGCTCAGGGTGGCCGAGCAGGAGAGTGAGGCAGGCGAGTGGGGCAGTCGGGCCCGCACTCGCCCCGAGGTCTGAGGCTCGTGCACAGCAGACGAGAACGACAGTCAGTAAGCACTTGCTCAGTGTGGCAATTGGGTAGTGAGCGAGTGCTAGTCTCATCGGGCACTCGCAATCAGCCAGGCATAGGCGGGTGCTCTTCTTCTCGCCTAGGCATTCACCTTCCCTTCGTAGAGTTATGTTTTGGTCTGCTATTAGTCATCCCGAACAACGGAGTTACGTTGTTGGCGGACCAATTCGGGCTGCGTATAGCAATTCTGAACAGCAAAGTTACGTTGTTTGCAGACCAGACTTGGAATCCTATAAATAGATCCGTAGGGGCACCTGTGGAGGGGGATTCCATTTTTTGGCTTTTTCCTCCTAGTTTTCTGAGAGGCTTCCAAGTGTCCTCCAGGGTGCCCCTGCTTAGCATTGGCTTGAAAGGGGAAGCTCTCTAGGATCTTCTGAGTGTGTGGTGAGACCTCCTCGCAGCAGCCCAGGGTCATTTTTCTAGTTTTGAGTGTCTGGTCAGGAGTTCTAGTTCAAGAGGAGTAATTGCAAGCTACCCCTTGGGTTCGAACTCTCGTTGAGACCTAATTTTGGCTTCAACACATATTTTACAATTTTCATAATATCGTGCAATTTATATTATCGAATCTCGAATTATCTTCACTGATTTTATCCAAAACCTTATCGGATAGTCACGGATCAGTCTTGTCTCAAAAGACCACTCATATGGCTGATGTAATGATGATAATATCGGACAGATTACGATAATTCACACGCGTGATATCCTCCAGCTTATTAATATTTCTGGACGATAATTTTCAAAATATATTCATGTTATCAAATGCATGCATTATAAAACTCAGGGTCTCATTATCGCTTAAACACAAGCGACTTGACCGTTTGTTACACCTAAGGAATTATCAGCATAATAATTACTAGTAGAGGCATCACAACATAAAAGCTAGCGCAAGACATAAATACGACATTATTTTCCACTTACCTCAATTTCAGTGGTTGAATTAATGTCGGACAATATTTCAAAGTTTTTAAGACACCAACTAAAGTTGTAATCTCATTCTAAAACCTTCTCCGGAGCTTACCCAAATTTTTTACGGTGTTCGACACTTTCTCTCTTATCTCTGGCTCGCACTTTCTTGATTTTAGAGAACCTGAAAAGCATTTGAAGTGATTTGAACATTCCATTGGATTCTTATTTATAATTCCTTTCCAACGCCACCAAAATCACCCAAATCCGAGCTCTAGAACTCCCGAAATGTCCAAAAAACTAAATCACCCTTTATTGGCTCTCCAGAGATGACAAGTGACGCCTTGGGCACCTGTGGACAGCAAACATGCATAGCAGCGCCACGTGGCGGACAAGCACGGGTCATGTGGCAGACATGCACGATGCCACGTGGAGGACATGTGCAGCGCCACGTGGCGGACATGTATACATATGGCGCAACGTGTCAGTCATGCATGCATGGCAGCGCCATGCGTCGGTCATGCATCCATGACGGCGCCACGTGGGCGCCACATGCTATCCATGCATGCATGACTACATGTGGTGGCCATGCATGCATGGCAGCTCCACGTGTAAGGAATGCATACATGGCGGTGCCACATGTCGCCACGAGAGGTCCATACATGGTGCCACGTGTTGCCACGTGGCTCACATGGAGTCGAGCGTCACCGGAAAAAAGTGAATATACCTATCATGCGGATTTTCACCGTCCTGATTCCAAATGTGGCCTCGGTTTCGCCAAATTCTTAACGATTCTTGTCGAATTTACATTTTGTTTCATACGAGCGCCGATTACGACAAATAATATATCGATTTATAGGTATTTTGATGTTCTGAGTTGAACTACGGACTCCGTTTCTCGAAATTTGTACAGGTACATATCGAAATTGCACTTTTTCATATAAACTCCGATTTAGCCAAATAATATTTCGATTAGGTGTATTTCAACGTCCTGAGTTGAACTACGGACTCCGTTTTTTCGAAATTCACACCGATTCACATTGAAATTGTACATTTTCATACAAACTCTGATTTAAGCAAATGCTATATCAATTCATAAGTATTTTAACGTTCTTATCCTAACTGCGGACTTTATTTCTTCAAATATGACTCTGTTGGTATTTTAAAAAGAATGTTGTGTATACTGTCTAGTAATTTTTCAAAATTGCAATCATGCTTAATGGTTTAATACCATAGTTATTATGCATCGATAATTGTGATTGAATATTTTAGGATATTACAGTCTCTTCACCTTACAAAAATTTCACCTTAAGAATTTATTACATTGTAAAGATATAGGGATAGTTCTTCGTCATGTCTTTCTCGAGTTCCCAGATAGCTTCTTCTACAGACCATCCTTTCCATATGACCTTTACCATGGATATAGTCTTGTTTCTCAGTTGCTTCTCCTTATGATTTGGGTTCTTAAAGAGTGGTTCTTCATATTCATCTAATAACGATAATACTGCTTTTGGAAGTGTGGTTCCCTGATTACCTGAAGATCATATCCCTAGCCCAAGGGTTAGGGAATGTATTGAAGATGTCTGACAACTATTTCATTCAACCAACCAACGGAAAGGTAGGAAAGTTGGGGAGTTTTTTTAATAGGTTTGCTCATTCTTTTGTTGATGATGTTATTCCCCAAGGTTATACTTCCTCTGAGTGCAATCCTTATTCCTTGAGCCTGAAACTCCATTTGTTAATTTCAGAAGTCCCACTGGATTGGACCCAAGGTGATCATCCACTGGATGATAAGAACCACATCACAACCTCCCAAGACCAAGGCTAACATATCAGCTTCAAAAGAGATGCCTTGTACACTTCATTTGAATTTTGCAGACATATGAGAACCTAGCAAGTGATTTCCAACTGCTACAGCCACTTTAAACATAGGAATAGGTGTTAATTTGCATTGCAGAAGTTGGGTCGTATGCTCGTCAATGAAATTGTGGGTATTATCGATAACAATCAAGATATAAATGGGGTTAACCTGATGAGATCCGGTCACCTATGTGGTTTGATAGTCATTGATGCCTGTTAGAGCATGCATGAATACTTGCAATGTTATTAGAGGCCTTGGATTTGAAGTCTGTCACTTCAGAAACTACTTCGTTGGTGTTGTCGTTTGGTTCATCTTCTTCTTCTTCCATTTCCATTTCCATTTCCAACACATATATTGTTAAGATACAAGCTAACCTACACTCACTCGGTGGTGAGAATATCTCAAACAGTGGTTGATGAGCTTAAATTACTTTGGCCCCAGATGTGACGGAAGAGAGAAAAAACCGTAAAGGTGTGTGCACTCTCTCGACATGGTATCAGAGGAAAATCGTTCCTCGGCGTCGACCTGAAGGCTCGCCTGTGGTTGTTATTGCTCGTTGTCGCTATGATCCCAAGCGCTCTGCTTCTTCTCCTTTTCTCTACGTCGTCGCTAGAACCCCGACGAAAGGCTCTCGTGATTGCTATCGCTTGCCGCCGCCATCCCCAGCGCTCCGCTCCCCTTTTCTTTTTCATGCTCCGTCGTTGGAATGTTTTCCCGCCAAAGGCCCTCGTGGGTTGCTCGACTGAAGTCGTCGGATCCGCCAGCCTGTCTTGTGACTGTTGTTGAAGGAGAATGTTGCTCTGAAAGTGGCTGGTGCTGGAGTGGCTGAAGCCGACGAAGCTCCGCCCATTTTCTTTTCTTGTTGTTACTGTTGTCGTGGCTGCTGCTCCGATTGTTGTCGATCCTGGAGGTCATTTCTCCTGTCCAGGAAGGATTTGTTGTTGTCTTTGTCCCTTGGGTCTGCTGGTTATTGGTTCCTTCTTCTGTTTTTGTTATCTTTCCCCTTCTTCTAAGTGATTGTTCTTATGGAAGACAAATTGACGGGTGTTAATGCCTCTGAAGGGGTAGTGGATCAACATAAACACAACAGTGGATGAAGTTCTGACATGGACTTCAATCAGGGGGTGACTCACACCAAGCTTAATGGAAGAAATTACCTCTTGTGGGCTCAGTCGATGTGGATATTCATTGGGAGTTATCGAAGACTTGAGTTTATCACTGGATCCAAGCCGGCCCCAAGCGAATCTGATCCTCTATATGAGGAATGGGAAGGTGAGAATCTTACCGTGATTAATTGGCTTATCAACTCTATGCAACCCAAGATTGCAAGTCATTTTCTTTTTTGTCGAACTGCTAAAGAAATGTAGAAGCCAATTGAACAGAATTATTCAAAACAGAAAGACTTGGCAAGGATATATCAACTGAACAGATACACATGACAAGATTAAGTGATTTCAAGAAATATTATAGCAATCTAACTCATAAGCGAGCAGAAATTGCTCAATATTCTGCTATCCAAACTATTGAAAACTATAAGTCTGAACTTATGCAACAGAGGGTGTTTAAAATATTTTCTGGCCAAACTTCTGAACTTGATTTTTAGAGGGTTCGGATGTTAGAGAGAGATTTTGTGTCTGGTATGGAGACCATGGCCCACTATATTCGAGGGGAGACAAGTCGTATAAACTCCCTTTGTACAGACATTCATCTTGACCATGATAAATCTGTCCTCGTTGCTGAACAAAGGAAGTGACATTCAAGAAATATGAGACATGAGATAAGAGTAAAATGAAGTGCCCTCGATGTAGGAAGAAAAGACATGCGAAAGAAAATTGTTGGGACCTACACCCTCACTTGGTTCCTGCTGGTTAGATTCGCGGTATGAATGGGAAGTATGTGAGAACCCAAACTATCATGTATAGCAATTTAAAGAACACTGGATACCTTGTGGCAGAAAACAAAAGTTTGACTAGAGAACTCAAGGCCCTGAAAGCTAGTGCTACTGGAAGATCTCTTGTTACAGACTTACCTGGTACTACTCATGTTTGCATTGCTTTTGTGCCCTCTAAAGGGTCATCCTCACCATGAATCATTGACTCGGGAGCATCCGATCATATGACAGGTTCTTCTATGAGTGTTTCTTCTGTTTCTCATGCATCTGGCAGTGTGAGACCCGTTGATGGTTCCTCAGCTTCTGTGACTGGTAAATGGGTTATTCAGATTTCTCCCTCTATTTCTCTCAATTCTATGGTCGTTGTTCCTCCATTCCCTACAAATCTGTTGTTTGTGAGCAGTTTAACTAAACAACTTAATTGTTATATCACCTTTTTCTCTTCTCATTGTGTTTTTCAGGATCTGGCGAGTGGGAAGTCGATTGATGGTGGACATGAATATGGTGGTGTGTATGTCATGGACATCTATCAGTTGATGTTGTGGCATAAGAGATCCGTGCATGCTAGTTTGAAGACCTTAAAGGCTATCTTTCCGCAGTTTTTTTGATGTTGCCAAAACTACTTTTAATTATTAGTCTTGTGAATTTTCTAAACATTGTAGAACTATTTATGCTCCTAGCTATAGTCAAATTATGAAGTGTTTTGATTTGATACATTCTGAAGTCTGGACCTCTCCTATTCGTTTTGTAAATGAGTTTCAATAATTTGTTTCTTTCATTGATGACTACTCACGCTTTGCTTGGGTGTACCTTATGAAAAGGAAAAATGAGGTCTCTGAAATATTTCAGCTATTTTATCATTATGTTCAGACTGGGTTTGAAGATAAAATTAAAATTCTTAAGAGTGATAATGAAGGCGAGTACAAGTAATGACCTTCAGAGGTTCTTGGGAGATCATGGCATTATTTTACAAACTTCCTATCCTGGGACCCCTCAGCAGATTGAGGTGACTGAGAGGAAGAATCGTCATATAATTGAGACTACTTGTTGTCAATTGCAAGAGATGCACGTCCCTAAAGGACTGTAGGATGAAGGTATCCTCACTTTCGTCTACTTAATTAATCGGATGGTCACTGATACTTTGCAGGGAAAGTACCCCCTAAAACTTATTTGCCCAAATATGTCATTATTCAATCTCCCCCCTAAGATATTTGGATGTGTTGCATTTGCTCATATTGTGGGGCCTCATAAAGATAAATTAGGCCCTCAAGCGATAAAATGTATTTTTGTTGGATATGCAGTCGACCAAAAGGGGAATAAGTGTTACTCTCCAGTTTTTCGGAGAAGATTTATATCAAAATATGTTACCTTTTTAGAACACACTCCTTACTACTCCAATGCAGGCAAAAGCATTACATGTCAAGAGAAGTTTAAAGATGAGAGTGATACGATGGCACCTCTACCAGTGCTGGTTGATGTGCTTACTCCGGGTAGTGTGGATATTCTAGTTAGAAAGGAAGCTCCCACCAATGACCTACGCGTGTATAAAAGAAGGATCTTCAAGTTTACCAGAGCAGGCAAAACAGAAATATTGGGCAAGAATGTCTTACTCATGCTCCACCAATCACCACCACTCCGCAAGATCCAAGCACCAGCATCACTCAGAAGACTACTTTTGCTCTCCAAATTCATAGTGGTCATACTAGATATCCTATTAATAAGTGTGTAGGGTATCACTCTATCTCTCATCCTTTGAAAGCATATCTTGCACCCGTTTCTTTTATTTCTATTCCTAACAATTTTTCAGAAGCTAGCTTGAATCTCCACTGAATGAAGGCTATGAAGGAGGAGATGGACACTCTCCAACATCAAAAAAAATAGGAAATTGTCCCTATCTCGCATGGGCATCACCTAGTTGGATGCAAATGGATATATACTACTAAATTTCTTCAAGATGGCACACTTGATGGATATAAAGCTAGATTGGTTGTTAAAGGCTTCACTCGGGTCGATGTACTTGACTTCCAAGAGACATTTGCTCAAGTTGCTAAACTGAATTCTGTTATAATTTTGTTATCTATTGTGGCTCATAAGTCTTGGACTTTGCACCAGCTTGATGTAAAAAATATCTTCCTTCACAGTGAATTGGAGAAAGAAATCTATATGACTCCACCAGGCATGGATGTTCCTAAAGGGAATGGGTGTCGCTTAAGAAAGCCTTGTACGGTCTCAAACAGTCACCTCGTGTCTGGTTTGCCAAGCTAAATGGCAAACTCTTGAATCTAAATTTCACTCATTGTACCTCTGATCACTCGGTCTTTGTCTACATAAATGAGAAATGTACCATTATTCTCATAGTTTATGTGGATGATATCATTATAACTGGAACTGATGATCATCACATTACTCTAGTAAAAAGGAAATTGACATTTGCCTTTGAAATCAAGGATTTGGGTCTTCATTGATACTTTCTTGGGATTGAGATTGCTTGATCTGTCGGGAAGATTATGATCTCCCAGTGCAAATATGTCTTACATCTTCTCAGTAACGTTGGATATTTGGGAGTCAAACCCGTGGATAGTCATGTGGACCATAATTATGATATTCACAAGGAGATTTCCCCAGATCTTGAGAGGAAGTTAGAATTTCAATGCAATGTGGGAAGTTGATTTATCTGACTATTACCAGACCCGATATCTCTTTTGTTGTTGGCTTAGTTAGTCAATTCATGCATAGTCCTAAAGTTCATCACTATCAAGCGATTCTCAGAATTCTTAAATACTTGAAAAAGGACCCTGGAAAAGGCATTATCTAACAAGATCATGGTCACCTTAAGATCCACGAGTACTGCGATGTTGATTGGGCTAGTTCTTCCCTAGATAAAAGATCTACAAGTGGATATTTTATCTTTGTGAGTGGCAATATTATTATTTGAAGAAGTAAGAAAAAAATGTGGTTGCTTGTTCTTCCACTGAAGCAGAATATCGTGTCATTGTCGTCACTACATGTGAGCTAATTTGGGTTAAATCTATCTTAGGAGAAATGAGCTTCTCTGTTCTTAAGACTATGCACATTCACTGTGATAACCAAGTTGCGATTCATATCACCAACAACCCTATCGTCCATGAGAGCAAAAAATATCGAAATCGATTGTCACTTCGTGCGGAAAAAAATTCAGGATCAAACTATTACTATGGTGTACGTGTCTTCTGAAGATCAACTTGCTGACATTCTCACCAAAGTTGTCTCTTGTAAATCTCATCATTCATACTCCCTCAGGATTGAGATGTTGGATGCTTTTGGTGTTAGCTTGAAGGGGGTGTTAAGATACAAGCTAACCTAGACTCACCGGTGGTGAGGATATATCAAAGAGTGGCTAATGGGCTTAAATTACTTTGGCTCCGGATGTGACGGAAGAGAGAAAAAACCCTAAAGGTGTGTTGTGCTCTCTCTCGACATACACTTCAGATTGATTTCCACATTTGTGCCCCTTTACAAACTTCTCCTCACCAAAAACACAATCCCCTAGCTCTATATCTTCCATTTCCTTGAGAGGAAGTTTGTTGATGGTGCGAGATGGCTGTAATTTGGTGGTAGAAGAGTAGGCTCTTTGAGCGGCATTGAAATTTTTCTGGGCATTGGCGTCGACTACTATATACACAGCTTGATGATGGATTGTCTTTTTCTCTCTTTCCAGCAGTTGTTCTTGGATCCAAGCCAAATTGTATGCATTCTGCAGATATTCATTTGAAGGGAAGCTTGGGCCTCTCTCTCTCTCTCTGTCTATATATCTTATATTATATAAAGCAATATGCTTATCTAAGGCATACCAAAGATTTAATATGAGTCATTGAATCGTGAGAGAGCGTGTGAGGTGGGAGAGGGGGGAGATTTGGGAGAGAGAGAGAGATATTATATTATTATATATATAATAATAGGAAGAGAGAGAGAGAAGGGATAGAGAAAGAGAGAGAGAGAGAGCGGTATGGAGAAAGAGAGGGAGAGGGAGAGAGAGTGAGAATTAAGAAAGAAAGAAAGAGAGAGAAACTAATGTTTTAATGTTAAGACTTAATTTTTTTACAAAATAAAAATGGTAATCTTGATTTATATTTTTTTATGGTCATTTTGAGTACTCATAGGTATATGTTGTGGGTGAAGCCCGCCGTCGCCGACCGGGTACTGTCTCGCATGGTCGTAGGGGCGGAGCCCCGTGCCGGGCACTCGTGTGTGTGTGTGTGTGTGTGTGTGTGTGTGTGTGTGTGTGGTCAAAATAAAGGCTACATATAGTTGGCATCATGTATCAAAATCTGAGAGAAAGCTATGGTTAGAGGCATACCACTTTCTGTTATGCCGCCGCATCCGCTACAATTTCAAGGGCAAACGTACACTCGGCGACCGAAAGAACGGAGGCCAAACAACGGGGCTGAACCATCCGGTTCAGCCCCCAACCTATGAAGACGCCAAGGGGGGACTGAACCGACCCGGTTCAGTCCCCAAGTGGGGGGGCCGGCCGGCCCCCTTGAGCCTCAGGTATTAATAAACTCGGGGCTCCCTTTCGATGGCATGGATGATTATTCTCAAGGTATTTCCTCTCCCTCTCTCCCTAACCCTAATTCCTCTCCTTTCCCTCTCTAAATCTTCCCCTAGATCTCTCTTCTACTTGCAAGGTCTTATCATTTGGTATCAGAGCAACATCCTGCGACGATGGTGACTCGCTCAGAAGCCGAAACCGCGCGGCTTGCATCCCTCGAGGAGAACTATGTAGGGTTGTCGGACACGATGACGACGCTCGAAGAACAAGTGAAAGCCTCCCAAAAAACCCTAGAGGATCGCTTGTATGCGCGCATGGAGGAGATCAAAACCCTACTTGCACAAAATCTGAAAGGAAAAAATCCCGCGGTGGAAGGATCGGAAACGGAGGCATCCTACCATCCTATTGCGCAGAACGGCACTGGAATCGGAAGCGGAGTGCAGCAGGGGGCCGGATCGGGGCCTACGGGGGGCGGTTTCTTCGTTGCGGGATCGGCGGAAGCCGATCCTACGCGGATCGACGCGTACGCCTACCGCGCGGCGGGATCGACCCAGGAGGGATACGGGGGCCCTGGAGGGAACGTCGGGGGGTCGACGGAGGCCGGCTACCGCCGCCCAGGCGGCTGGAGGCCGCCGGAAGGCCTGGCGGCTCCGTGCGGGCCGTTCGGCGCCCAGCCCGCCTGGAACGGACCCGGAACTCAGGCTGGCCCCTCTTGGCGGGGTCCGGGGCAAGGAGTGGCCCCTTTTCGACCAACTGGAGCGAATGCGGTCCCAATCGGAGGAGTGGCGGGCATCCTACCGACACCCCCGCTCTACGGAGGACCGGCGGACTACGGAAATGGCAACCCATGGGGTGGAGGGCAACAAGGAGGCTACGGCATGGACCGGGGGCGGCCCGGGCCCGCAGCGGCCCCGGCGCAACCTTACCAACCAGCACCTGCAGAACCCCGGCCATACATGCAGCCCAAATTGACACGTATGAACTTCCCTAAGTTCAAGGGCGGCGACGCCTTAGAGTGGATCCAGAAGGCGGAGCTTTTCTTCAAGTACCAAGAGATTCCGGAGGGGCAGTGGGTCCAGTTGGCGTCTTTCCATCTGGAGGAGGACGTCTTCCAGTGGACCAAGTGGTTTCTGAGGGGACGCAATTACGCACCGTGGGAGGAGTTTGTGGAGTCCTTCTCGGCTCGTTTCGGGCCTTTAGAGTATGAAGATGTGGAGGCTATGTTACAGAAGTTGCGGCAGAAAGGATCAGTCACAGAGTACCGGACAGAATTCGAACGGTTGGTCAATCGGGTCAATTGGGAAGAGAGGACAATGCTGAGTTGTTTTGTATCCGGACTGAAGGACCATTTGAGAGACGAGCTCCACGCGTACATGCCACGCAGTCTGAGTCATGCCATCAGCCTAGCCAGGATACAGGAGGAGCGGTACAACCGGCAGAAGACCCGGACAACAGGACGGGCACCCACAGTGACAGACGTAACCAGGAAGGAACCACCGGCCGGGGGCCGTCCCACTGTGACGAAGTTGACGTGGCAGGAGCTGCAGGCCAGAAAGGACAAGGGGTTGTGCTTCAAGTGTGATGAGAAATTCGTTCCGGGGCATCGGTGTCAGAAGGTCCAAGTCTTCATGCTGCGGAACGAGGACGGCGAAGAAGACACTACGGGTGACTCAGTTGAGGATGATCTGGATCTTACGGAGTTTGGAATATCTCTTCAGGCGATGGCAGGGTGCACAGCTCCCCTCACTTTACGGATCGCAGGGGAAATTGGCCAGGAGCGGGTTACTATACTAGTCGATAGTGGGAGCACCCACAATTTCATTGACCCCGAGGTGGCTCTCAAGACAGGGATTCCTATTGATCGAGAGGCCGCATTCCAGGTCATGGTTGCGGATGGGAGCAAGTTGCGATGCGAAGGGGTCCTGAAGGGGGCCGAGCTGCGGATGCCGGGGTACATCTGCCACACCGACGTCTACCTTCTCCCCATTCGAGGCTCGGATATGGTCTTGGGAGTGCAGTGGCTCCGGCAGTTACGGCGGGTGACCACAGATTGGGACAGGATGACGTTGGAGTTTACTCAGCAGGGCAAGGACCACTGTTTGCAAGGCATCAGGACATCTCCACTCAAGGAGATCTCACTCAGGGGTTTGCAGAGACTGGAGGAGCAAGGCGGGACAATAGCCATGATTCTGGGGGTGGCACCCGTGGGATCAGAGGCTAGCGCGGAGCCCGAGCAGATACAAGCACTTTTGGGACAGTACGATGTTGTTTTTCAGGAGCCACGCTCCCTTCCACCGTCCCGCTTCCGGGACCAGCAGATCCAGTTGAAGGTTGGGACGGATCCCACCAACATCCGGCCTTACCGCTATCCCCATATTCAGAAGATCGAGATAGAGCGCAGCGTACGCGAGATGCTGACGTCCGATATTATACGTCCCAGTACTAGTGCTTTCTCTTCCCCGATCATACTGGTGAAGAAGAAAGACGGTTCGTGGAGATTTTGCGTGGATTATCGGGGGCTTAACAGTTCCACCATCAAGGACAAATTTCTCATTCCTATGATCGAGGAGTTGCTGGATGAGCTACACGGGGCGCACTTATTCACCAAATTGGATCTCCGGTCCGGTTACCATCAGATTCGCATGAAGGAGGACGACATCCACAAGACGGCCTTCCGTACCCACGATGGTCACTATGAGTTCTTGGTGATGCCATTTGGGTTGGCCAACGCACCCTCGACCTTCCAGGCAGTCATGAATGAAATATTCCGCCCTCTTCTTCGAAGGTATGTGTTGGTTTTCTTTGACGATATACTTATCTACAGCAGGAGTTGGGAGGATCACTTGGAGCACGCCCGCACCGTCCTCACCATATTGCGAGATCACAAGTTGTACGCCAAGCGGTCCAAGTGCTCATTTGGACAGCCGGAGGTTGAGTACTTGGGACACCTGGTGTCCGCACACGGGGTACAAGCTGACCCAAAGAAGATCGCGAGCATGGTAGATTGGCCACCCCCCACGACGGTCCGGGCTTTGAGGGGTTTCCTCGGGCTGACAGGGTACTATCGGCGGTTCGTGAAGGATTATGGCAAGATAGCCCGCCCCCTCACTCAGCTGTTGCAGAAAGACGCTTTTCACTGGAGTTCAGAGGCAGAGGTCGCCTTTCAGTCTCTGAAGGCGGCTATGACTACTACCCCGGTTCTGGCGCTTCCAGATTTCTCCAAGACATTCGTAGTGGAGGCCGATGCGTCGGGGGTCGGTATTGGAGCTGTGTTGATACAGGAGGGCCGACCCTTGGCCTACTTCAGCAAGGCGTTGGCACCCCGGACACTGGGCCTTTCGACGTACGAGAAGGAGATGTTAGCCATCCTGCATGCGGTCGCCTTGTGGCGGCCTTATCTCTTGGGACGACACTTCCAGATCCGTACAGATCACCAGAGCCTGAAACATTTTCTGGAGCAGAGATTAGCCTCACCGTTGCAGCAGAAGTGGCTGACAAGGTTGCTGGGATACGATTATGAGATTGTGTATAAGCAGGGGAAGGAAAATGTGGTGGCTGATGCACTTTCCCGCCTACCAGAGAGTTCCTTGTCCCATATTTCCGGACCAGTGATTGAGTCACTGGAAGAGATACAGGCAGAAGTTCAGCAGGATCCGGATCTACAAGCCATCATTGCAGCACTGCGACAGGGGGAGCCTACTGAGGCCGGCTACCACTTGCAGGGAGACAGACTTTACCATCAGGGCCGGCTAGTCCTCCCTGCCACGTCGGCCTGGCGGACGGTCATGATGCAAGAGTTTCACGCCTCACCCACCGGCGGACACGCCGGCATCTTGCGAACATTACAACGGGTCCGGGCGAATGTTTTTTGGAAAGGGCTGCGACGCGATGTTCAGCGGTTTATACGTGAATGCGAGATCTGTCAGCGACAGAAGTACGAGACTACCTCTCCTGCCGGGCTGCGGACACCGTTGGAGATTCCCCGTCAGATTTGGGACACTGTCTCTATGGATTTCATTGACGGCCTGCCCAAGTCTCAGGGCAAATCCGTCATCTTGGTCGTGGTTGACAAGTTGTCCAAATACGGACACTTCATCGCTATGAGCCATCCGTACACTGGAGCAACAGTTGCTGATGTTTTTGCCAAGGAGATTGTGAGACTTCACGGAATTCCAAGCGCTGTCATATCAGACAGGGACCCCGTCTTTGTGAGCAATTTCTGGCAGGAGCTGTTTCGACTTCAGGGGACTTCCCTCCGCATGAGCACAGCCCATCACCCTCAGACAGACGGGCAGACGGAGGTCCTCAACCGTGGGGTTGAAACCTATTTGCGGTGTTTTGTCATGGATGAGCCACGCTCCTGGACTCGGTGGCTCCATTGGGCGGAGTACTGCTACAATACATCTTTCCATACGGCCAGCAAACTCACTCCTTTTGAGGTGGTCTACGGCCGCCCCCCGCCTAATTTGAGTTCTTATGAGCCAGCCAGCACCGCTCTGCCCGCGGTCGACCGGATGTTACTGGATCGCGACCGGACTTTATCGCTACTCCGGGAGAACTTACGCATCGCCCAAGATCGCATGAAGATTCAGGCAGACAAACATCGTACCGAGCGGGAGTTTGCGGTCGGCGATGAGGTCTTCCTTAAACTCCAACCATATCGGCAACTATCGGTCTCTCGGCGGACCAACCAGAAACTGGCACCGAAATACTATGGCCCGTTCTGCATCCTCCGTCGGGTGGGGCCCGTGGCTTATACTCTTGCTCTCCCGGAGGGTTCTCGCATCCATCCCACGTTCCATGTATCCTTACTGAAGAAGAAGCTCGGGAACTCCACTTCCATCAGCCCTACTCTTCCAGAGGCTACTAGCAGCGGCGAATTGCGGCCTTCGCCGGAGGCGATTCTGTTGACCAAATGGAAGCGGCGGGGTGCCGAGTACCGGCTCGAGCTACTCGTCAAGTGGGCGCACATGACCGCCGAACATAATTCTTGGGTTGACTTCTTGGAGTTTCGCGAGGCGTTTCCGGATTTCCCACTTGAGGACAAGTTGCCGCTTGAAGGGGGAGGGAATGTTATGCAGCCGCATCCGCTACAATTTCAAGGGCAAACGTACACTCGGCGACCGAAAGAACGGAGGCCAAACAACGGGGCTGAACCATCCGGTTCAGCCCCCAACCTATGAAGACGCCAAGGGGGGACTGAACCGACCCGGTTCAGTCCCCAAGTGGGGGGGCCGGCCGGCCCCCTTGAGCCCCAGGTATTAATAAACCCGGGGCTCCCTTTCGATGGCATGGATGATTATTCTCAAGGTATTTCCTCTCCCTCTCTCCCTAACCCTAATTCCTCTCCTTTCCCTCTCTAAATCTTCCCTAGATCTCTCTTCTACTTGCAAGGTCTTATCAAAATAAAGGCTACATATAGTTGGCATCATGTATCAAAATCTGAGAGAAAGCTATGGTTAGAGGCATACCACTTTCCCACTCAAAAATCAAGCACACAAGCATTCTTGACGCAATGATCTGCGGTTGAATTTGCTTTGCGGTCGACTAAAGATATCACCACCCTTGGGTAGTCGTTTAGGATAAATGTCACCGGGGCTTCAACATTTCCCGTGTAGCAACCTGAGATAATGCGGCTTAAGATAGAGATTTCGGAAAGAGCATCCTCACGGGTCTCTCTTCACAACCTGGTAAGGAAGAAACTGATAGCATGCTCTTTCGTAATAAGGATTCTATTCCGTAAACTTTCAAATTCATTTAAATAGACTTGTATTTATGATGCATGCTTAAGTTATTTTAGTTTGCTCTAAGATCGTCAAAAAGTATTCAGCCCAAACCTTGCTAAAATGGCCAACGAAAATTCCTTAAACAAAAGCTCCCCCTGAATGTCTCTGATCTTGATGAGTAACTGATACCAACTGAGGACCATGTCCTCCAGGCTAACGGCGCTCAATTAAACCTTTAGTTCTACTGGAGTTTTATCCCCATCAAAAATTTGTTCACTTTTATATATTCACTCCTTGACAACACTAGCAGCAAAATGAGGAAACTCCAGACTTGCACACCTTGTGGGTAATGAGTAATGTTGTGCTTGGTGTGATCTACTCCCGTTGTTCAGCGACATAGGAGAGGTAGCTTCACGATCTGCAACCATTTGTGTGATCATAAGATAGTTCTTCTAGTGTAGTTGTTCGCTGAAGAGTCGTCTCTGCCAAGGATTGCTTAATTTGCTTCACTTCACGAGGCAAATCTTCATTAACCGTGTGATGATCTCCATGATCGCAGCAGCGTTAGCCGGATAACTGCTCTGATACCAGTTGATACACTACAAATTTTGTGAATGTATCGGCAGGGGAATAACCGTCCCGAGTCCAAGCCTGACGGGTAGGTTGGGGATGTCTTCAAAAAGAAGAGAGATCCAGATAGGCTGATAACATGAATTTTGGGTAAAACAGCAATCATATGATTCATAAAATATGTAGAGAAATGAGAAGTAGAATGAAAGATGCAATATATTCCTCCACAAAGGGGCATAATACAGGACTTACATCAAGACACTCAACACTGATAGGCGGTGTGGGACTAAACACAACACTACTAAAATACTCAAACCCAAATAACTCTAACACTCCCCCTCAAGCTGAAGGGGGACCCTACAGCTTGAACATAGCATAAAAAGGGAAGGTAAAAGACGGTTGACAACGTGGGACAAAACAGCCGCTACCGAGGCCCAACCGCGTGTCACCGGGGATACTTCAACCGGGCAAGAGCCACGCGACGTTAGTCCACAAAACCGACCATGACCACGCTGGATACACTCGGAGCGGAAACTAGGTCAACCACGAAATACCAAACCAACCCTACCAAATCCAGAGAAAACGACGAGGAGACAAACAACATACGAAATCAACATGGGGGCCATGTGTGACTAAGAAGGAGTCGGGAAAGAGGCATCCGAGTCGCCGTTATCACAAACACTGCCCCTCATGTGAAATACGTGCGTGAAGGCATAGACTATGTCTGGAGGTCGTGACCTCCAAAGCACAGATACTTAAAAATGGTCTACGTATCGACTCGAACGCGTACCGGATACGGGAAATGCTCGGAAACGCGCGGAAACGCGTTTCCGAAACTCCAGGAAATGCATTTTTTAAAAATATATATTATTTTGGAATCGCGTATCCCGCAAGGGGGATACGCGATTCCGTGAGATATAGAGCTCGCATATTTCATTTTACGCATTAGGTTTTCCTATTCCGCTCCCGATCCCGCCGGCATTCCGCTCCCGATTCCGCTGATCCCGCAAGTACTTCTCCTTCTTCTCCTCCTCCTGCTTCTTCTTCTTCTCCTCCTCCTCCTTCATTTCCTGCTTCTTCTTCTTCTCCTCATCCTCCTTCTTCTCATCCTCCTCCTCCTCCTCCTTCTTCTCCTCCTCCTCCTCCTCCTTCTGCCTCTTCTTCTTCTTCTTCTCCTGCTTCTTCTTCTTCTCCCGCTTCTTCTCCTGCTTCTCCTTCTTCTTCTTCTCCTCCCCCTTCTTCTCCTCCTCCTCCCCCTTCTTCTCCTCCTCCTGCTTCTTCTTCTTCTTGTTCTCCTTCTTCTTCTTTTTCTTTTCATGCTTCTCCTTCTTCTCCTCCTCCTGCTTCTTCTTCTTCTTCTCCTGGTTCTTCTTTCTGCATCATATTAATATTCAATATATGCCTAAAAACATTGCTAAGTAAGGTTACATCATATTAAAAACGTTTCCCGTATCCTAATTTTTTTAAAAATCACGTTTGTCGTATCTGTTTTGTATCTCGTATCCGTTTACGTCCCCGTACTACATAGGCCGTGACGTACACTCCCCCTCACGTAGACCACGTGCACGTGTGGGGCCCTCGTCGGGTACATGAACACAGATCACGTGGAAGAAGGCCGAGTCGCAACACAACTATAACAACAACAAAAAAACAGCAACTTAAAAAAAATGACTAAGGCAGGAGTCAGCAGGGCCGAAGAAGAAGCAGCGGCGGTGCAGGTAGAGCAGCAATGGCAAGATGGTTGTCGGGCCGGAGAAGAGCAGCAGTCTGGAGAGGCACCCGGCAAGTAGAAGGTCGGGCCGAAGAAAACCAGCAGCAGTGCACGAAGAGCAGCAACAACAAGAGGGTTGTTGGGCCGGGAAGCAGCAGCGGCCAGAGGTGCAGCCGGCTAGAAGAAGGCCGGTCCGGAGAAGGGGTAGCAGCAGCGGAAAGAGGGCTCTCAGGACGGAGAGGAAACAACCGGAGAAGAAGAAGCGGTAGTAACGCCGGAGGAGAAGAAGACGTGTCGGAGAAGGAGAAGAAGGATTGTTGTCGATGAGAGAAGCATGCATCTATTTTGACGGGAGGAGCCGTCGATTTCGACGGAAGAGGCGCACGACGACTTCGTCGGGAGAAGAGGCCGTCGATTTCGACGGGAGAAAGAGTTGTCGATTTCAACGGGAGAATAAGGAAGCTCAACAGCAGTCGCAGAGAGAATCGGAGCCGCTCGATGTCGTAGACGGAAGCAGCACAGGGGAGCAGCGGCGGAATCGGAGCCGCTCCTGTCGACGGGATTAGCGATCGACTTCGTCGACAGGAGCGGGAGCGGCGGGCGTGAGCCCTAGAAGCTCGCGGTTAAAAAACTGGAAGCACGGGTCGGGGGGCAGGGGCAAGAACAGTAGCCGACGGGAGGAATCACGGAGAAAAAATTATTTTAGGTTTAAGGACCGTAGCTCTGATACCATGTAGAGAAATGAGAAGTAGAATGAAAGGTGCAATACATTCTTCCACAAAGGGGCATAATATTATAGGACTTACATCAAGACACCCAACACCGATAAGCGGTGTGGGACTAAACACAACACTACTAAAATACTCAAACCCAAATAACTCTAACAAAATATAAATACACAGGTGTTAATATACTCCACTTACAATAGCAGTTTAGACGGCTCCACGCTATCTCAAATCGGAAAACAGGTAAATAAACCGCAACACACGCATTCCAACTAGCGGTTTATCGAATACCATAGGTAATGGCTATTGCTGCCAATTTCAAAATTTCAAACATTCAAACAGAACATACAAAATATGAAACAGAATAAAAGAAATGTAACAGCTAGCTTTCAATTTTGATAGCCACATACATAAGTTCAACAAACAGATCGTTCCAAAACCTCACAGCACAGATGTCCTCGATATGCATGAATGACTTTGAGCATGCACAAGCAATGCATGACAAAATGAAATTGTTAATCTGTTAATGGAAACATCAAATTGGAAGAAGACGACTATAATGGGTTATAAGGCTATGTTTGGCTTTGCTGCAGCGATGAAAGAAGCAGTGGTAGGAAGCAGAATTGAGAAAATCTGTTGTTTTGCAAAATGGTGGTAAATTCAGTAAAACTGTTTGGAATAAATAGTTGTGGAAAAAAATTACAAGGAATAAATACATTGGACTTGCAGTCAACTTATAAAAAAACACATCTAGCATGGGCTTGAATTTAGAAAATATGAAATCAGAAAATATATAATAAAAAAAACATATCTAGCTAGGGCTTGAATCAATTGTTAAAATTGGGCCGTGAAGAACAAAAAAATTGACAAAACTGCATGAAACGAGAACCAAAGTCAAAACCATACAACATCACTACTTTCACTTGGTCGATTCTGAAGAAACAGAAAATTCTACCGTCGTGAGGAATTTGATGTAGGATCTCTCGGACGAGTGATGACGGAAGGGTTTTTTCACACAGCTGAAGAGACCACAACCACCATTTCCGTCTGGAAGGTCTCTACTTACACTCGGTTGTCACGCACTTGTATCCCACTTTCTCGTTGCCCGTCTCTAATAGAGAAAGCGGGTCAGTTCACCGTGCGGAAGAAAATTACCGAAGTTTGTTTCCTCACCGCCTTCCAAGGCCGTCGGGGGGAGGCCAAGGGCATCGGTAGAAGCACGGGGGAATTCGTAGGGGAAGAAAAGCGGAAGGATAGAATTGTGTGAAGGATAGAATTGATTTTTCGAAATCGATCATGGACCGTTGTACAACCCCATATCCGGCCGAGCGGGATCCTCCCCAAGTGGCGGACTTGGGGCGTGCTATGAGCGGCAGTGTGGTACAGCCCTGTTCGAGTACGTGCGGGTCCTCGTGCGTGTGGAGATTTTATGTTTCATGTGACAATATATATACATTTACCTCACACATATTTGTTTATAATATTTATATTCATTATATAAATATTTATTTATATTCATTATATATATATATATATATAAATGAGGGGATGAGATAAGGGGATAGAGGGGGGTACAGCAAATGGACAGCAAAAAAAAAAGAAATAGGAAGGGGGATGGCATCGGGTACGGAGGAGCAGAGGAAATAAAGAAAAAGGAGAAGGGAAGCAGGCGGGTGAGGGGGATTCCCCGGCTAGGGTTCGGCTGGAGCCGAAGGACCCCGCACCCCTCTCTCTCTCTCTCTCTCTCTCTCTCTCTCTCTCGTCGGCTGGAGCAGAAGCACCCCGCCTCCCGACATTTTTCTCTCCCGTCGGCCTGGAGCAGCAACTCCACCCCCGACATTTCTTTCTCCAGCCGCCTGGAGCAGCACCCCGCCTCCCCGTCCAGCTTTCTCTCTCCGGCCGCCTGGAGCAGCACCCCGCCTCCCCGTCCAGCTTTCTTTCTCCGGCCGCCTGGAGCAGCACCCCGCCTCCCCGTCCAGCTTTCTTTCTCCGGCCGCCTGGAGCAGCACCCCGCCTCCCCGTCGAGCTCTCTTTCTCCGGCCGCCTGGAGCAGCACCCCCGAGCCTCCACCTCTTTCAGTCAAGGCCGCCGCCGCAAGGAGGAGCTTAGCCCGGCTCCTCTTTTTTCTGTCCAGGCCGCCTCTAGCGAGTGTTGACCGAGCTCTACTCCCCCTCTCTCGTCGTCGGCCACTAGGGGCAGCCCGAGCTCGTCTCTCTCTCTCTCAGTTCTCTCTTCGTCGCCACCGCCTAGGGCAAAGCAAGGCCGGCCGGGAGCTCCTCTCCCGGCGCCGCCTACAGCAAGGCCGGCCGGGAGCTCCTCTCCCGGCGCCGCCTACAGCATGGCCGGCCGGGAGCTCCTCTCCCGACGCCCCCTACAGCAGGGTCGGCCGGGAGCTCCTCTCCCGGCGCCGCTTGGAGCTAGGCCAGTCGGGATCAGCTTCCCCGACGCCGCCAGAAGTTGTGGAGGCCGGGATCGACTTCCTCGGTGTTACTTGCAGTACGATCGGCCATGAAGAGGCTCAGCCATGGAGGAGAAATCACAGGGGACCTCTAACCCCCGAGCAAAGGTAGGATCCGCGCGAGGACAACAACTACGTCCACTAGACGTCGGGCCTCTTGCGGGATATTTCATTGCGGCTCCGCCAAACACGCGTCAAGGGTAATGATGTTTCTACTTGTGCAGGGGAAGCCCTCAATTAACATATTTGCATGGAAGCCCCTCTCCACCAACGGGTGGGGGAATGGAGCTCTACGACGGGTTGACGTGTACGTCCCTGCAATTAACTGTGTTAGCACCCGGAAGTGTGAGTACGGGCATAGGCATGCTGTGTGAAGCCCATCCGGGCGTGTGAGCCGGATTGGTGATGTTCTGGGGTTCCCGGAGAAGACTCCGAGGAAGTTGTATATTATCCATTTGCAGGGAATGCGCGCCGCAGCCCCGAAAAAGGGGTGGGTGCAATATATTTGGTCCGCTCATGTTAGCCGACTGGCGTTTAGCTGACAGGCGCCTGACGAGACGTTGGCGTACAGTTGTTACAGTTCCAAGCGGGGAGTAGCGGGCTTAAGCCCAAGCTTGTGTCGGCCCTCGAAGGCCTATTTTTTGCTTATATTGCCGGCCTGCGTGGCGAAGTATGGAATTCATATTCCTGTAATATTTTTTAATATCTGTGATGCTATGTTTATGTATGTTTTACTCCTTCTGTCTTGGGCGAGCGGTGTTCTCGTGAACCGCTCGCCCCGTAGGGGCCCCGAGGTATAGTTGTCGGGAAGCCCCTGATGGCCTGTTGACAGCCTTTTAGAATAGCGGAATTACGCTATTAGTGGCCCCACTTGGGCAGCGTGTCGCGGAATTGCTCGGCGAGTTTGCGTCATCAGCAGGGCGGGTGAGGAGCATTTTGTGTAGACCCAAGGAGACACATCTGGATAGGAGAGAGTTGGTCTTGAGATCCTCCTTAGATATTCCGGTCGGCAAAGAGTGCCCTCCGAAGGTGTCTTAGCTCAGTCTTTGGCTTGGGAGGGGAAGAGTTTGTTAGTCTTCCGGGTATGCGGTGGGTCCTCCACGCTGAGACCTTGGGTCTGTCCCTTGTGTTCCTAATCTTGTGCCTAGATCGTTCGCTTGAGGGTAGTAGGTGCGCGGTCACCCCTCTTTTGGGACCCCGAACTCCACGGAGGTCATTTTTGGCTTCAACAGTTATGGTGCGGTGAGCGGTCGAACGTCATGGCTATAGAAGAGGAACCAAGTGACGACCAGGGTCATGTGATGAAAGAAGTCTCCTCCCATTCCCCTCTTTTCGCTAGGATGTTCGATCCTGGATATCAAAACGTGCCTTAGGGAGAATATTATATGATCGACCCTGGTTCTCAGGAGGGTGGACGTAGCGGGTAGAGATGCCCCGTGTCGGACTTTGACTCGATTGATTCTGCACTACCCCGAGCGCGGCTCGGCCCCAGGTAGATCCGCTGCCTGGCTCCTACTAGCTGGCAGGTCCGAAGGCTCGCCTGTGGGGGAGAGGTCCTGGTTCTTGGTTCTGCACTACCCCGAGCGCGGCTCGGCCCCAGGTAGACCCGCTGCCTGGCTCCTACTAGCTGACAGATCCGAAGGCTCGCCTGTGGGGGAGAGGTCCTGGTTCTTGGTTCTGCACTACCCCGAGCGCGGCTCGGCCCCAGCTAGACCCGCTGCCTGGCTCCTACTAGCTGGCAGGTCTGAAGGCTCGCCTGTGGGGGAGAGGTCCTGGTTCTTGGTTCTGCACTACCCCGAGCGCGGCTCGGCCCCAGGTAGACCCGCTGCCTGGCTCCTACTAGCTGGCAGATCCGAAGGCTCGTCTGTGGGGGAGAGGTCATGGTTCTTGGTTCTGCACTACCCCGAGCGCGGCTCGGCCCCAGGTAGACCCGCTGCCTGGCTCCTACTAGCTGGCAGGTCCGAAGGCTCGCCTGTGGGGGAGAGGTCCTGGTTCTTGGTTCTGCACTACCCCGAGCGCGGCTCGGCCCCAGGTAGACCCGCTGCCTGGCTCCTACTAGCTGGCAGGTCCGAAGGCTCGCCTGTGGGAGAAAGGTCCTGGTTCTTGGTTCTGCACTACCCCGAGCACGGCTCGGCCCCAGGTAGACCCGCTTTCTGGCTCCTACTAGCTGGCAGGTCCGAAGGCTCGCCTGTGGGGGAGAGGTCCTGGTTCTTGGTTCTGCACTACCCCGAGCGCGGCTCGGCCCCAGGTAGACCCGCTGTCTGGCTCCTACTAGCTGGCAGGTCCGTAGGCTTGCCTGTGGGGAGAGGTCCTGGTTCTTGGTTTTGCACTACCCCGAGCGCGGCTCGGCCCCAGGTAGACCCGCTGTCTGGCTCCTACTAGCTGGCAGGACCGTAGGCTCGCCTGTGGGGGAGAGGTCCTGGTTCTTGGTTCTGCACTACCCCGAGCGCGGCTCGGCCCCAGGTAGACCCGTTGTCTGGCTCCTACTAGCTGGCAGGTCCGTAGGCTCGCCTGTGGGGGAGAGGTCCTGGTTCTTGGTTCTGCACTACCCCGAGCGCTGCTCGGCCCCAGGTAGACCCGCTGCCTGGCTCCTACTAGCTGGCAGGTCCGTAGGCTCGCCTGTGGGGGAGAGGTCCTGGTTCTTGGTTCTGCACTACCCCAAGCGCGGCTCGGCCCCAGGTAGACCCGCTGCGCAGGCTCTCATCTAGCTGGCAGGTCCGAAGGCTCGCCTGCGGGGGATAGGTTAGGATAGGTTAGGTTTGGTTTGCGGAAACTTCATCGGCACCCTGAGCTCGGCTCGGCCCCAGGTAGACCCGCTGCGCAGGCTCTCATCTAGCTGGCAGGTCCGAAGGCTCGCCTGCGGGGGATAGGTTAGGATAGGTTAGGTTTGATTTGCGGAAATTTCATCGGCACCCCGAGCTCGGCTCGGCCCCAGGTAGACCCGCTGCCTGGCTCCTACTAGCTGGCAGGTCCGTAGGCTCTCCTGCGGGGGATAGGTTAGGATAGGTTAGGTTTGGTTTGCGGAAACTTCATCGGCACCCCGAGCTCGGCTCGGCCCCAGGTAGACCCGCTGCGCAGGCTCTCATCTAGCTGGCAGGTCCGAAGGCTCGCCTGTGGGGGATAGGTTTGGTTTGAGAACGTCATCGGCACCCCGAGCTGGGGGATAGGTTGTGTCTTGACCAAGAGTACTCGTTTTATTTTATTCTTAAGAAAAGGAAGCTTTGTTTTTAAAACTTGTCAATTTTCAAGATTTGAAAAATATTGATTTTTTCAAGAGCAAAAATCTTATTGTATGTTCAAAATTTTTTATGGGATCACCCTCATCCTAAGTCTGCCTTCATGCTTGAAGGTATCATGCGACTGATATCAGGAAAATGCTATTTTTATTTCTAGTTCTTTAAATCTGTAAGGGCAACTTTGAATCTTGGAGGAATAGACAGTGAACGTTTCAACGATACTAGTAAGGGCCACTCATAGAGACGGCAAATAGTGATTTTTTTTCAGTAGATTCTAGTATTGTAGTTATTTTTATATCAGAGTTCTTTGATCTTTAGGCACCAGCATGCATTTTTCCCTCTATAAAGGGAGTGGATTATTAGTTGTGTTAGAGTTCATTGTTTAATGTGTATGTTGTGGATGATGAGCATAGGAGGAAAACCACGGGCTAGCGATACTCTTGCTGAAATATCTAACAGGATTGTGAAAGTGATACTCTTCAGAAGGGGCATGAAGAGATTAGTGGGCATAACTGCATAAGTGCAATTTTCAGTTTCTCCCAAAAATTTTCTTTGGGTCGGCTCCCACTCGCCGGATACTTGGGGTTGAACATTTCTTTTCGAGCTTGTGCCAACCTCGAAAAGAGCGGATATTGTGTACAACCCCATATCCGGCCGAGCGGGATCCTCCCCAAGTGGCGGACTTGGGATGTGCTATGAGCGGCAGTGTGGTACAGCCCTGTCCGAGGACGTGCAGGTCCTCGTGCGTATGGAGATTTTATGTATCATGTGACAATATATATACATTTACCTCACACATATTTGTTTATAATATTTATATTCATTATATAAATATTTATTTATATTCATTATATATATATATATATATTTATATATATATATAAGGGGATGAGATAAGGGGATAGAGGGGGGTACAGCAAATGGACAGCAAAAAAGAAAAAGAAATAGGAAGGGGGATGGCATCGGGTACGGAGGAGGGTACGGAGGAGCAGAGGAAATAAAGAAAAAGGAGAAGGGAAGCAGGCGGGTGAGGGGGATTCCCCGGCTAGGGTTCGGCTGGAGCCGAAGGACCCCGCCCCCTCGCGCTCCCGCGCTCTCGCGCTCTCGCGCTCGCGCTCTCGCGCTCTCGCGCTCACTCGCGCTCTCGCGCTCTCGCGCTCGCTCTCGCTCTCGCTCTCGCTCTCGCTCTCGCTCTCGCTCTCGCTCGCTCGCTCTCTCTCGCTCTCGCTCTCGCTCTCGCTCTCGCTCTCTCTCGCTCTCGCTCTCTCTCGCTCTCGCTCTCGCTCTCGCTCTCGCTCTCGCTCTCGCTCTCGCTCTCTCTCTCGCTCTCGCTCTCGCTCTCGCTCTCGCTCT
Source organism: Platanthera guangdongensis (assembly GCA_039583875.1). Taxonomy (NCBI): domain Eukaryota; kingdom Viridiplantae; phylum Streptophyta; class Magnoliopsida; order Asparagales; family Orchidaceae; genus Platanthera; species Platanthera guangdongensis. The sequence continues at coordinate 45,413,063 of CM077158.1, read as the reverse complement.
CTCGCTCTCTCGCTCTCTCGCTCTCTCGCTCTCTCTCTCTCTCTCTCTCTCTCTCTCTCTCTCTCTCTCTCTCTCGTCGGCTGGAGCAGAAGCACCCCGCCTCCCGACATTTTTCTCTCCCGTCGGCCTGGAGCAGCAACTCCACCCCCGACATTTCTTTCTCCGGCCGCCTGGAGCAGCACCCCGCCTCCCCGTCCAGCTTTCTTTCTCTGGCCGCCTGGAGCAGCACCCTGCCTCCCCGTCCAGCTTTCTTTCTCCGGCCGCCTGGAGCAGCACCCCGCCTCCCCGTCCAGCTTTCTTTCTCCGGCCGCCTGGAGCAGCACCCCGCCTCCCCGTCCAGCTCTCTTTCTCCGGCCGCCTGGAGCAGCAACCCCAAGCCTCCACCTCTTTCAGTCAAGGCCGCCGCCGCAAGGAGGAGCTTAGCCCGGCTACTCCTATTTTTTCTGTCCAGGCCGCCTCTAGCGAGTGTTGACCGAGCTCTACTCCCCCTCTCTCGTCGTCGGCCACTAGGGGCAGCCCGAGCTCGTCTCTCTCTCTCTCTCAGTTCTCTCTTCGTCGCCACCGCCTAGGGCAAAGCAAGGCCGGCCGGGAGATCCTCTCCTGGCGCCGCCTACAGCAAGACCGGCCGGGAGCTCCTCTCCCGGCGCCGCCTACAGCATGGCCGGCCTGGAGCTCCTCTCCCGGCGCCGCCTACAGCAGGGTCGGCCGGGAGCTCCTCTCCCGGCGCCGCTTGGAGCTAGGCCAGTCGGGATCAGCTTCCCCGACGCCGCCAGAAGTTGTGGAGGCCGGGATCGACTTCCTCGGTGTTACTTGGAGTACGATCGGCCATGAAGAGGCTCAACCATGGAGGAGAAATCACAGGGGACCTCTAACCCCCGAGCAAAGGTCGGATCCGCGCGAGGACAGCAGCTACGTCCACTAGACGTCGGGCCTCTTGCGGGATATTTCATTGCGGCTCCGCCAAACACGCGTCAAGGGTAACGATGTTTCTACTTGGGCAGGGGAAGCCCTCAATTAACATATTTGCATGGAAGCCCCTTTCCACCAACGGGTGGGGGAATGGAGCTCTCCGACGGGTTGACGTGTACGTCCCTGCAATTAACTGTGTTAGCACCCGGAAGTGTGAGTACGGGTATAGGCATGTTGTGTGAAGCCCATCCGGACGTGTGAGCCGGATTGGTGATGTTCTGGGGTTCCCGGAGAAGACTCCGAGGAAGTTGTATATTATCCATTTGCAGGGAATGCGCGCCGCAGCCCCGAAAAAGGGGTGGGTGCAATATATTTGGTCCGCTCATGTTAGCCGACTGGCGTTTAGCTGACAGGCGCCTGACGAGACGTTGGCGTACAAGTGTTACAGTTCCAAGCGGGGAGTAGCGGGCTTAAGCCCAAGCTTGTGTCGGCCCTCGAAGGCCTATTTTTTGCTTATATTGTCGGCCTGCGTGCCGAAGTATGGAATTCATATTCCTGTAATATTTTTTAATATCTGTGATGCTCTGTTTATGTATGGTTTACTCCTTCTGTCTTGGGCGAGCGGTGTTCTCGTGAACCGCTCGCCCCGTAGGGGCCCCGAGGTATAGTTGTCGGGAAGCCCCTGATGGCCTGTTGACAGCCTTTTAGAATAGCGGAATTACGCTATTAGTGGCCCCACTTGGGCAGCGTGTCGTGGAATTGCTCGGCGAGTTTGCGTCATCAGCAGGGCGGGTGAGGAGCATTTTGTGTAGACCCAAGGAGACACATCTGGATAGGAGAGAGTTGGTCTTGAGATCCTCCTTAGATATTCCGGTCGGCAAAGAGTGCCCTCCGAAGGTGTCTTAGCTCAGCCTTTGGCTTGGGAGGGGAAGAGTTTGTTAGTCTTCCGGGTATGCGGTGGGTCCTCCACGCTGAGACCTTGGGTCTGTCCCTTGTGTTCCTAATCTTGTGCCTAGATCGTTCGCTTGAGGGTAGTAGGTGCGCGGTCACCTCTCTTTTGGGACCCCGAACTCCACGGAGGTCATTTTTGGCTTCAACAACCGTGACCCATGGTGAGAAAAGAGGAGGAAATTAAGGCTTCATTTGGTTCGGCGGTGGCGGGTCGATCCGGCGGGTGGAAACGGAGTGTTCGAATCGGAGGGGGAAGGTGGCTTCTCCAAACGGAGCTTTTTGGGGCGTTTCTCAAGGCGGGCGTGTGGAAACGGAGCAAACGCCGCCGGAGGTTCATTTGTTTACCCGCCTTCCGGAGGCGTTTGCCCCAAACGGAGCGGCAAAACGCCGAACCAAATAGTGCCTAAATGTTTTCCCCAAAATCCACCATTCAAATTAAATTCATGTTTCGCGCGACTTTCAGAAAACAATGGTGCATTGCACTTGTCTCGATGCGCCAAATAGAGCCTAAGAACGGAACTAACATACACTTGGATTGTTTTCCTTGATGGATGATGGATGGAATTGAAATCTGAGACATGCTACTAAACTAAGAAGGCATAAATGTGAATAAATTTCAAATTGATTGTTTTTCAATGTAACAAAAAAGCAAAAAACTTAACATATTTGTATCAAAATTATAGAAAGCACTAGAGCAGACCAATGATAAAATCATAACTACAACCAGTAAAAATTTTCACATGATCATCCACAAAAATATTCATTTGTTTATCTCAATAAGAAGGTAGCTCCCTGTATGGAGTCTCAGTTGTTGAAGAAAACCCAAACAATAATATTTCCTTTTTTGAGCACAGTTGAAACATTGTTAGTAGGTGATGGGGATCATGTCACATGGTCTGTGAGGGTCTACTCGTGCCGAGAAGGACCCAGTGATGATTTGGACCGCTCATCACGAACGGATCGCCGATCAAAATATTTTATGATCTTTGTTTTTTTTATATTTTTCATTTTATTTTGAGTTTGAGGGTTACAACAACCAGAGGATCATGAATGTTAGTTGTCCCTCTTTGGTCTATAAATAAGGGAAGAGGGCTCCTTGGATGGCTATTGAAAGTTAGAGCAAAGAAGCATCCTTTTGATCAACTGGTGCAGAAGCAGGAACTCCAAGTGTGAAGCTTGGGCACTACTCATTTCGCCTCCTCCTACAAGCCGCCACCACCTCCTCAAAACATCACCACCGTCATTTAAGTTCCTTTCAATTTTAGTTTTTTCAGGTGATCATCAGAAACCATCTCCGGCCACCACCACCACCTGGCGATCCCCTCTGGGCACCTCCGGTCAGTCATCACCGTCCCACCAACATCCTAACTACCATATCACCTCCCCACTACCCCCACTAACCCCATTCCCTAAAATTTAGGACCACTACTCCTAAATTCACTCTACCCCTCCCATTTCTCCACATCCCCCACTAATCCCACAACTCACTCACGTGCAACCACTCCCCACATCTCTAACCGAATCCCCCACTTCATCCTACTGGTGACCACTACGTCCCACACTTCTACGAATCCCTCTCCATCATTTGGTCACCTTGTCAGGTAATTTCAAACTGCTTGCAGCTGCTGGAATCACCTCTCAGACAGCTATTTCCAGCCCCAGTAACCCTCTCTGATCTCCAATAAAGTTCCCCTAACCTTCCCCTTCATTCCTCCATGTCTCTTCTTACCGCCTGGACCACAAAACTCCCCACCGAACTCCTCCCAGCTGCTTCCAAGAGCTACAGCCGCCTGCCTGCTACTCTCCCAGTACAGCCCTTGCAGTTCTGTGCAGTAGCAGCATCAGCCTTCTTCCAGCCATCAAGAATACCAAATCCAGCATTATTCTGTGCTCCCCAGCAGTTTGAACTACCACTGGAGGCCCAGATCACAACCCCATGCCACACTTCAGACTCCCAAAGTCCTTCATATATTTATTCATCCCCCTACTCCTTTATTGTGTTGAATTACATGTTAATTCTTTACCGGAGGTATATCCATTTGTAATATTTGTTGCCAAGCTTTTGAAATTTTGTATGTTTCTGTTTTATTTACTTGATTGTGAGCTCTCTTGTATTTATACAATTTTACATGTTTCCATGGTTGCTAAGCTTTAATTATTGTGGTCTACCTTATATTTTTGTTATAAGAAAATAATTATTGCAAGTTACATTGTTGGATTTAAGTCTGCATTTAGAAGTCACCCTCTTAGCACCCATAAGACTAAGAACCTTACCCTCCTCCATCAGCAAGGCACAACGAACCTGGGGATAAAAAATAAAAGTTTACCACATAAAACTAATGAGTTCATTAGCCTTTGAAATTAATTATTCATGTGGTCACCTTTTTATGATCAAGCACTATATCAAAAAATTATGCGAGCATTACAAATCATTATTCAGTAGCTGTTTTGGTTGCCATCTTGGGTTGTGCCACTCCGAGCTTAGTTAAAATTTTAAATCAAAGCCCGATCCTTCATGTCTCATTTTTATCAAAGTTGTGAAAATATAATCCCACAACAGAAAACTCGTGTAACTTGTGCACTTAATATATATCATGGGCCACTCCACCTATAGGTTATAACCAATTGATTTTAGGTTGGAGGCATAGGTTCTAACACAGTATAAGAGTAGGCTAAAGACACCACACATGAGGGACGTATTGAGAATAATCTCACATAGGAAAACTCTTGTAGCTTTGTGGACTTAATATAGTCCTAGGCCCCTCCGCCTATAATCAATTTGTTTTAGGTTGGAAGCATGGGTTCTCTAACATTGTACATTGTTTGAAAAAAAATTATAAGCACAAGAACTTGTCAATCCCTCATGATCTGATTTATTGAGTAGGAGAAAAGGCCTAACCTCAATTCTGGGATGTGTCCCATCTACAAAAAAATCTGCATTGAGATTCATAGGCCAGCCTAATTTGAAACATTCTTTTGACCTACAGAAAAGCACTACTCCTGTTAAGCAGTAATTTTCAACACAATGTAGCGGGTATAAGGGAACTTAAGTAAAAAGAAGGAACAAACCAAAAATATTCATTTAGATCATCATAGTTCCTCCATTTGGAATGGCTGCATGTACCTCCTTTATTTCTTTGAGTTTCCTATCATTCAGAAAGGAATTAAAGAACAATGCATACAATTTGGAAGACCATGATATCTATTTTAAGGAGGCACCGAAGCTTCCTTCAATATCTAAATAAGATACAGTAATATGTTAGTACCTTGAGCAAGACCAGATAGATAGGAGTTACGACTTCCTTCAAAAATGACTCTTCTCCTTGATATGAAGGTTTAAAATGCCCTCCACTTACTGTATGCACATTGCCAAATAAGATAGCACGCAGCTCATTTGCCATCTTGTGAAGATTCAAGACAAGATATTATCACTTACGTGGCTAAAATAGAAAGGTTTATGAATATTAAAAATAAGGAAGAAAGGTTAAAGCTGCTAAGAAGCCAAAAATATATATAATAATAATAAACTAGTGAGAGCAACGCAGAAATTATTGTTCAGCAAACATAATATAAGCTAGTTAGAATAACTTGGTTATTATTCTTGAGATTTGGAAAGTTTAAACCAAGAAAACTCATATGCTGAATCGCATTAATACTAAAGTTTTTTATTTATAAATTAAAAAAATGAAATATGAATGAAGTGCAATCTGTCTTCCATACAATCTAGTAACCAATTCAAAGTTCAAGGACTAAAACAATCTAGGAGTAACTTCCCTATATTTAGGAGGAAAGAAGGACTAATTTAATTCAGATTTAAATTTTAGTTCGGGTAGCTATTTAGAGAACTAATTGGTGAAAAATTCTCCAATTACTCCTGTGAGGGAGGGCCGCTGCCAAGAGAAAGAAAAGAAGGGAGATGGTCTAAATAAGCCTCTAATGATGAGAATCCTTATTTTCTTTTTCACTCCCTAGCCTAGCAGTAACCGCCAGACATGAACAGTAAATAATGAAGAACGGAGTGTTTTAATGGTTCATAAGCGTCGTGTTGATGGTGGACTCATCGAACGTGAGGTGAGATCTCTTTTTCAGATTTTATACATTTCTTCATGGAATCATTCTAGGTATCGTTACTCGCACCTTGTTAAAGCCTCAATAGAAAAGCCAAACTTAGAACTCATATAATTTTATCATCTCTTTTGTCAAATAGAAAAGTCAGACTTAGAGCTCATATAATTTTGTTCTCTTTACTCACACATCTCATATAGAGATTAGTTGTAACCTCTCTCATGTATATGGAGGGGAGTTGCAACATTTTTTTTGAGAACATATAATATTTTTGATATGTTTCAACATGAGGGTAGCAGAGCAAGGTTAAATACTAGTTTACTCACCTAGCCTTGCATCCCACTCTGCATCGTGGGACCAGTCGAAAACTTGAACCATCTCTAGCCAAGACCACTCCCTGACACCTCTCATCGAGACCTCCAATCACCTCTCGTCGAGACCGCTTCCCACACAATTCCCATAAAGATTCTCCCACTAGCTCTTTCCCCAAGTCCTCCGGGTATAGATTAACTCATCCAAATTCATGCTTCGAAGCACTCCCCCAACATTGGACATTCTTTACGATTTATTTCTTAATGTGTGGATTGTTCAAATTGTGTTTAAATGGTAACACATGAACCCACCTTTATTGTTGACGTCCTGGGCCTCCTGGCATCCACTTTCTTAAAGGCATCCGGAAACCCGGGGACCATGTCCTCCAAACTATGTAGATTAGAGTGTTTTTTCTAGTTCAGGGTGCAATATTAGCGCAAACAACATCATCTAAAAGATCCTCCACCAAAAACTACTCCTCAATGTGCAAATTGGGATGGGTGAGACCATGAAAGTTGTCTTAGATCATCTTGTTGTTCTTTAATTCAAAGAGGCCAAAATCTCATGGATCCATACATTGTATCCAAATCTCATTGTCTGTCCTACACTTGCTCCTGGGAAGCTGCTTATCTGGAAGTTTATTCTCCTGGGGAAGAACTTCAACACCGTTGACATTGCCACCAGAAGAAGCACTTTGAGGATATGCTCATTGTTTGTTATTTCCAATGTCTGTTGAATTTCTATTTGATGACCCAACAAAAAATTTGAGAACTCACTATCCCGATTGCTAAAGTCATTCGCATGATCACTCTAACTAATCTTCTGAGCCAAACCTCATTCGTTACTGCTCCAGAAAGTTCTACTTGTGTTATAGGGGGGAGAGGAGGTCGTGGACGAGGAGGGAGAATTCAGGAGCGATGAGATAACGAGACAGGACTAGTTATCCCGTCGGCCGATGTTGCGCCAAACACCGTCACCTCCACCATTGGGCTCATGTTGGAGTTGTTGACTCGAACAACACATCACCAACCATCTCCACCTTAGTATCTAACATGGGACAACGGATCTCCCAGACTGATATTGAAACTCTTATTACTTCATCGAGAAGCAATATTGTTGTTGCTTCAGTACCTTCAATTTCAGGTAGTGCATGTCTCATCTCTCAAAGGAAGTGGCATTTTTACTTGGGCGCTACTAGTCATATGGTTGTCAAGTCAACAAATTTCACTCATTTTAATAGACACAACAAACTTCCTCTAGTGGTTGTTGTCGACTATGTAGCACGGGGACGGAATCAGGATACGGGATACGATACAAAACGAATACGGGAAACGTGATTTTTAAAAAAATAAAGATACGGAAAACGTTATTAATTATTTTTAATTATTTTAATATAAGTATTAATTAATATAATAATACTTATTAATGAAAATCATCAATTAACAGCATATATACAAGGCATACCCGAGAAAACCATCAGAAAATTCATATCAACCATTTATTGAAAGTATAAAACCATCAGAAATATCATTTATTGATTCTTCATGCAAGGAGTAAAGAGTATAACAGTCACAAATGTATTTGCATGTAAAGAGTATAACAGTCACAAATGTCAACCATTTATTGAAGTTAGAAAACCATCAGAAAAACCATTTATTGATTCATCATGCAAGAAGTAAAGAGTATAACAGTCACAAATGTATTTGCATGTAAAGAGTATAACAGTCACAAATGTCAACCATTTATTGAAGTTAGAAAACCATCAGAAAAACCATTTATTGATTCATCATGCAAGGAGTAAAGAGTATAACAGGTACAAATGTATTTGCATGTAAAGAGTATAACAGTCACAAATGTAGTCAACAGATATCATCATATAATAGTCAAAGAAGAAAAAGGAGGAGGTCGCTTACGGGGAGGATTAAGATCACGAGCGCCGAAATTTATCTAGATCTGGAGCAGCGGGATTACAACAGATAATCAGTCAAAAGCTTATCTGGATCTGGATTTGTTCAAAGGAAGAACAGACAATCAGTCAAGAAGAAGAAGAAGAAGAACAGGTAGAAAAAGAACGGGCAGAAGAAGAAGAACGGGTAGAAGAAGCAGACGAAGAAGAAGAAGAAGGGGCAAAAGAAGAAGAAGAAGAACGGGCAAAATAAGAAGAAGAAGAACGGGCAGAAGAAGAAGAACCGGCAGAAGAAGAAGAACCGGCAGAAGAAGAAGAAGAAGGGAAGAATAAGAAGAAGAAGAACGGGCAGAAGAAGAAGAAAAAGAACGGGCAGAAGAAGAAGAAGAAGAACGGGCCGCTTACGGGATCTGGAGCGGGATACGGGGTGGGATACCTAGACGCCGCACGTAATGGAGCGGGAGCGGGATACCTAGAGGCGTAAAATGAAATGCGAGATTATATCCCACGGAATTGTGTATCCCCCTTGCGGGATACGCGATTCCGAAATTAAATTATTTTTTTATTTAAAATTACGTTTCCAATAGTTTCGGAAATGTGTTTCCACGCGTTTCCGGGTGTTTCACATATCTGATACGCGTCTGAGCCGATACGCAGAGCATTTTTAAGTATTCGTGCTTCGTAGGTTGTCGAAGGGTCTCTTGCTATGGTCTGTGATTTAGGGATAGTCACTACATCCTCTTATCTCATGTTGAAGAATATTCACTTTGTCCCAAAGTTTCCTTGTAACCTTCATTTTATTAGCGTTATTACGAGAAGTTGAAGGTGACTTATTTTTTCCATCATACTGTTACTATCAGAACCTTCGTACGAGGAAGAAGATTGCTACTATGACTAAAATGGGTGGTTTATATTATTTAGAGGACGTGATTTCCTCATCTATTATTGTTACTAGGTTTTCTTTTCTTCTGTGGCATTAACGTCTTGCTCATCCACCTGTTCGTCTACTTCACCAGCTACTCTTGTCCTTCTCTGTTGATTCTGTTTTGGAATGTGAGGTTTTCCAATTTGGCAAGCATCGTCACATATCTTTTCCTCCTAAAACTACTATTACTAGTGTAAGACCTTGGGCTGCCCGCGGTCGGGGCTGACTCTATTGGCCGGTAGCTTAGAACAATGAAAGTTGTCAGTGATCGTCAGAGATCACACCTCACACTTAAGCGTGTGTTGAATGAGCTCCACCTCCATAATTTGCCCAGGTCTCCTATTTTCAAGCGAGGATGGAAGAAAGTGAGCCAAGAGAGTGAGAAAACACGGTGCCTTAAGTGTTATTAACTCCTACTATATATATTGTTGATGCGCGAAAACGGCATCGGGGGCACAGCTAACACGGAAGGGGTGTTTGGTCTCACAGGCTAGGTGAGGAGGAAGGAGAAGGTTGCGGGGGTAGAGGAGAAGGAAGCTTCTGAGTGCTCGAGAGGGGAGCAAACAGCTTGTTCAAGGAGGATTGCGGGGGTAGAGGAGAGCCTGCTGAGAGCAGAGGAGAGGCTTGATCAACAGAGAGGGTTGATCAAGAGAGGAAGAGGAGGGAGACCAGGAGCGGTCGAGCAGACAGTAACCGCAACGGTTGCACTTGCAGGTTGGTTGCCGAGAAGAACTGAGCTGAGCAGAGGGCAAGGCTTGCTGAGCAGAGGAGCAAGGCTTGCTGAGCAGAGGAGCAAGGCTTGCTGAGCAGAGGAGCAAGGCTTGCTGAGCTGGGAGCAAGGCTTGCTGAGCAGAGAAGAGAAGAGGGGGCCGCTAGCAGCGGCAACAACACACTTCGCCCGTCGCGGCCTAAATGTCACTCTTGCGACGGGCTTTTCTTTGATTAATAGCTAGAGATTACAAGCTTACAAGTACACCTTCACAACAAAGCACTAAAGGCGTACAAAGAGAAGCTGACGGCTAAGGGAGAAGAAATTGCCAGAGAACAGAGAAAAGAAACTGTCAGAGACTAAGGCTTTGTTTGGCGCCGCGTTTAGTGAGCAGGCCACCGCGAATTTTTGATAAGCCGCGCCAAACAGTTTTGAAGAAACCTCACGGTGGCATCAACCACCGTGTATTTTCGCGGTGTGCCGGCGATTTTGAGTCGCGGGAATTTCCCGCGACTCGAAATCGCAGCAGCGCTGCAGCAAAAGGCTGCAGCGCTGCTGGCTTTTTTTAATATATTATTAATATATTATAATTATATTATAATATATAAACATATATAATAATATTATATATATAAGTTATATAAATATATTACGTTATATATTAATATATATAAATATATATAATATATATGTCATATAATATATATTATAATTTATATTACATTATAATAATATATATTATTATTATATTACATTATAATTTTGAAAATAAAATTTCATTTAATTGTGTCTCACTAGTTGAAAAAGCACTGTAACAGCTGTTCTTCCAAACAGATTTATAGATTTTGCAACCACTGTACAAAACAGCTGATTATTCCACCACTGCTTCCCACCACTGCTTCTCCAGTCGCTGCAGCCGCGCCAAACAGAGCCTAAGTAAAAGAGGCTGCCAGAACTGCTGGAGGACTGGAAAACTGAGTCTGCAGAGTCTGCTGGCAAGCTGCTGGAGAGCTGTGGAGGACTGCGCGGACAGGAAATCTGAGTCCGCAGGGCTTGCTGGATGGCTGATGGAGGACTGCGCGGACAGGAAAACGGAGTCCGCAAGGCTTGCTGTCAAGACTTGTCTCCACCTCCAGTCCCCCAAATGAGAGGAATCAGGGGCTATTTATAGGCCCGGGGAAGATCTTCAAAGAGCGGGGCCCAGAGATGTCAGCATGACGACCTGCGCGGACTCCGCGGACTGGAAATTGGAGTCCGCCAGGTTGGCGAATGACGCTGCAGGAAGCTGCGAACGGAGGCCGCCCCCTTGCGGGCGGCCTGGGCGGACTCCGGGGGGAGTCCGCCCGGCAGGGCCGGCCCCCCCCCCCCCTAGCGGGCGGCCTGGGCGGACTCCGGGTGGAGTCCGCCTGGCTGGCTGGGCCGCCCCCGAGCGGGCGGCCTGGGCGGACTCCGGGGGGAGTCCGCCCGGCAGGGCCGGGGCCGCCCCCTAGCGGGCGGCCTGGGCGGACTCCGGGTGGAGACCGCCCGGCTGGCCGGGCCGCCCCCGACAGGGCAGCCTGGGCGGACTCCGGGGGGAGTACGCCCGGCAGGGCCGGGGCCGCCCCCTAGCGGGCGGCCTGGGCGGACTCCGTGTGGAGTCCGCCCGGCTGGCCGGGCCGCCCCCGAGCGGGCGGCCTGGGCGGACTCCTGGGGGAGTCCGCCCGGCTAGCCGGGCCGCCCCCGAGCGGGCGGCCTGGGCGTACTCCGGGGGGAGTCCGCCCGGCAGAGCCGGGGCCGCCCCCTAGCGGGCGGCCTGGGCGGACTCCGGGTGGAGTCCGCCCGGCTGGCCGGGCCGCCCCCGAGCGGGCGGCCTGGGCGGACTCCTGGGGGAGTCCGCCCGGCTGGCCGGGCCGCCCCCGAGCGGGCGGCCTGGGCGGACTCCGGGGGGGGCCGCCCCCGAGCGGGCGGACTCCGGGGGGAGTCCCGGCTGAAGGGCAGAGGCCGCCCCGGGTGGGCGGCCTGGCAGGCGGAGGTCGCCCCGGGTGGGAGGCCTCGGCGGACGGCGGCAGGAGGCCGCCGCCCCTCGAGCGGCAGGGAGGCGGGAGCCCCTTGGGCGGACTGGGAAGCCGCCCCTTGTGGTGTTGTTGGTAGACTCCTGCAAGGAAAAGCAATGCACGGTTAGCGGGCCTAACCGCATGACCTGCGAGGGTAAGCTATGGGAACAGCCCGCCGTCCCGCAGGGCACGCGGTTGCAAGGGGACCTAGACGGACGGGGAAAACTGTCCGCCTACGCTGGGGGCTTGTCGCGATCAAAAGGGAGAATCTAAGGAGCGCGACTAGCCAGCTGGCTACCTTGGGAAGGATCGCCGATTTCTCGGTTAACATAATCCCCGCACTTTTTTAAGTTCCGAAGGGAACTTCGAAAAAGTTGGAGACCCACGAAAATCGTGATTCACCCCGAAGGAAAGAGAAGGGGGGGCAAGGAGAGATAGAACCTGAATACTCTCCTTACAAGCTTGGTGTTTCCTGTCTATTTTCCTGCAAGAGGAAAATTAGGGTAAGCATGTATGGGTGGTACATCGAGTGTGTATCTGAGTTTGCTTTTGCAAAACGAAGAAGGCGTGTCTTCCGTTAAGTTCTGCAAAACAAAAGTGAGGAAAACAGAAAGGCATAATATCTTGCAAGTACCTGATAGAAGCTTGCAAGCACCTGTTATCCTCTGCAAAAAGGGGAAGAGGAAGAGTATACAAGGAAGAAAGGAAAAATGAGTTGCAAGTACCTGGATGGAACTTGCAAATCTTTGGTGGTTTCTGCGAAAGAAAAGTTAAGAGTACGCATAGTGCATGAAAGTAACTTGCAAGTACCTGAATGGAGCTTGCAAGTGTCGGTGATCTCTGCAAGAAGAGAGTTAGAGGCGGGTATTGTATACAAAGATAAGCTGCAAGTACCTGAATATGGCTTGCAGACGTCTACTAACCACTGCAAAGTGAAGAGTGAGCAGCAGATATAAAATAATGATTTAAACTGCAAGTACCTGGATGAGGTTTGCAGGTGTCTGTTGTTCTCTCTGCGAGGAGAGGAATTAGAAGCAAACAAGACATGAAGATAACCGCACCAAAATTGTTGAGATAACCCATGAAGGTTGATGAGATAGGGTCGATATGACCAAGTAGCAAGAGAAATGTCCGATGAACATTATCATGAAGCCCAGATTAATGAATCGAGCGCTAGCTGTCGACATGGCTGGATGGACATGATCAAAATGAATGCCAGAATCCTTTTGGTAGGTTGGATTAACTTGTTCACCTGTGAAAGGAGGGAAGAGAGAAAAGGAGGTCTACGCTCGGAATGACTAAAGAGGGTTGAATGCTGCCACAGGTGTTCCCCGTGGGCCTTATGCATCACTTGCCCGAAAAATCATCCCGAATATAGTCCTACTCAAAGCGAGCTGGCCGCGCATCCTCAAGGAGGGCACAAAAGAGAAAAACAAGGGAAAGATCCTGAGAAGGATCGCTAGAAGGAACGCTCTTTTGCCTTGGGCACAAGCATCACTGATCAACGAGACTGGTTGCGCCAAAAGGCCTAGCTTGTCTGTGGATTGATCAGTGGAGTTGTGAGAACCCGAGAAGGCACGGATCGAGGATACCGGAGTGTTCAACAATCACAGTTAGGTGATGATCGAGAAGACAAGGCTACGCTGGGTCGTCATTGCTTGTCAAGCAAAAATCATCATAACTGTAATGTATCCTATACAAAGCACAGCAGAGCTAACACATGGGGCTCCCCTAGCACACACTCTGTGTCAGATGCCGGCCAGGATCCGAAATCTGAAGCCCATTCCCGCGATTGAACTGCTCCCACTACACACATGGGTATACTCCCGCCATGTGTGGTCGTAGCGGTGGTGCGAGAACAAACTACGGAGGGAACGTTTCAGACTCGGTGATATCTCATTGGCGTACCGATCCTTTAGAGAGAGAGAAGAGAGGAAGGAGCAACACAAGAAGGGAACTGTGTCAGTATAAGATCCCTGATAAAAAGCTTTGTAGAAAAGCAAGAAATGAACACTGAGAAGTGTTTGGTGAAAAGAAAATGTTTGAAGAGAGAGCAAGGGTTGAGATAACCCATGAAGGTTGCTAGGAGCTTTGGAGGACTGTGAAGTCCATCGCTTGCTCAGAATAGCCTTCCAAGCACACCTTCGTCGTCGGCATCGAAGCATTCGACGGTTGGGTTAACAACGAGGAGAGGAGGCTCTGCGACTTGGTTTACTCCCCTTGAGGAGCAAGGAACGCCTGCAACTTCCTTGCCCTTAGAAGTTGCTGGATCAGGGCGTTATTCTTTAGGAAGCAGGTCATGCATCTTTCCCTGTCGGAGCATCCTTTGCACAAGCTGCTGGAATGCTCGGCAGTCCTCTGTTAGGTGACCTGGTTCTTTGTGAAATTCGCAGTAAGGTTCTGAACCCCTAGATCTTTGATCTGTTGGTCGATAGGGCTTCTTGAAGTTTGCCCTGTCTTTCATGATCTGGATTACTTCTTGCATGACCTCGTCAAGATCAGACTCATGCAAGTCGTTGTCCTGTTGTTGTTGAACTGCTGCTGTTTGCAAAGTCGGAGCTAGCGGCAGCAATGGGTCTTGAGCACGATCACGGCTCGGGAAGGAGTATCGATGGCGATGAATCCTTCTCTCCTTCTTTGAGTGAGTTGGGAAGTGATTGTGTGGAGACCTTGGAGGATGCTTGCGGGAGAGATCCTCCTCGGATAGAAGCTTGGAGGCGAAGCCCGGGTTGCTCTTTTCGCCTCGGATATATGAGTTGGCTAGAGCAATCAACTCTTGATATGTCCTTGGAGCACGGACATTGGCTTCAAATTTGAGAGGCCCTTCACGAAGACCGTGGATAAGATCCACTCTGTACATTTCTTGATCAGTAACTTCGATGTCCAAAATCTCTCTTTGGAATCGATCAACAAACTGAGACCAAGTCTCATTTCCGCGCTGCTTGATCTCAAAGAGGGCTTCAGGACCGCCCTTTCTCTTGGTTGATGTAGAGAATCTGAGAAGAAACTCCCTTCGAAGATCAAGGAAGGAAGTGATGGAGTGAGGACGGAGGCCATAGAACCAGTCCCTCACTTGCCCATCAAAGGAGGTGACAAGGAGTTTGCACTTGGTTGCATCTGAAAGGGTTTTGAGAGCAACGGCTGACTCAAAACCTTGGAGGTGCTTTACTGGATCTGTCTCTCCGGTGTAGATTGGTAGTCGAGGCTCTCTGAAGTTTGCTGGAGTAGGCTCATGACGAACATTTTCCGCGAATGGTGAAGGTTCTTCTTGCTCTCCTACAGCATAGGGATAAAAAGGAGCATAAGCTGCAGCTGCAAAAGGAGCATGAGGATAAAAGGAAAAGTTGCTGCAGGAGGAGCAGGGGCAGGAGCTGAAGGGTAGGGATGACTTCCCTGAAAATTGAGAACTCTAGCAGGACTTCCTCGGGCTGCTTCCCGGAAGAAGTTATGGCGAGCAGCAAACTCTTCATCTTGAGTTCGCAAAGGAGCTGCAGGCCCTTGCGGAAAGGTTGGGGTGTAAGGAGGATAGAACGGCGGGCAAGCTTGAGAGTAAGCTTGCTGATGCTCTGATGTTGGTGTTGGGTTGATTGGAGCAGCTGGAGCTGCCGCTGGATGAGCGTCCAATCGCTGCGTGATTGCAGCAAGAACTTTGTTGATCGCCTGGAACTGTTGAGCATTCTCACGGCGCGACTGCTCAAAGGCTTCCCAGAGAGGATCTTCACTGGGACTTGGAGCAAGCTTCTCGGTTGATTGATGGTCTGACATGCTTAACAGTCGTTTTCACTGCCTGTTCTGATCTGAAGGGCTGCGCGTGAGCTGACGGTCCACGCTCACCGCACCAAAACTGTTGATGCGCGAAAACGGCACCGGGGGCACAGCTAACACGGAAGGGGTGTTTGGTCTCACAGGCTAGGTGAGGAGGAAGGAGAAGGTTGCGGGGGTAGAGGAGAAGGAAGCTTCTGAGTGCTCGAGAGGGGAGCAAACAGCTTGTTCAAGTAGGGTTGCGGGGGTAGAGGAGAGCCTGCTGAGAGCAGAGGAGAGGCTTGATCAACAGAGAGGGTTGATCAAGAGAGGAAGAGGAGGGAGACCAGGAGCGGTCGAGCAGACAGTAACCGCAACGGTTGCACTTGCAGGTTGGTTGCCGAGAAGAACTGAGCTGAGCAGAGGGCAAGGCTTGTTGAGCAGAGGAGCAAGGCTTGCTGAGCAGAGAAGCAAGGCTTGCTGAGCAGAGAAGCAAGACTTGCTGAGCAGAGAAGCAAGGCTTGCTGAGCAGAGGAGCAAGGCTTGCTGAGCTGGGAGCAAGGCTTGCTGAGCAGAGAAGAGAAGAGGGGGCCGCTAGCAGCGGCAACAACACACTTCGCCCGTCGCGGCCTAAATGTCACTCTTGCGACGGGTTTTCCTTTGATTAATAGCTAGAGATTACAAGCTTACAAGTACACCTTCACAACAAAGCACTAAAGGGGTACAAAGAGAAGCTGCCGGCTAAGAGAGAAGAAATTGCCAGAGAACAGAGAAAAGAAGCTGCCAGAGACTAAGTAAAAGAGGCTGCCAGAGCTGCTGGAGGACTGGAAAACTGAGTCTGCAGAGTCTGCTGGCAAGCTGCTGGAGAGCTGTGGAGGACTGCGCGGACAGGAAATCTGAGTCCGCAGGGCTTGCTGGATGGCTGATGGAGGACTGCGCGGACAGGAAAACGGAGTCCGCAGGGCTTGCTGTCAAGACTTGTCTCCACCTCCAGTCCCCCAAATGAGAGGAATCAGGGGCTATTTATAGGCCCGGGGAAGATCTTCAAAGAGCGGGGCCCAGTGATGTCAGCATGACGACCTGCGCGGACTCCGCGGACTGGAAATTGGAGTCCGCCAGGTTGGCGAATGACGCTGCAGGAAGCTGCGAACGGAGGCCGCCCCCTTGCGGGCGGCCTGGGCGGACTCCGGGGGGAGTCCGCCCGGCAGGGCCGGGGCCGCCCCCTAGCGGACGGCCTGGGCGGACTCCGGGTGGAGTCCGCCCGGCTGGCCGGGCCGCCCCCGAGCGGGCGGCCTGGGCGGACTCCGGGGGGAGTCCGCCCGGCAGGGCCGGGGCCGCCCCCTAGCGGGCGGCCTGGGCGGACTCCGGGTGGAGTCCGCCCGGCTGGCCGGGCCGCCCCCGAGCGGGCGGCCTGGGCGGACTCCGGGGGGAGTCCGCTCGGCAGGGCCGGGGCTGCCCCCTAGCGGGCGGCCTGGGCGGACTCCGGGTGGAGTCCGCCCGGCTGGCCGGGCCGCCCCCGAGCGCGCGGCCTGGGCGGACTCCTGGGGGAGTCCGCCCGGCTGGCCGGGCCGCCCCCGAGCGGGCGGCCTGGGCGGACTCCGGGGGGAGTCCGCCCGGCAGGGCCGGGGCCGCCCCCTAGCGGGCGGCCTGGGCGGACTCCGGGTGGAGTCCGCCCGGCTGGTCGGGCCGCCCCCGAGCGGGCGGCCTGGGCGGACTCCTGGGGGAGTCCGCCCGGCTGGCCGGGCCGCCCCCGAGCGGGCGGCCTGGGCGGACTCCGGGGGGAGTCCGCCCGGCAGGCCGGGCGCCCCCGAGCGGGCGGCCTGGGCGGACTCCGGGGGGAGTCCGCCCGGCTGAAGGGCAGAGGCCGCCCCGGGTGGGCGGCCTGGCAGGCGGAGGTCGCCGCGGGTGGGCGGCCTCGGCGGACGGCGGCAGGAGGCCGCCGCCCCTCGAGCGGCAGGGAGGCCGGATCCCCTTGGGCGGACTGGGAAGCCGCCCCTTGTGGTGCTGTTGGTAGACTCCTGCAAGGAAAAGCAATGCACGGTTAGCGGGCCTAACCGCATGACCTGCGAGGGTGAGCTATGGGAACAGCCCGCCGTCCCGCAGGGCACGCGGTTGCAAGGGGACCTAGACGGACGGGGAAAACTGTCCGCCAACGCTGGGGGCTTGTCGCGATCAAAAGGGAGAATCTAAGAAGCGCGACTAGCCAGCTGGCTACCTTGGGAAGGATCGCCGATTTCTGGGTTAACATATATAGTGGGATGAATTGGGTCACATCAACAAGTAGTGGAGTCTCGCGCTAGTAGAGTCTCACGCTAGTGGAGTCTCATTTGCCGGAACTGCCCTTCCATTTGAGGTTGTCAAAGGCAACATGATTTGACACCATACCACAAAATTCATGGGTAGATCGAGGAAAGATTGAGTAGAAAACGGTTAGTGGGGTAGAAGGATAGAGATTTTTAGGAGAATGGAAGATTGGCCAGTACGGATAGAGATTTGTCTTTATAAAAGAAGGGTAGAGTGTTTATCCTCAGAAGGGAGTAAGGAGCAGTGGAAAGAGCAAGCTTAGTGGAATAAGATAGGTTCCACTTAATCGATAGCTTCTCAGGAACAAAGTTGGAGCCTCTAGGTGAGGTGAGGGACTTCTCAGTGAGATGAAGGATTTCTCAATGAGGTTTGTGTAGCATGAGGGGAAAGAAAAGCGAAGGGAGAGGGAAGCAGACACGAGGCACTCGTCAAGAAAAGGAGGTGAGAGGGTAGATAGGTGAGTGAGATGTGTATCTCGGGCAGTTTTTCATCTCAAAGGCGTCTTAAGAAGGTTTTGTCGAGGGCAATGTGTGTTTCGAAGTAAGGGAAGACATGTGACATGTCAGAAAGCGCGACTTGAGGAAAGCGGGCTAGTGGATCGCGGGTTATCGGGTCGCTGGCTAATGGATCATGAATGTTGCTTCCAGATCCTATAATAATGGCGCTTTGATAAATGTGGAAGTGGTTTGATGGCGACATGTATGGTGTGATGTGATGAGAGTTCTGGGTAATTAATATCAAATCCACTCATGAACAACAATTACCCATGCTTTGCTAGGATATTAGAAATAAACATTTTCGAAACAAAAATGGTGTCGAAACGTCGGGGGGGGGGGGGGGGGGGGGGGGGGGGGGCTTATATAAAAGGCAGGGTTGTTCGCGTTAAACTACATCGGCCACTTGTGTGAAGTTTTTTTAGGCCTTTGTTGAGCTGTCGAGTTCTAGCACAAAGGGTGCAAGAAAGGGGAAGCCTCTAAGATCGTTGTGCAACATGACGTTGGGCCAGAAGTACCGTTGGAAGTGATTGTGTTGAGCAATAAAACGGGTGGAAAGGAGCGATGATGTAACATCAAAGTAGTTAATGGGGGAGACATTGGAGGCATCCGGTGTTCCTAAAGATTGTGGAGATGGTGGCGACAATGAAATTCAACTTCATGCCCATGAAGATGATGTCCTGGATCATAACAAGGGTCAATGACTTGAGCCTGGGGACCGTCAGAAGCTAACTAACTTGGCGGTCAATGAAAAAGAAGAGGAAAGTTTGTCTCTAAGGTGGTTTTGAAAGAGGGTGACTCCTCCCTCATCCGGTAAGTGGTGTTTGTGTATAAAGGATTTTAGTAACGGTTCAAACTTTGAATGCTAAGTTATTTTGTCTATGGTGCAGGGAAAGAGGAGGCATATGCAAAAGCGAAAAATCACGATCCGAGCAGTCGGTGGAAGTTCTTTCTTTCCACCCAGATGAGGAGCTAGGTCGGGGATCGATGCCATGGTAGATGGAGGTGGTAAAAGAAATCTCCCATCAAGGGGTGTCCAGGGAGGAGGTGAAGGTGGAAGATGCTTCCTCCCAAAGGGCACCTAGGGAGAGAGAAGGACAAGGAGGTCAAGGACAAGTCCTCCCTCCCCTGGGACAAGGAAAGTGATAGGGAAGCTGGCACCATTCGGGCCTCTGTGAAGGGCACCGATCTACTTGGCGCCCGAGAGGTGCTCGTGGAGCTGTAGAATGTTGCAAATGTGGAAAAAGTTGGGAAACCGTTCGTCGAGGCATCGGGAAGATCCACGAAGGAGATGAATGTTGGGGTTCTCAGTATAAGGGAACTCGAGCAATTCATCTCGGAGATGAAGAATCGGGATGAGGTCCACGGCAGGAAGATGGCGGAGCTACAGCGATCTCGCGAGGTGCAGCGACAGCTTGTTGAGAAGCTTGCGAGCCAGGAGAAGGTGTTGGCAGAGTAGGTGAGGGAGACAACGCGGCTCCGAGAGGTACAAGCGTGGCAGGGGGGCTTGCTTGGATAGGGCGCTGCTGGATGCGACCAAGAATCAGAATTCCTGGAAGGAGACAATCCAGGAGCCAACTTATGGTAAAAAGGCAGAGCACACGCAACAGCTAGAAGCGGAATGCCTCGTGCAGATTGGGAGTTGAGCGTCAATGTGCTAAAGACATCTTCTGCATGTCGTGTAGGATACTAGTGTTGACTTGGTCAATGTACTAAATGAGGTCGAGATTGTTGTCAATAATGTGTACATTATATTATACGCATTATCTGAGAATGTTGAATCCATTAAGGCTTTTACCGAAAGAGACAAAAGTATATAGTTGTAGTGCTTTTCTAATATTTGTAATATTTTTATGAAAATTCGTTTTGATTGTTTCCATGAGTTTTATTTGTCTTTTTTGAATGAGTTTTGATGATATACAATGATGTCGAATTGCGATTTTTGTGTGGTACAAGTTCAAAAGTGTTCTTTATTGTCTTGTGTGATGGATGTGAGGCATTTCGTTATGCGAGATATAAGAGTTCTACGAGCGCAGCGTCTCTGTGTTTGGAACCGTTCTGTCAGGAAATCTTGGTCATGATGCCTAGGCGTGGTTTTCAAGATGGCATTTTAATTCTTAGGTATGACTTGCTATATATACGAGGGAATGGGTCTCGCATGATTTCTACGCTTGCCCTTGTGTTTCTGCTCAAGCATTTCTCTCTGTCATTCTTACCGGGTAACAATAGTGTCTAAGATTTTCGAGTGCGCGAAACTGCTCACTTCTTCATGAGCAAACGTTCATTTTGTGGTGGATGAGCCCAAGAAAAGTATGAGATACCAGAGAACTTTTAGCTGGAGTTGGTGGGAGAAGAGAAGAAATGTAAAGCAAGAAGGATGGTTTGATCCTCTTCATCGGACAGTTTCATATGGAATTAAGGTTGTCGTTATGGGATGAATTTGTGGAGATTTTGGAGGCATTCGGGATGGTCTCAGTACAGATTCATCAAACCAGTGTATGTTTGATTTGTTCCTTCATCACATACCGTTCGCAACGAGCTAGATGTGACTTCAAATTATTTCACTATATATTTACCATTCGTGGTAGCGAGGGGACGGTACATTTTGTTCGCACCAATCTGAAGACGGCGATCATGGAGAATAAATTGCAAGATTGGGGATCGTACTACTTCGGAGTTGAGGGCCTTTTTAGTGTAAATACAAGAAAATTCCCCGCCGCGAGGAATGACATTATTTTTCGTACCCCTAAGCTCTCTATGGGAGAGAAGGAAATAACGTAGTTCTTTCAAACCGTGGTGTTAGAGTTTCCCTCTATCGGTATTTGGTGGGTAGTGCTTGTCAGTTAAATCAGACTATTCGTAAGTATTTTCTTCTATCATGCTTCCGCTATTTTTTAAGGTTGGTAGGATCCACTCATGTTGTTCTTTGTATGCCGCAGAAAAGGATTTTCCTTTGAAAAGGATGTTGATGTCCGAAGAAAAGGTGGAAGATAAGTTCTTGTGGAAGGCTAATCCTCTCGGAAGAGGGAAGGGCTGAAGTTAAAGAGTCCTCTGGAGCCCAACGAGAAGCAAGAGAAGGGCAAGAAAAAGGTTATTGAGAATACAATACAGAGCAACCGAGTGGGGTAGACCTCGTCTATTAAGAGAGAAGAAAGGGTAAACCGAGTGGTGTTTATGTCGAAAGAGGTTAAAGTCCGGGATGAGACTGGGAGGCCAAATTCTCATCACCACGGATGAGTGTTCTTCCGTCGAGTTATCTGGAAAAAATCCCTTCAGTGATGTTAGAAGAAGGGGGCATATCGCGTATGATTTGATATGATAAATCGTCTGCAGACGATAAGAATATATTACGACAGTTGAACATCTCGACCTTGGTAGAGGACAGTTGCAAGGCACCTTTGGCTGTATTTGAGCACACTCGTATGATGGGGCGAAACCTGTTCAAGGCCATGAAGGTTGCAAAATGACACCAAGAAAGGTCAAAACTTTTAAGGGATAACAAGTGATAGGTTGAATCATGTTGCTATTGATTGTATGTGTTGCAATTCATGTTCGACTAATGTTTATATGTATTCGCTTTTTGTAGGAGACCGAGTATGCAAAAGGGGAAGTAGAAGAGATGATGAGGAAATATGAGAGGATGAGAGAAAAGCAACATGTACCGCAGGCCAAGGCACATTCAAAGGCTGGGCAGTGGCATAAGCGGTACCTGGACGAGATTGCTCATGGGGAAGAACTCCAACGTCAGCTCAAACTTGCCCAGTTAGAACAAGGAGGTCTTTGTCGAGAGTTGGAAGAAGAGAAGTCAAAGAATGAGAAGGTAAGGGAGGATATGGACGCAACTAAGGAGCTAGCGGTGGAGCGGACCGAGGAGATTAAAGAGGTCGGAATGGAGGGAATGTGTTTAATGCTTGAGTTGTTGGAAGAGCAGGGGTATCATACTAGAAAGTTGACCCTTGAGTAGGTGTGCGGTGTGCCAAGACATATATAATTGTAAATTTTATCCTCATAGTGTATTTGAAAAAATAGTTGTAAAACGACTCTTGTTCTATTTTGTAATTGTCGTTTTTAAATATGTAATGTCTCATTTTGGGGTAATCATCTCGCAGGCGTTTACTACACTATAATATTGTAGTAAATCCAATGAGTTACCACGGGGTTAATGATGGCTCCAAAGGGGCACTTGCTGAGGTGAAAGATGAAATAATAAAGAATGTAATTTTCTCCGTATTTCCCCCGTCCTTAGGTGGTCGTGATGTCTACTATGAGCAAGGTGGGGTTTTGAAATGTTGTACTTT
This sequence comes from Platanthera guangdongensis, assembly GCA_039583875.1. Classification (NCBI taxonomy): domain Eukaryota; kingdom Viridiplantae; phylum Streptophyta; class Magnoliopsida; order Asparagales; family Orchidaceae; genus Platanthera; species Platanthera guangdongensis. The sequence continues at coordinate 45,390,416 of CM077158.1, read as the reverse complement.
TGGTTCAAAGTGGGTAATAGAAATAAAAGTATATAAGGAAGTGAAAGTGTGCTAGCCTCTTGCATTGTGTTCCTACTTTCCTGCATCTTCTTTCCTAATGATGGTGTCAAAAGTGTCGGCATTTGTCAAACTCTTTGTGCGGTTCCGCACTTCCTTTGAAGCGACGATGAGCGAGGAGGCTTTATGCTGACTGCGGGATTCGGATAAAATACCTGTAAGAGTTTTTGTTAGTGTGGGAGAGGATGAGCGATGTAATTCGTTTAGTTCTGGACTGATATTCTTCGTTGATCATTTTCATTTGGGATTATGTCTTTCTCTTTAAGATGAAGTTATGAAGGTACTGAATGCGTAGTGTATAACATCCCAACCCAAACTTCCAGACCCTCTTTGTGTAAGTGGAAGTTTGGGTTGGGATGTTATAACCCTCACTCAACTCAAAGTTACCCTAATGGGCCCCAACACACACCAAGTCACCTGATTAGGTCAATTCACCAACCAGGAGTGTCCTTGACCCGCTGATGAGCCTAATGAATGCCATAATGACCTATAAAGTAAGTGGAAGTCTTTATGTAACCTAATTATAATCAAAGGTGTTGATTTCATTGCGTTCCAATAGTGTGGGTAAGGTGTCTTTAATCTGGTGTAAGCCCACGACCTTTTTAAGTTGCAAAACGTGAAACACGGGGTGAGTACGGGTAGATGCCAATGGACACGGATGATAGGCCGCCTACCCCTATGGCCCATAGTATAGTGCCACTAATTTTGGATGTGGGTGGTTCACCATGAAAGTTAGTTGATAAGACAAGAGTTTGACGAAGACTGACTCGCCAATTTTAAATTGCACGTCAAGTTGATGCTTTTTGGCATGGTTAGTAATGTTTCGGTGTGCTCGTTGCAAGTGTTGCTTTAGTTGATGATCTTGATCGACTTACTAAATTGGGTGCCCAAGGCCGACACTTGGCACTCATCTGGTAGGTGGTGAGTAATGGTTGGTGATTCACAACAATAGACGTCTTGAAATGGTGTAATGCTCGTCGCGTGATGAAACACTATGTTGTAGGAGTACTTGGCCCAACTGTGCGGGTAAAGAATCCCCCTCCACGGAAAAGTATTTTCATTCTTTGCTCATTGTCATGGGAGGCAAGAGGCAACAAATGCCTTGATTTGGCCGAACATGTCAGGCCAGTATAGGTCTGCAATGATGCGGCGTAGGCCTAGTGTGCTCATGTGTGGCTGACGGTCAGTGTGCAGTAGAATTCGGAGAACAAATGAGGTAGGCACATGGAAGAGGCTTAGAGAACTATACGTACATGATGACAGAGGTGATCGTCCGGCGAGGGTCCAAGGTGAATGAACAGAGGGGTCTGCTTGGAGGTCTTCACAAATCCGAGCAAGGACAGGGTAAGCAATCACTTCGCGTTGAATGGTGGCTACATCCACCCAGACCGGTCACAAAATTGCAATGAGTTACACTGACCTAGCTTGGTGTGACAAGGCATCAGACACCTTGTTGGTTCTCCAGGCTTGGAATTCAACTGAAAAGTCATACCCCAATGGCTTTGCCACCCAAACTTGTCGCAGCAGACTTGCAATTTTATGGCTAAGTACGGCAAGTTATGGTGGTCCTTCCGGACGATGATGTGGTGGCTCAAGAGATATGGTCGTCAATGTTGAACAGTTAACACGAGCGCCCTCAACTCGTTCTCATATGTGGAATGGGAGCGAATAGTAGAGGATAATAAGCAACTAAGTACGTCGTTGGACGACTACCCTACATCAAGATTATGCCCACCAATGTGCCAAAGCGTAGCATTCAATGACAAATGGTTGAGAGAAGTTTGTCATAGCTAGAACTGGAGCAGCAACAAAAACCCACTAGAGAGACGTGTAGGCTTCGACCACCGTTGTGGGCAGTTGAATTGTGCCCCCTCCGGTTTTTGTAGCAAGATAGTGAGGGGTTTGGCTAGTTTGCTATAATCCAGAATAAAGTGCTAATAGTAGCCCAGCGAGCTTAGGAAGTCGTAAACGTTGCACAACGAGATCCTCCGCAGAACTGCTTCAATCTTGGTTCACATACAGGTCGAGGGCAGAAATTGTATGGCCAAAATAGCTTATTTCAGTTTGTACAAAAGATCATTTTTTGGATTGACCAGGAAGTGATGTTGTTAAAGAGTGGCTAAAGCACAAGGCAAACGTGCCCACCAAGATGAGATGTAGATAAGGATGTCATCAAGAAAAACCCAAGATATACTTACATAGGGCGGGCTGGAAAACATCATTCATAGTCCTCTGAAAAGTGGTTAGTGAATTTTTCAAGCCAAAAGGCATAACAAGGAATTCATAATGCCCATCGTGGGTCTGGAAGTCTTCAGAGCGATAGCTTAGCGGCGCATTTTTGATGATAGACCGCTTGTAAATCCAATTCCAAAGTTCATCAAGCAATTCTTGAATCACGGGAACGGGATAGTTATCGGCAACTGTAGCTTTATTCAGTTCACGATGGTCCACACAAAAGCGTCAGCTATCATAATTCTTCCAAACAAGGAGCACGGAGGTCAAAAATGGGCTCGAGCTAAGAAGAAAAATGTCGCATGTGAACATACACAACGGACTAGACGTTTTATCCCATCTCTTTGTACGTTATAGTAATGGTATGGGAGAAAAGACACTGTAGAAACCCCAGTGTGAAAAGGAATGTGGTGATCGGTTTGCCGCAAGGTGATAAAGACTGGGCTTCGGAAAAACAACAAAAATTTGACCATGGTATGTTGTAGCTAGGAATGAACTGTGGTGGGTAGTGTTGGGAGAGCAATGACTTGTCACAAAAGAGCGGATAAAGCCACTCCAATTGCTTTGCAGATGATGTTGAGGTAGATCATAGTGCGGAGGAGGGAAGTTTCCCTACTTAAAAACTAAGATGCACCAGTGTGATCAAACGGCATCGTCATTTTATCCCAGTTGACAATGGCATAGCCCAAGTTGTGCAATTAGACGGTCTCCAAAATCACGTTTATGCCATCGAGACCAAGCATAAAAATATGTTGTAAGGTGGTAGGACCTCATTATAAACCCTAAGTTGGAGAAAAAATCGTCAGTAAGCCGACGGCCTCCATCCACCAACCAAAACAAAAACACCTGAGCCGAAATAGTAAGGACTCCCAAGTGGTCTACCAACGTTTGTGTGGAGGGGGGATCCCAAAAGTTCTATTGTCTGCGGTCCAGATATACCCCCCACAAGAAAGCAAGGTTCAAGCAATGAAGATTGTCGAGGGAAAAATCCAGTGGAACAGGGTCGTTCAGCTCGAGTGCGTTAAAGTCGGTCATAGTGACTTCGATGGCATCTTGCCAAATGAAAGCGTCGAGTACTTTTATAGAGCAATCATGTGTGCGGGAATATGGTTGTTTGCGCCGAAATCATAGACCCCAATTACGCAAGTCAGTATACTCCTGATTAGAGAGCCTCGGGGTTTGTTGCGGCCACGGGGGTCGGGCCAATGGCTGTGGGAGCCCAATTAGCATAGAGGGAAGGACTAATGAGCTCTTGCTTGACGTTGTGCCAAGAGAGACACGGTGATGATTCACTTAGCCAACGGACCTACTACAAAGCAGATCCTTACATGCCAAGCAACACGGTCAAGACCTTGTGCGGTTCGGCAATACGATGGAGGTCAAAAAGTTGTCCAACTTAGTGATCCGCCCGATGGGGTTAGAGCCGTTGAATTAAGTCACTGTCGGTGCTGGAGGGGCTTGTGTGGCGGCCTCCGTTGGAGATCATCCGGAATCACCGAGGTCATGCGGCAATACCAAGGAGCGATGATAGTGTGGCGGCAGAAGTAGCGTAGTTGGCCGATCGTGGAGGAAATTGTTGGTCCATGCAAAACAATAAAACAAAAGAACACAAACATTAAGTTAATGGCTTCTGCAACTTGTGCCTCTGTTATGGTTGTGTTATGGCGTTATGGTTTTGTGATATAGTTCTGTTACGATTATCTTATCGAGTTGTGTGTGAGACTCTTCTTATTATATTATTACTATGTGTTGGGCTAATTACGGCCATGCCCTTTTTATGTTCTATTTAAGAGACCTTTGGGGTCTTGGTTATGGAGGAAAATGAAAAGTCTAGTTCTTGTCCCCCTTGTGAGATCTTGGTGGCTCTCTCCTCTAACGAGCAACCACGCTTAGGCAGCCGCGATTAAGGATTTTGTTGTATCCTCCATCGTCCTCTTCTCCGCCTTTGATCATTATTCCGGCGAGTTACCCCTGTTACGGAAGTAGGCCCGTAACAACTTGGCATCAGAGCCTCTCGGTCCTCTCCTGCGCACGCAGCGAAGCCACGACACCAAGACCACTCTGTTCCATCGTCACCATGACCTCACAGTTCCATCGTCGTCCAGCACAGCCACGCTAACATCGGCGTTGCATCTTCATCGAACTACTTTAGTCGTCGTCCTCCTCGTCTTCCGTCGAGCTCAAACATCGTCCAGTCGCTGACCTCCGACCTCCTCAACTCCAGCTGCCAGCTCCGTCGCAATTGAGCTTCTTGGCGTCACCAACGGCGCTTACCGCCAACACCACAGCTGCTCCTCCCTCTAGATTCACAACATCCTCCATCCCCGACGACAAGCCCTGCGGGACGCCTCCTCCGTCAAGAGAACGGTTCCGCGCAGAACTTTTTTGCAGTCATGTGCAAACGAAAGAACAGCAAGAGTAACCTCCTCCGTCTTCTCCATTCAAGCCGCACACCGCAACAGTTTCGATCCCCTCACCTGCTTCGTCGTCGCAGTCCGCGGTTTCATCAAGCCTCCCGCCCTGTCGCGCTATATTGAGCCCCGAACGCCGCTCTTTTTTCTAATCTCCTACCGTTGTCATTGCTTTGAGCCCCACCCACATCAGTTTTATTTATTAAATCTGTTGACAATGGGCCCCACCCCCTCTTCCAACCAGCAACCCAAATTTTAATATTTAAACCGCCAGGCCAGTCCAACTCCAAGTCTCATTTCTTTTTTCCAGTGGGCCAATCTCTTTTGGTGCCAATATTGGGCGCCTTCGCGGCTCTCATGGCCATTCCCAGTCATCCGACTTGGCGCAATCCCAATGCCCGGTCACCCGCTCCTCTTTTCGCTCCTCATCCCGCACTATGGGTGACTCGTCGGACCAAGTCAGATTATGACCATGCTGCGGACCGTAATGGTGCAACAAGCTGCGCATACTGACCTCGCGGACTATCATCAAGAGGCCATTATTGTGCTCTCCAAGCGCCTTGATGATCTTTCAACCACCCCCGCACACGATCCTACAAGCAACAGTCAGGCACCGCAACTCTCCTCCAGGCACCGCCGCCCCTGACCATCCACGAGCCTCCGCCACCAATCCTCGCACACCCCGACGCTGCTATTGTTCCACGCTAGACCCGATTGGAATTTCCTACCTATGATGGGAAAACTGATCAATTGTGTTGGCTCACCAAATATGAGCAATTCTTCGGCCAACAACAAACTCCGGCCGCAGATCGAATCCTTCTAGCATCTTTTCATTTGCACGACTCCGTTGTTTTGTGGGTCTCTCGACTTCTCACCGACCGACCGAATCTGCTCTGGGGAGACTTCAAGCGGCTATGCAACTTGTGTTTCAGACCTCCTATTCGCAGCAACCCCCTCGGTGAACTCACATCTCTATGACAAACGGGGACCGTTTGTCAAGTACCTGAAACAATTTCAGCTTCTCTTGGCGCATGCCCCCTTGCCCCGGATATGCAAGTCGACAATTTCACCGCTGGACTTTGCGAGTGTGTGCGACTGGATGTTGAGATTGAGGCCCCTCCAGACTTAGTGACTGTTATGAGTCTGGCCCAGCTCTGCGATCGTCGCCTCCAGCTAGCACAGGAGGCCTATCCTCCTGCCACTAACATCGTTCAACAAGGTCGTATCGAGGGTCCTTCAGCCCCACCGGTCCGTCGATTTTCTCGAGCTGAGATGTTGCGGCGACGCGCACATGAATTATGCTTTAATTACGACGAGCAATACACTCGTGACCAAAGGTACAACAGGCTTTTCTACCTGAACGTCGAGGACTCTGACGACGAGGGCATCGGATGAAGTGCTCCACTGTGGACCTCTCGAGCTTGAGGACAAGCTCTTTTTGGACGGCGGGAGTGATGTTATGGTTCTGTGTTATGGCGTTATGGTTATGTGTTATAGTTCTGTTAGGGTTATCTTATCGAGTCATGTGAAACTCTCCTTATTATATTATTATTATGTGTCGGGCTAATTACGTCAATGCCCTTTGTATGTTCTATTTAAGAGACCTTTGGGGTATTGGTTATGGAGGAAAATGAAAAGTCTAGTTCTTGTCACCCTTGTAAGATCTTGGTGGCTCTCTCTTCTAACGAGCAACCTCGCTTAGGCAGCCGCGATTAAGGGCTCCGTTATATCTTCCATCATCCTCTTCTCCGCATACGATAAATATTCCGGCGAGTTACCGTTGTGGCGGAAGTAGCCCCGTAACAACCTCCTCAGCTAAGAGCTCCTACAGCTAAGGCAGAGATCAGCCTCCCATTCCTTGTGTAATCCAACAGAAACAAAGATCTTGGAGCAGAAAAGAACGTGGGCTGGCAGCTCAGGAAGCAACAAAGAACATCTCTAAATCTCTCAGGGCAGCTTTGAGATCCTCCAACTTAAAAAGAAGGAATGACCAGCAAGGAAGAGTCTTGGGTAGCAGTGGTGTGGGGACTCCTCAATATGGGATGCATCAATATGTATTTGATATTTCATTATAACATTTATCAAAATTCCGATAGGGCTTTCAAACAGATTTACTAATCATTACATTGGCATAAAACTGTGAACCCTACCTAATGATTCATGTGACATGGTATATACAACAAATAGTAAGTAAAATTAATATCAACATCATAGAGTAATCACATTTACAAGTTCTACAACAAATGCAACAATGACTATGGCAAGTGCAGAAAAGACTACTTACATTATGGAATATATAACATATGCATTCAGGCATAAATCGAATATTGGAGGATTCACCCCAAATCAGTAGATAGAGTCCAATATAAAGGAGCTCCAACTCTTGTGTTGCTGCATCAGGCGGAGGCCTGCATTGAAGATAGAGAGCAAGTATTGCTCACGGTCTTAGTGCCTCATGCTATAATGAGTGTGACAAGTTGACAAAAATCTGTGTTGAATTAGAATCTTACTTTATGTTCGACTCGAGATGTAAATAGGCACACCAAGACTGATAATTCTTGGATATTCTTTCCAACAAATATCTCACAGTACCACTATCCAACTGAGATGTCATATCAAAGAAATAGGATCTTGAAATTAACATCATAACCATTGAAAAAAGAAGACTGATAAAACTACAGTTGGAGAAATTATATCACCAAAGAATAGTCTTCATGGCCTCTATTTCTTATGTCAATGTTTGCAAGCAACAAAATCAAGTGCTCCCGTTGATTTTCCACGTTCCCTTTCTTCAGAACAACAATTTAATTTGTGAGATTTCATATATTAAGCTACAAGAAAATGCTTGAACTATTTGAATGAAGACAAACCATGACCCATCTAAAATAGCACAAATGTCAACAATATCCAATAGAAAATGACAAATAAAATCAATGACCTAAAGACATCATTTAACACCTGAAACCCAAAGACTAGCCCAAGCCAGTCAAGCAAATCTTTAACAGTTCTATTCCCATCCTCAGGCATCAAAGATCCATTAACTTTCTGTGACACGTTCTCTGATGAATTTACTGTAGGCATTGGAAGATTATCAACATACCGAAGAGCATGGACCGCTGCTTTTATCTATATTATTCAGAAAGCAAGGATGAGATAAAATTTAGTTGAAAATTGATATTCATGTAACTGCAGGAGCAAACAGATTCTGATTTTAACAAAATAGTAATGACCTCAGGAAGTTGCATAATTGGGGAGGCAGCGCCAGAAGCATGGAGAGGAAGGATGTTATAGTGAGTAAAGTGAACTTTCTTTCTCTCAACTTCTCGAGCACACCTATTTATCTTTAAGTACAATTAAATCTTAATTAATTACCTTTACTGATTTCACAAGAGAAGCTAAGAGAGTGAAATAGACTGACAGGCCCTTCTAAATAGAATGCAAACCTCATCATCTACTTTCTCTGTGGGTACTACAGTTTTCAGAACATCATATAATACTGATGCAATCTGATAGTGCTTCGCCATCTCCTCTCTAATAAAATCCAGAATCAGTAACATAGAAAAGGAAGTGAAAATGAAAAAAGAAAGACAAGGTGACACAGCTTAAAACTGTAAAACTCAATGTGGAAGGCTCACGGTTTTCTTCTTGTGGGGCCTTCTTTGACATAATTCTCGTAGTACCACTGATAGAATTTCTGGATTTCTTTGGGATCGCTTCTAGCAAGCTGTGGTTTTGTTTCTACATCCTCCTGCCCCCATAATAATGAAGGGATTAGCAAGCATGAAAAAAAATTATGGTGTGCCTTGCGGTCTAAGAGGTTGTTAATTACATGATTCTATAGAATGCATTCTAGAAATGTAAAGCTACATGAATCAATAGAATATGTGTATACAGAAGATGCCAGGGGAAATTGATGTTTCATAATCAAGTTAAAATCAATAAAATATAGCTTCAATGGAAGGTCAGACAATAAATGCATACTCCCTAAATGTTTTTTATATTAAGTAGTTACATTATTGTTGAACCCAATTGAAGTTGTAATTAATATAGTTATTTAACTCAAGTAGTCTTTATTCCATAATACCCACTTAGGGTTATTGATGTAGGGTAGGCTACGGGGTGGGTAAAACCTAGACTTCTAAGGAAGGGGAGTGGCGTGACCCTCTAATCTCACTCTAAATGCGATGCAATCCATCGGTGACGGCAACAAAATAATTTGAGCAATAACAATTTCAACTCACGCAATTAATTAAAGGAAATAAACAAACATTCAATTCAGCAATTATTTAATGGCTCTCTTCCACTCTGAGGGCCAAGGCGAAGCGCGGCGAATAAATCCCACCTGCAAATTATAAAGGTATCGCAACAAATTTCTACAAACCCAGATCTCAGCAAAGCACGGCAATCAACCATAATAATATCAAATCAAATGTTCCAATACAACGAGAGGCTCACCAAAGTAGCGGGCTGACCAAGGCACTGAAGACTTTGGATCTGGGTGCGTAGATCGGCAATCGAAGGTGGAACCGGCGGCGTGAAAATGATGGTGGTGGCTGTCCTCGGTGGTAAATGATAAGATCGGACGAGAAATGGGTAAATCCGACCACGTACAAGTAGGTCCGGGCCGGGGGAGGGTGGATCTGCTATTTGGGATCGGATCCGGGCAAGGGAAGGGCGAGTGGGTGGTGGAAATAACGGATCGGGGGCTGAAATTATCAGATATGGATTGATCTAGAGAATTAGGGCGGTTTGTAGGTGGTTCCACAAAGAGAAGGGGAGGAGATGGCCGGCAGGAGGTAGGGAGGGGGCTACCGACTGTAGAGGGGCGTGGGATGGAGGCGGTGGCTGAGGGTGGGTCGCTGGAGTGAGGGAGGGGGCTGGGTGGTTGGTGAAGAGGAGGGAGAAGTGGGGGAGGCGGCCGGGTTGGCTGGCGGCTGCAGGAAATCCTGCACAGCAGGGCACCGGTTAGGGTAGGGAAGTAGGGGGCTGCAGCAGGTGGAAGTGTTTGAGGGGTGGCAAATGAAGGCTAGAGGTAGGGGAAGGGTTTGGGGAAGAGAAATCAACCTAGGAATTGTCACCTATGGCTCCACGGCGTCGGCACCGAGGGATGATCGCTGCAATCCGGGAAGAGTCTCCAAATTCTGCAATGCCTCTTTTCAGATCATACATGATCTATTTATAATAAAGAGGAGGCTAGGGCATCCCACCATCGACAGCTATGATTGGCCAGAGGTGGGGTCACCCAAATACATCAAAATAAAGGTAAATATAATAAACTAATATATGAAATTGATTCGCAGCGCGAATCCGGACGCATCTGCGGGGTCCGATCGTCGATCCGAGAACGTCATATATGGAAAATTGCCAACTGACCCCGAACGGGCCCAAAACTCGTCATCCACTACAAGTGCCCGTCTATGCTCCGCATCAATCTCCCTAACTTGAAAGAATTCATCTTCCGATGAATAGGGATCAGAATTCTCTCGCCGCATGTCAGGTAAAACTCAAAGAAGTCCACCAGAGGTCATCCAAGTGTCGTCGATGGAAGAATGTTCTCGCCAATCAACTCCTCCTGACTGAAAAACTGTCATCTCCTGTGAATGAAGACGACCGTACTGAAGTCGAAGCCTAGAGGCGAGTCGATCGAGCTCTGTTGCAAGTACTCAGGTGTCACCAACGTCTGTAGTAGGAATGCACTGGCGGAGTCTGATCTTCATGATGCTCTTAACGCTCAACTCACGAGTGGTGGATCTCGGTGCGATAGGCGGCGCCATAGGTAGAACCAAAGAAAATGAATCCCCAGGTGGGTGGGTGTCAGAAGTGGGTGAGTAGTGGCGGCCATCAGACGTGGGTAAGCTATGAGGGTGGTAAGACAACGGGAGTGGAGGTGTGGGCAGCTGGAAGTCCCCACTACTTGGGTCCACATACTGGCGAGGCTCGTAGTACGACGTCGTATCTTCAACACTAAATACAAGGTGGATACCCATACTTGCAAGGACATAAAGATCATAGGTGTTTGCTTTGATCCGTCTCATGATTATATAGGGATCCATTCACCTAACGCTCAAGCTTTTAGCAAGTCTTGCATAGAGCCTCACAATACAGATTCTCACCATAACCTGCTCACCTTCATGAAGCACCTGCACTTGCCAATGAACATCCGCATGTGATTTACAAGTTGTATTACCAATATGGATTATTCGTCGGACCGACTCATGACACATGCAAATGATGAACAAACAACACAACAGACTCATGCAAATGATGACGAAATGACGCAACAAACTCATGCAAATGATGTATATGACACATGACCGACACAACATGCTCTCTATGGGAAAATCTACTAATGACCTGAAAATCTATCAAGGAGGGGGCCTATCAAGAGGCTCCCTCGGTATGGTGAAGAAAAATTCATCCCGTGTGAGACGAGTGTTCATATGACCGTGAGAGACATATATACTTAAATGTGAGCTCGTAAAGAACCAATTGTCTTTCGGGGAACGTAGCACATCAGGGGGCTCACCAGGAGGTGTGTAAGAAAAGTCATCGCGGATGAGACGACCACCAAGGTGAAAATCGTGTACACAGACTAGAAGGCGTGACTCTATAGTGCGGGGAGTATCCCCGAAAATGAAGAACTCGTCTGGTAGGTCAACAGGTGGTGCGTCCCAAAACTCATCTAAAGTGTGGTGCGTCAACCGGTGGTGTCCTATACACTCGATGCTCCACACAATATCCATCCTATGGAGCAAGGTCAGGGACGTTAATTGAAGAGGTGTCAATAATTCGGAACTCGTAAACAAGCGGCTCACCTGAATCGCATCCTCACGAGGGTGTGGTGGCTCATCAGGAGGCTCAACAGGGGGGCGTCATAGAACTCATTACTAGGGTCATGATCCTCCATATGAGTACCCTCGTGTGGTATAGTGTCCCCGTGAATGGATGACAAAACCACTACGAGATCAACACCAGGCTCTGGGCTTTCGATCGTGATGTGGCTCAGAACAATGGAAAGGGGAGAGCAACATAGACCTACACTCGAGGTTGTTAGGATCGAGATCCTAGATGAGATCGTTTTGAGGTAGGATCGGATCAGATAGTAAGGTCGGATCGAGGATCGCTTTACAAAATCAGGATCGATTTACAAAATCTGGATCGTAGGATCGTAAGATCTTATGATCCGGATCGCGATCCTGACAATCATGCCTACACTCAAGAATGGATCTGTGGGTGCGGTGTCAGGAAAAGGGTTTGTGGTTATGGTACGAGATCAACGCTAGGTTCATTTGATCATTTCTCTTCCTCGAATCCAAATTGACTCTTTTGAGGCTCTACATCTCCTAATCTCCTATCCCTCAATCCATCTTCCCGAAGTTGACGATCATTCGAGCCTCGACTCCAAAGAAGTGGTTGGAGCATTCTCTTGAAGAAGAAGCTTGCCCAAAGCAGACAATCAAGCTTTCTCCTCATTTTCTCGTTGGTAAAGACCTCCTTATCTTTTCAAATTTGTGTTTTTTCTTCTTGTTATCTTTTGTTCTTTGAGAAACCTCAAAAGAAGAAGCGGGTGGATCAAGCAGCGGTAAGGCTTGTAAACAAAGTCGTCGATGGGCAATTGTGTTCAAATATACGGAAGACATTGTTGGTATCCTTCTTAACTTCGTAACATTGCAGTCCTCCACATAATGGGCAGCAGGCTTCCCCTGATCTTATAATATTGTGCAAAGTTGAAGTTCCTAATGATAAGGTGATTTAATCCATTTTTTATTCTTGAGATTTTTATTTAGAAAGGAAATTTTTCACTAATCTTTCCAATATTGTTTAAGATCCACCATGTGAAGTTTTTGATGGCATTGACATTCTTCTTTTCCCTAGTTGAACATTTGATGTGCTGTTGATTGTTTGGTTCCTACTAAGCTAAGTGCATGTAAGCTTCTTATGTTTTCTCTCATTAGCCGAGAAGTCTAATTATCACACACACACAAACAATCGATCTTTTCATCTTCATTAGTCACACATTCATGTAAACATATTTAGTTGATTTTGTCGGTAGTATTATTATCTTAGCTATTTAGCCGATTTTGTTATAAGTATTATTAGCTTATTGTGCAATCTGAAAGCTGAATATTATGCTGTAAAGATGTTGGTGTTATGCGAGTTTAAAAATTTTTAAGTGACATCTAATGCGATCAAATCAAAACCAAACTGGAACCGCATAGACCAGACCGAACCATAACCACATAGAACCGGACTGAACTTCTAGTGAATAATTTGATTTTGGTTCTTGTTGAACCGGAACTATAGGCACGACGGTTTCAAATAGTATGTTGGAACTGAAACCGGAATCGAAGCCAGTCAAACCAAATAAGATTTTAGTTCTAATTTGAACAATCACTACCTTAACGGTTTGATTCACGGTTTTAGTAGAACCAAAACTGAACTGAAACCGTGACAGTTCTAGTTGTGCTTCATTTGCATCATTTGAATGAGTTTCTTGAGTCATTTGATCATCACTTGTATGTGTTACATGAGTTGGTCTGACGGAGGATCAAGAGTAATGAATCTTATAATTCGCACGCAAATGTTCGCACGCGAGCGCAGGTATTTCATGAAGGCAAGAAGGTGATAGAGAGAATCCATGTTGAGTGTTGGAATCAAGAAACCGGTTCACAAGAGTTCGGACCTAAGGGGTAGCCCGAGGTTACAGATCATGCGGCCTAACACCACAGATCTGATGGCAAGAGCAAAAGAGAGAAAGAGAGAGACTGGATCGTCTGCAAACAAGACTCATGTGCTGCAGCGAGGAGGTCCTGCAACACACCTGAGAGTTTATAGGAACTTCCCCCCTAAAGCCAAGAGCTGAGCTACACAAAAGGAAGGCACGGACTTGGCAAATGAGAAGTTTGGGGGAGAGGTCAGCGTGTCTTTTCTTGTACCCCTGGGGTCCTATTTGTAGACAATGCAAGGAGGGTAATGGTCTGCAAATAGCCACCCCGCAAAACATCTGACCTATCTAGCAGATGAGAGAACCTCTGCGAGATGATTGGAGTTGCTAAAAAAGATCTCGCTAATGAGAATTGGCCTTGCGAGTTCGTTCTGCCAAGATATAGATGATATTGCTGGTCTCCAAGGCGAGGAAGGACCTCGTTATGGGGGAGTGCTTCAGAGATCTCGCTAATGGGCGAGATCTAAAGGGAACTCGTGTATGGTCGAGATCTATAAAGAACTCGCCCCTAGACTTGTCTGTTGGACTCCTTTTTGGGGCTTCTTTTAACTTCATATGTTGTATGTTTGCTGGCGTGGCTTGGTTGGGCCTACCTTGGCAAATACGGGTTGTACACTGAGAGTCTCCCTTGGCGGCCTGCTAAAAAATTAAACACATGTCAATTGGTTCTTATACAGCCATAGGAAGGATCAGGTCAAATGTGATGTGGAATGGAGACACGAACCCATGGTGGAGGATGAGTTTTGGGCCCGTTTGGGGTCAATTGGCTACTTGCCATATATAGCATTTCCATGTCGACGATCCAGCTCCACGGATGAATTCGGCTCGTCGTTTACCTACGATTTCATATGTTAATTTGTTGGTTTTTAGTTATATTTATTGTAATCAGGCCCTCCGCATGCACCGCCATCATAGCCGTTTATGTCGGGTGCCCTAAGTGTGTTTTATTATAAAAAAGAGGATATGGGGGCTGCCAACCTGATTGCAGATTTTGGAGAGATTAATCCTAAAATCTGGCAATCCCTTCAAGGTGACGATTCTGTGAAACCCTAGGTAACAACTCTTGTGCGGATATCTTCCTCCCAAGATATCTCCTAGCTCTAACCTTCATTTTCCCCTCCTTAAGATCTAGTTATCACTCACACCATGTTGGTTTTCCACCCAGCAAACCCAGATCCATCCCTATTTTGTTGTTTTCCGCCCAGCAGCTCTAGATCTGAACCCCTCCCCATTGTTTCCATGCCCAGCAGGCAGATCTCTAAACTGCCTTCCCTGCTCCTTCACCCAACCCCCTTGCTGCCCCTTCCAGCAAGCCAAAAACCACTGCCCACACCTCTACAAGCCCGCCACCACCCTGCAGCAGCACCACCACTCAAATCTCCACCCAACCGCACCTCCTCGCAGCCACCAACCCCCTACAATCCACTCTTCCCTATCCCTTTACCGCATTCAACCCCTCCCCAGCCCCTACTTTCCATATCCAGCCCCCCACCTTCCAAAACCATCCACTTTCACTCAGATACAGACCCCCACCACTCAGACTTAGCCGCCGATACTCAGATTTCAGCCACCGCATCATCGCCCCTCGTCGGATCTCCCTTCCTACAGCAGTCCTGCTACTTTGTGAGTTTTTAACGTTGTATGTACCTTTATTTTCCGCATTATTATATGGTATTGACTTGTGATTAATTGGATCTATAGCTTCGTAGTGTTTTGTTATGGATTATTTCATGGTTTGCAGGAACTATTCGCCGCACACTCTCGCTTTGGCCCTACACGCGGAGGAAAACCAAAGTCTGTTCGCTTAATGAAATGATTATGCATTGCATCAATTATCTAAACACGATTTAATTATTTATTGCTTAATTTGATTTTGTTGTCGAATCTTGCATCATACATAAAGTAGTTTAGAGTTGTCGAGTAGTTTTCCCAGACACTTCACTTAAGATTGCATGTTAATTGCGCACCCACGTAGCCTACCCTACATCAATTGGTATCAGAGCCCAAGATTTGGGCCACATTTATATACGTAGTGGTAGGTCGTATAGAGTTATTAAGTTCATCTATGGCTAGTTATCATCGTCATTCTTCTTCTCTATTTGTGGATCCCGAATCTACCTATACATGATCCCTTTAGATAAATCTGCATGTTATTATGATGATTAATATCGTTTGCAGCGCACCACTTCCAGAGATCGTGTCGACCCCTCAACGCGATTCCACTGTGCCAGAGAAGATTAATATGATGATTATCGACGTCTCCATCCCCATGCATGAGCAGATCTTGCCAACCCTCTGACACGACTAGATTATTTTAGGGATGATTATTACGATGATCATCATTTTAAGAGAGAATTTGAGTGTAGGTTTTGTGTTGTTGCCCCACCTTTTGACGGTTCATCGATTCCCGGGTCTTTCAGTTATTGACTTGTGGATATGGAATATTCTCTTCATTATTTCGAATTATTCGGTGAGCATCGCATAAAATTTGTGAAATTTAGGCTTCTAGATTAGGCGGAGACCATATTGGTCTAGAATGAAAGGACCCGTGAACAAGATCGTCTTCACTGCATCACTAGTTGGGTGGAGATGAAGCGTATGTTGTGTCAGAAGTATTTGTCTGCATCGTATCAGAACAGTTTGCTCGATTAGTTATTTACCCATCGGCAAGGATCCTTATGTTTCTGAGTATAAGAATCATTTTGATAAGCTAGTAGTGAGGAATGACATCCAAAAGAAGCCAGCTATGATTACTTCCCAGTTTAGGTCTTAACTGTGATTTGACATACGCACTGAAAATTGGCTTATCACCTTTTGGAGTTCCTTGAGCTGGCATATCAGCTTGCCCTTCATCATGAAGGGTCCTTGAGATCCTCTAGAGTTATCTAAGTGGAGTCACACCTTGACCGCCACAGTATAAGTCCCTCACGTACCGAGGTCACCACTTTACCTACCCTTATCCTGTCGGACACGACAAAAGTGTTACCCGAGTCTGATTTTTCTCACACCGGTGAGGTACTTGGTCCGACAAGTGGTCCATCCTTTGATTTTGACTCATTTCATGTGATCTCAATTAAGAGTGAGACTGGACGTATATTGAGTCTCAACCAAGCGATCCTATAGTGATGTGTTCTTACCCTACCTCATGTGTTGACTTCATTGTTGTTCCTACCTTGATACCATATTTATGAACCCAATCTTCAAAGAATGTCTTTTACACTCTCCCTCTTTCATTATTTCGAGCGACATCACGACTAATAGCCAAGAGTTTGGTGTTGATATCATAGTGGTTGTCTTAGTTTATGGGGACACTCCCTCTTACGTTGGTACTCATCTGGAGGAACATGACCCAGTTGACGGGTTCTTAGAAGAGCCCCCCATTGAGCCTCCCGATGAGCCACCACGTGCTGATGAGGATGAGATTCAGGAGAGCCACTCGTTTATGAGTATCGAGATATTGGTGTCTTGTTCGTTATCATCCCCGGTCTTGACCCGGAGAATGAATTTTAAGTGGAGCATCAAGTATTTAGGGTTTTCCTTAAGTACACTTAAGTATACTCTCGATATTTTGAGGACCTACCTTATGACACATCGCACTCTTGATGAGTTTTGGAAGCACCACCTGCTGACTCACCAGATGAGTTCATTCTTTTGAGAGGCACTCGTCACACTCTAGAGTCACGTCATTTAGTCGATGTATATGGTTTTCACTCAGGTGGTCGTCGCATTTGCAATAACTCTTCATACATAACTCCTGCTGAGACCCCAAATTTGTCACATTTCCTGAGAGACATTTGAAACTTTATGAGCTCGTCTTTGAGTGTAGATGTCTCATGCAGTCATTTGGATAATCGTTGCACACTCGATGAGTTTTCTACTCTCCACCGAAAGAGCCTCCCGATATGACGCCCCGTCTTAGATATTTGTAGGTCATTGTCAGACTGCTCCCTTGAGAATGTGTCATGCATGTCGTGTTACATTTGCAAGAGCCTGTTGAGTCAACTGTTCATCATTTGCATGTGTTTGATGAGTCATTTATTCATCGTTTGCATGTGTTTCATGAATCGGTCCGGCGGAGGTTCGATATTGGTAATAAATCATATAATCGTATGCAGATGTTCATTGGCAAGAGCGGGTATTTCATGAAAGCCGACAAGTGATGGTGAGAATCTGCTATGTAAGGTTTCTTGGGAGGCCTATTAAAAGTTTGAGTGTTAGGCAAATGGATACCTACACAATCATGAGAAGGATCAGAGCAAATATTTATGATCTTGATATCCCTGCGAGAATAAGTATCCATCTCATGTTTAATGCTGAGGATTTGACGTCATACTTCAAGCCTCGTGAGCATGTGGACCCACTTCATGGAGATCCTCTTGAGTCTACACCTCCACATCCTTTTGAGTCTACACCTCCACATCTTGAATCCTACACCCAGCCCGCTTATGATCCCCACCTGCCTTTGGGCCAATCGCATATGGCTTTACAGTCTGCACTTGTGATCACACCAGTACCACCATCACACATTTTGACTATTGAGAGAATTACAGATATCAGGACCTATAGGTGTATAGACACACCTAACAAACATACATCAGAGTATCATTGGAGTGGATGCCTGACGGACAGAGACAGGAGTACCACTGGCGAGGATGCTCTGTCATCGACGATACTTGGATGACCTCTGATGGACCTCATCGATTCTTACATGGCACACACACCGAGAGGATTCCATTCTCTATTCATCAGGAGATGAATTCTTTCAAGACGGGAAGAATGATGCGGAATGGAGACGCGGACCCTATTGTCCACCCAACCGCACCTCCTCGCAGCCAACAACCCCCTGCAGTCCACTCTTCACTGTCCCTTTCCTGCACTCAGCCCGCACCCAGCCTCTACTTTCCATATCCACCACCACCCACCACCACCACCACTAAAACCCAGCTGACGACACTCAGATTTCAGCCACTACATCGTCACACCTCGTCGGATATCCCCTCTTACAGCAGCCCCGCTACTTTGTGAGTTTTATTCATTGTACGAACCTTTTTTTTCAGCATTATTATGATATTGACTTGTGTTTAATTGGATTTATAGCATTGTGGTATTTTTTTGGATTATTTTGTGGTATGCAAGAATTATTTGTCGCACACTCTCGTTTTGGCCCTCCACGCGGAGGAAAACCAAAGATTGTTCGCCTAATGAAATTACTTTGCATTGCTTCAATTATCTAAGAGTGATTTAATTATTTATTATTTAATTTGATTTTGTCGTCGAATCTTGCATCTTATATACAGTAGTTTAGAGTTGTTGAGTTGTTTTCTCTAACACCTCACTTAGAATTGCATGTTAATCTCTGTAAAGAGAGACCTCAAACCTTATATATCCCTCTTGAATCATAGTTACAAGTATGAATACATTTATATAGGAAAAGAGGAAGGAGAGAAATCTCAATCCAAGATGTGGGACTAATAGAAAGAGAGAGAAAAGAGAGAAAAATGGGCTCATAGATGGGCCCTTAATTAGGCTTTTCTAACACTCCCCCGCAAGCTGGAACGTACAAGTCGTAGGCACCAAGCTTGGATAAAAACTGGTAGTATAGCGACCGGCAGAGAGCTTTAGTCAGGATGTCAGCAACTTGGTTTGTAGCAGGAACATGCTACAAATCTATCTTCTTTGGCTGCACCTTTTCCCAGATAAAGTGACAGTCAACTTCAATATGCTTTGTGCGTTCGTGAAAGACCGGATTCTTGACAATATGTATTGTTGCTTGACTGTCACAAAATAGGGTTGTCGGTGATGAGAGATGAACACCCAAGTCTCCCAGAAGGCTCTCAAGCCAGGTTAACTTGGAAACAACAGCAGTCATAGCCCGGTACTCCGCTTTAGCAGAAGAGCGAGCAACCACAATCTGTTTCTTGCTATGCCAGGTTATGAGATATCCACCGAAGTAGGTACAGAAACCAGTTGTGGAACGCATATCATCAATGGATCCTGCATAGTCAGCGTCAGAGTACGCGACAAGAGAAAGAGATGTTGATGGCTTGTACACAAGCCCTTGTCCTGGAGCGATCTTGAGATATCGAAGAATGCGCTCGACAGCTTGAAGATGAGATGTCCGAGGAGCATGCATAAAACGGCTCACGACTCCCACGGCAAAAGAGATGTCTGGTCGAGTAACCATAAGATAGATCGGCTTCCCAACCAAGCGTCTATAGTATTCCGGATTTGTAAGCAGCTTGTCGGAGTCAGAGTTGTGGGTCGAGAGCTTGTGATTGGCGTCCATAGGAGTATCCGCAGGTTTGCATCCAGAATAGCTCGGCATCATGAAGGAGGTCCATACAGTACTTGCTTTGTGATAACACAAGACCATCAGGGCGTCGTGCAATCTCAAGCCCAAGAAAATACCGAAGGTTGCCAAGATCTTTGGTCTGAAAGGCGGAGTTTAACTGTTGCTTGATATGTTGTATCCCTGTAGTATCGTCGCCAGTAATGAGGATATCGTCAACATAGACAAGTAGGATCACAGTTCCGGTTGACCGGTGTCTGGTGAAGAGAGAAAAATCAGCCGAGCTCCGAATGAAGCCAATATCACAGACAACCTTGCTGAATTTTTCAAACCAAGCGCACGGAAACTGTTTGAGACCATAAATAGATTTTCGAAGATGACAGACCCGAGACTCCCACGTGGTCTCAAACTCGGGAAGTTGGTGCATATAAACAGTCTCCTGCAGATCGCCGTTGAGGAAGGCATTCTTAATATCCAGCTGATAAAGAGGCCAATGACGATGAACAGCCAAGGAGAGAAGAACGCGGACCGTGTTCAATTTGGCCACCGGAGAGAAAGTTTCCTCATAATCAAGGTCATGTTGCTGAGTAAAACCCCGGGCCACGAGGCGGGCCTTTAGACACTCAACGGTGTCATCCGCCGCATGTTTAATAACAAAAACTCACTTGCAACTAACACAGGGTTGGCCTGCAGGAAGAGGAACCAGATCCCAAGTCCGATTAGACCAGAGAGTCTGCATTTCATCGTCCATGGCCGCCCGTCATCCCGGGTGTTGAAGCGTCTTATGCACAGTGTTAGGAAAAGAAATAGAGGAAAGAGAGGTGACAAAGGCGTAGAGAGGTGGAGTCAGCCGATGGAGAGAAACGTAGTTGGCCAAGGGATGAGCTGTAGAGGCGGGAGCTGGATCTGCCGTTGTCGGGGTATCGCTAGGAGCTGGGAGCTGGTGTAGGGAACCATCCTTGGAGCGACGACGAGTGTAGACACGAAAAAGGGGCGGAGGAACCCGAGGGGGGCAGAGAGAGAGGAGGAAGGAGATGACAGAGAAGAGGGCGTGACAGGTACGGCAGGCCGGGGAAGAGGAGGAGAGGAAGACGGGGTGGGGAAAGGTAAGTGGAAGGGTTGGTCTTTGCAGAAGGTGACATCCGTCCGAGACGACCAGCTTGTCATCAGAAGGAGAGTAGCAAACATACCCCTTTTGAGTACGGGAGTAGCCAACAAACATATATTTGGCCGCCCGAGGAGCAAGTTTGTCGGAGGGAGGGCCAAGAAGATGAACATAACAAACACACCCGAAAACCCGCGGGGTGAGAGAGGTGGGGTTGGTGGAAGGATAGAGGAGTTGGATAGGTGAGGCAAAGTCAAGAACAAACGAGGGTAGGCGGTTGATGAGATGACAGGTTGTGGAGACGGAAAAATTCCAATATTCGATCGGAACCTGTATTTGAAACATGAAGGACCGAGCAACATCGAGAAGATGACAATTCTTCCGTTCGGCCACCCCATTTTGCAGAGGGGTATACACACACGATGTTTGATGGATGACGTCAAATTCGGTGTAGAGATTGGAGAAGGTGTGACCAGTATACTCGCGAGCATTATCAGTGCGGATGACTTTGAGGGGGGTGGCGAACTGCGTACGCATCTCAGTTAAACACGCACGAAACAAAGAGGTAAGTTCAGTATGATCATGCAGTAAATATAACCACGTAATACGCGAGTAATCATCAATAAAGGTGACAAAATAGCGAAATCCAAAGATACTAGGGACTTTATAAGGACCTCATACTTCAGAATGAATTAAAGATAAAGGAGTACTACTCCTGGTACAGGCGGGGAGGAAGGAAGAATGATGATGTTTGTTGCAGATACAAGATTCACAAGAGAACTCCCGTAAAGGAACATCGGGAAGAGCCCGCTTGAGAATCGGCAAGAGAGCATTCCCAAGGCGGCGATGTCAATCGATAGTGGATACGGTGGAGAGAAGATTGGGTGGGAAATCCAAAATATACAGCCCATTCAACAGCTGCCCCTTACCAATGATACTCCGGGTGCGGCGATCCTGCATAAGAAAAGAAGAAGGAGAAAAGATTATGCAACAATCAAGGTTGTGCGTCAGGCGACTAACAGAAAGTAAATTGAAAGGAGACCCCGAAACGTGAAGAACTGAGGAAAGAGAAATGGTTGGGGTAAGCTGGAGAGCGGCGACGCCAGAGACCGGCAGGGTATCACCATTGGCCACAGTGATACACGAAGGATGAGCCGTCTGGAGATACTGGGGGGGCTTCTGGGAGGTAATATGGTGAGTAACGTCGGAATCGACGATCCAGCGGGGGTTATGAGAGAGACAGGTTATACCTTCCGTAGAGAAAGACGCAACCGAGCCGGAGGTGCGGCCGAGGGCACCCTGTAGCTGGTGGAGTTGGGTGCGGAGCTCATCTATATTTTGGCGGGTAGTGGACGCCGGATCCTGGGCAGAAGCCCCAGTGGAAGCAGGAGCAACAGAGGAAGTTGCAGCAAGGTGGGGAGGTAAACCATGCTTACGGTAACAGGTAGCCTCAAGATGACCATCTCGGCCACAATATGTGCATTTTATAGAAGAACAACCACCACGTCCTCATCCCCGAGACGGAGGGAGGCCCCCTCGGGTGGAAGATCCACGAACAGGAGGAGGGGTTGGAAGGAGAGGCTGTTGAAGAAGAGTCGGTGCAAATCTGGGAGGAGCCTCAGTAGAAGGCGTAACTTTAAGCAGCATTGGGCAGACATCAGACAATGAAGGAGTCGTTGTGGAAGAGAGGATCTGGGCCCAAACACTATGCAGGTGGGGAGGAATACGGGACATCATCATCGCGATGGTGATCGCCTCTTTCTGGGCCCGTTGAGTAGCTAGATCAGTAAGTTGGAGGCTGATGTTGAATCCAAGCCTCGACCAGGGTCTTGGCCTGGGCAACGAAAGAGATCATATTGTCGGGAGCACCAGGAGCAAGGTCCTGAAGGTCGGAGAGAATATCATATAAGTGCTGAAGACTGTTGTGCCCAGAGTAAAAGGAGTGGAGTTCCTCCCACATGGCTTTGGCCGTTTCATGATACATGGTCATCATGTAGGGCTCGGTGTCCATAGAGTTGAGGAGTCGGGACTGGACCCGACCATCATCGCGAAGCCAGTCATCAGAGGGAGGATCGGGGGTAGCTTGGGTCAAGTGGTGAAGAAGAGCCTTTGTTTGCAGAACACGACGAACAGAGTGAACTCATTCGACGAAATTTCGTTTCCCGGTAAGAGAAATGGTAGTAATCTGTAGCTCATCATGAAGTTCGGGAGTCGTAGCAGGCGCACAGGCTGGCGGAGCAGAAGTAGCAGCGGATGCATCGGAAGTCATACGGCTAGCAGAAGAGGTCGGGCAGATAGCAAGAGAAGCCGGGCGGCAAAGCAGAGAAAGCGGTCGGGCGGCTAGAGAAGGTCGGGCAGCTAAGCAGAGAAAAAGGTCGGGCGGCTAGAGAAGGAAGTCGGGAGGCTAAGCAAAGAAGGTCGGGCGGCTAGAGAAGGAAATCGGGCGGCTAAGCAGAGAGGACCGGGCGGTCTGCAGAAGTAGGCTGGGCGGCAAGAAGGAGAAGACCGCGCGGCAAAGCAGAGAGGGCCGGGCGGCGAGGAAGGAAGAGGCCGAAGAGAGATAGAGTTCGGTCAGAGGAAGAAGTCGCACGGTCTCGGCGGGCACACCAGCAACAAAGAAAGTCGCGACCAGGATGCGGCTAAGAAAGGAGAAAGAAGGAAAGAAGCCGGCAGCGAAGAGAAGAAAGGAAACCGCACGGTCACGGTGGAGCACACAAGCGACAATAGAGGTCGCGACCAAAGATGCGGAGCCCGAAGAGAGGAAAGAGGCCGCAACGATCACAAAGGCAGACCGCGCGACTAGCAAGTCGCGGTTAAGGAAACAAACCGGGCGGGAAAGGACAAACCACGACAAGGCCGCGGTTTAGGAGAGCAGACCGCACAAACTGCAGCGAGCAGAACCAAACTGGGGCCCACGGTGGCGAGAGGGGAAGGCTATAAAAGGAGAGGAGAAGAAGGTGAGGAGGGTGGAGCCACGTAGCGAGATGCGGGTAGGGAGAGAGAGACCGCGGAAAGGTCGCGAGTAGGACGGGAGACCGCCAAAGGGGAGCTCAGGTCGGTTAGAAAACAGAGACCGCGGAGAGGCCGCGAGTAGGAGAGGAGACCGCCAGAGGAGAGCTCGGGACGGTTAGGAAGAGGGAGACTGCGGAGAGGCCGCGACAGACCGCGAGAACCCGCGAACCAAAAACGGTTAACCCAAGGAGGAGACTGGTGGCTCTGATACCATGTAAAGAGAGGCCTCAAACCTTGTATATCCTTCTTGAATCAATAGTTACAAGTATGAATACATTTATATAGGAAAAGAGGAAGGAGAGAAATCTCAATCCAAGATGTGGGACTAATGCAAAGAGAGAAAAGAGAGAAAAATGGGCCCCTAGATGGGCCCTTAATTAGGCTTTTCTAACAATCTCTATAAGTACGGGTATCCACCCCGTATTCAATATTGAGGATCTGACGTCATATTATGAGTCTCACGAGTACGTGGACCCATATTGTGGGGACTTTTCTGAGCCTACACCACCACTTCTGAGCTCTAGCCCTTGTCTGATTTTCACCGTCCTTCGATTCAATCTTCTATGGCTTTACAATCAGCACCAACAACCGCAATGGGGCCATCATCATGCGAGTTGAACGACGAGAGCGTCCCCTCGTCAAACGGTCCCTAAGTCGATACTTCTTGCATTGGAAAGGGCACCCCACCACCGACAATACTGTGATAGCACACACAGAGATTGACTGACTTGCCCCTGGAGCTTTTCAATTGGGGGTGGGGACCATCCTTCACCAACGCCTCGCAACAAGAAAGGACCCATATTTGTCTTTTCACGTATGAGAACTTGATCGGATCCGCGATCTAACTTCGTGGATACGTCCAGATCCGCGTCTCTATATTTTTTATATATTATATTGTCATGTTGGTGTCCTATTTAGTTAGATCGGATCCCTTAAATTAAGGGTCCATCATAGTTGTCGATTTAAGGTTCTTCTAGTATTATTTGTTATATATAAACAATGGAGGTGATACGTATACGACATCCTAGACACACGACGCCTGTATAATAGACTAAGGGCATTATTGTACTGTGTATATCCCACTCTCCTATATATAGGAGTGGTAATCTCTTTATGTTCATCTTGGAGATCTCGTGAGTGTTATGTTTTCCTAGGTGAGAGAGACTCTTAGGAGGGAACCAGCCCTCAAGAATTCGGGTTGATCTTGTCTCAGCATTTGTATCTCTGTTTTGTGAACTATCAATTGGTCCGACTTACCACTCATTTAGGGTTTCGGACGAAACCCAAATTAGATCTCATTCCTTGTCCCAGTCAACACCTGATAGCTTCACTCGTATTCCGCTGGCATAGTCCCAACCAAACGCCGCTAACGAGCCCTCCCGGCTCGGGATCCCGCACGACAGGCATGTTCCAGCTGCAGACATTGAATCATGCATCCCCTCCTGGTGTACATCCTTTCGCTGCTCGCTGCTCGCTTCTCCTGCGAACCTTCTTCACATGGAACCATGCATGTGTCTGATTGACATTGTCGACATCGCCAACTGCATCCCGTCACACCGCCCTTCTGTGTGTCCTCTTTAACGTCGCATTTGTCGTCTCGCCTGCGCACGACGCATTATAGATGTCATAGGTCCCGCACCGTCCATTGCGCGACCGCATAGCCCGATCGTCGTCTTTCCTGCGCATCAGGGTTCGTTTTCATCCAATCGTGTTCTTGCAGCAACCACTCCTTCTGTCGACCTTCAGCAACTCTGCTACATTCCATGGCCATCCAGTGCCTCATTCTGTCTCCTTCCAATAGTCGATGCACCTTCGTCTCCATGTCCAGTATCGCATCCCGCAATTTTTCGCCCTGAAGTTGTTATTCTAGCATCCTTTAGTGTCTTCCTGCGCATCCTTATCGCCCAACAACCATATGTTCCTTACCTTCCTCCAGGCCTCCGTTCCATGCCCCGGACGCATTCAATGGCCCTCCTGGTCGACGAGGATGCCTCTTCCTCTGTTGGCTCTCATCGCTTGGATCAACTCGAAGTGTGGCTAGAGGATCTCACTCTCTTACTTTGTGAGCTCACGGCCACGACGGCAAACCGCCCACCGGCCCCTCAACTACCACCGTCGTAACCACCTCAGTCTGTACATGACTACATGGGGTTTCTCCACCCACAACGGACATTCACCCTGCCCATCTTGGTCAGATCGAGATTCCTGTGCTCGACGACACCGAACCACTCGGTTGGATCGCCTGCGTCGAACAATTTTTCAACCTTTAGTCTTCCCCCACCAACCAGAAGGTTCCCTTGGCCACCATCTATATGGAGGGTTCGAGGCTCCATTAAGTGTGTTGGAGCGTCAGCTAGTTCCTGACCTCTCCTGGACCACGCTGAAAGAAAAACTCCTCCGCCACTACGACAACCGCCAGATAGTAATACCTACGAGCGCCTCAGCTTCTTGCGTCATCCCGAAATGGTGGCCACCTATATCGACTGGTTCATCTAGGTAGTCACGCACGTACCTGGTCTCACCCCTAACCATTACCTTGGGTTACTTCTTTGAGGGTCTATAACCTCACCTTCGGGTACGCCTCCGGGCCCACAATTTAAGCACTCTTTCCCGCGTCGTGGAGCAAGCTCGTTGCCTCGGCGAGGAACTCTACACTGCTTAGCGGCCATCCTCGTCTAGACCACCCCACCATCTATATTTACTACCATCGGTGCCATTGAAATCTTGGTCGCCTCCGCCTGGGCCCCCGTTGCTAGGCCCGTCGTCGCTAGTTCTGCCTCCACTAGCACCCTGAAGATCTCACCGCTTATCTCACCAGAACACCTCGAGCTTCGTCGCAAGGGCCTTTGCTTTCTCTGTCGACAGACGTACTCACCCACCCATGTTTTCCCTCTCAAATACTTATGTGTGTTGATTGGATTTGAAGACAATGGTCTTGCCTTCGGAGACTTGGATCTTCTGATACCCGTGAATGACCCCTACGGACCTCAATCTTGAGAACAATGTCGTTTTTCGAGAAGTAGTGAAACATATATGACCTCCTAGACACACGTCTCCCTCTGCATATATAGCCTAAGGGCATTATTGTACATTGTATATCCCACTCCTCTATATATAGGAGTGGTAGTGTCTATTTATGTTCATAGTCGAGATCTTGTGAGTGTTAGACTCTCTTAGGTGAGAGAGGCACATAGGGGGAACCAGTCCTCTAAAGTTCTAGTAAAGCTTGTCTCGACATTTGTTTCAATCTTACTTTTCCAGTCCGTGATAGTGTGCATCTATCAGGGGCGGCTAGAATGGGCACTGTAGATTTTGGCGAATCTAATCCCGGAATCTGGCGGTCGACATAGTGCTTACTCCACGAATCAAAGTTGATGACTCCCTATCCTCTCCTTGCTTCCCCCGACATGAATCCCATTCCGTCATCCTCAACCTTGTCCACGCTCGTAAGAATTGGTGTTGCGATGCTCTGAACCCTAATCCGTGCCCGATCCTAACCCTTCAATCAACGACTTCTGTTATTACTTAGCCTAGCGACCTCCTTCCCTTACAACCCTGCTCTGACCGGCCCTTCCTTAGTATCCAGCCAATCCACCGGAATCCCTCTCCTCCTAGCCCACCACCTATTGTAATCTCATCCCCCACTCTCAAACCAAAGCATCAAGCACCCTCCCTGACAATCCCATCTTTTGTGAGCAATCCACCTGTTGTAAAACTCATCCCCACTCCCAACCGCAACCTCCAGTCACTTCCCCCCTCACATTCACCAACCATGCAGCCCCATCTCCAAGCTGCCACCTGATTTCCTTCACCTCATTTGGGACAGTACTTGTGCATCCTTAGCCAATAGATCTGCCTCCCCTCGTCGGTGCTCCCTTACGTAGTGAGTATCTTGTTGTATGGACCTTTCATTTTTCAGTATTGATATATGGTGATGTGACAACATACTTGTTTGGATCTCTTGATTAGTAGTTGTTTGTTCTGGGAATTCTAGTGATTTGCAAGAACCATTCGCCACACTCTCGATTTAGCCCTCCAGGTGGAGTAAAATCAAAGCATGTTTGTCAAAAAAAGAATTTTTGTGTTTTGCTTAAAGTTATTTGTGTGCCATTTAATTAATCATTGCATTTCTTATTTCGTCATCAGTACGTGCATGTGTGTGGTACATTTAGCGTAAAGAAAAATAGAGTTATCTTCCCGCATTTCACATTAGAATTGCATTATGGCAATGCACCCACTAGCCTACTCTACAGCAGATAGCCTCTTTAAATAAGAGCAATTTGACGAAGAGAAACAGTAATAAAGAAAAGAGCATTAATAACTCCTTGAAAACATTTGAATCTCCAAGCGGGTCTAATGAATTTTACTTCCACTCATTTTTCGGCTTCATTT
This sequence comes from Platanthera guangdongensis, assembly GCA_039583875.1. Taxonomy (NCBI): domain Eukaryota; kingdom Viridiplantae; phylum Streptophyta; class Magnoliopsida; order Asparagales; family Orchidaceae; genus Platanthera; species Platanthera guangdongensis. The sequence continues at coordinate 45,362,193 of CM077158.1, read as the reverse complement.
GGTCCGGCGTATTCACACCGGCGGCGGGAGGAAACGCCACCCGCAGGGCGGAAAAACAAACGGCCGGCTCGGCGTTTGCAGCGTTTGCTCCCGCAGCAAGGAGAAACAGCCCCGCCTCCCCTCCGTTTCCAACCTTGCCTCCCTCCCTCCAGTCCAAGAGCCCCCTTTCCACCCGCCGGGAGTAAACGTCACCGTTGCACCAAATGAAGCCTTCATCTAAGATCTTTCTAAAATGGTTGAGAAGAGGTGTGGAGCAATGACTTTGTAATGTGGGCATTAAATGTTATGTAAGGGGAAAACAGTACTTATAGTATATCACTGTTATAAGGTGGCAAATTTTGAAAAGAATTTTTCCTTAAATAATCAAAAAAGAAAAGGACAGAAAAATAAGGGGATGTTTTGTGGAGAAAAAAAAGAGTTATCATATTGACTAAATAGAAACAAATGATTAATAAAACCTCACCCCAAATGCTTGGGAGTAAGACCAACAATGATGATGATGCACATTATAAATATTTATCTGCAATACTCATGCATTTGCTTGTCCCTGTCTAATGAGTATGTCAAGTCTAAGAAATAGTGCAACTCCGTTTCCATATATTATCTTCAAGAGTAGTAGGTTTTCTGCTTCATAGCTTGTCCCCTTTAATTGTTTTTATGGAAAAGCTTACTTTCAGTTAACAAACTTTTTGATAAATCAGTTCAAGTATTCATGATTTTGGCATTGCAAAAAAATCTATTAATTTTAGAAAAACCTAAATTAGATTCACAAGATAAATGAAATCAAAGAAACAAACCAATCTTCTTCATACATCAAAGGGTGACAACTTTTTTACTTTTCTTTTCTTACTGATAATATAGACATCTGGAGCTAATGTATACCTTCTCAAGCCTGTGCAGAAGATAAGTTTTAAACTGACGTACACCACGACCACTTGAAAAGGGATCCAATTTGTGAACCTTCTCGAACGCATGAAATCGACCTAGGTAAATTTCAGAAGGAAGCAAGTTAGTAGCAATTCTGGAATTAAAAGAAAACTGCATTTGATGATGTGAACAGAACGAATGCGACCAAACAAGTTAACTTATTAGTCTCTATTTAGCTTGACTGGACTAGCAACATCAGTGGTATAAAATTGGGTGGGAAATCGAGTTGTTGTGCACAATGGTGAGAAATTGATAACTGTTTGAAACAACTCTATATATAGTGTTGTTTAGAATAAAGAAATGCATTATATGTTTGGGATAACAACTATGTGGTGGCTGTAGTGTGTCTTAAATATTTTTTTAATAAATAATGATTTTATCTTATAATATTAAATAAATTAATAGTTTATTTTTTATCGAATATTTAAATAATTTTGAAATAATATTTTAATTTAATATTATTTTCATTTTAAAGTAATTTAAATTTTACTTTTTAATTACTTATTTTATTATAAAATATCTTATATTCCTATGTTCTAATTAATTAATTATGTTTGCACGGGAAAAATGATCTTGAAATGAAATATGAGGGCACTCCCCTCTATATAGGAGTTACAATAATAGAGATAATAAAAGAAATAAAAACACCAAAACCTAACACTCCCCCTTAAGTTGGGCTTGTGATATCTGTCACACCCAACTTGATATAATGCTACTAAACCCCTTATGAGATAAGGCCTTTGTAAGCACATTGATCAGTTGTTGATCAGAAGGGGCAAAAGGAGTGCTAATAACTCTCATCGCTATGTTTTCCTTAATGAAATGTTGATCAACTTCCACATGCTTAGTGCGATCATTCTGGACAGGATTATGAGCGATGCTAATGGAGGCCTTGTTGTCACAATATAGCCAGATGGGTCCTTTGTCATGAATCCCTAGTTCGAGCAAAAGAGATCCAATGCACATTCCTTCACATATTTCTTGGGTCATTGCCCGAAATTTTGCCTCTGTATTGTGGATCTGACAACATGTTTTTTGCTCCACCAAGTCACCAAATTTCCTCCGACCAAGGTACAGCACCCGGAAGTGGATCTACGATCATCAACTGATCCTGCCCAATCAGCATCCGTGAAAACTTCAATGCATAGTTCATTGTTGGTATAGAACAAGATACCACATCCTGAAGAGGTCTTGAGATATCTGAGAATCCGATGGGCGGCATCTCAGTGGTGTGATTTGGAAGCATGCATGTACTGGCTGATAACTCCAACAACATATGATATGTTCGGACGAGTATGAGATAGGTAGATGAGTCTCCCCACCAGGCGTTGAAAACCACTGATATTTGTGACCGGTTCTCCACCATCTCTTCTCAGCCTATGGTTCACTTCAATGCGGGTGTCAGCAGGTCTACACCCACTCATCCCCATAATCTCCAACATGTCAAAGATGTACTTTCTCTGTGAGATAAAAATACTGTGCTTGGATCTAGCAACTTCTATGCCAAGAAAGTACTTGAGATTACCAAGATCCTTGCCCTGAAATTCACTAGTCAATCTCGTCTTCTGTTTTTCGATTTCTTCCATGTCATCCTCAGTTATGACAATGTCATCCGCATAAACTATCAGCGATGTCAGTTTCCCTTGTATGTGCTTTACAAACAGGGTGTGATCGACATTACTCTGTGTATATCTGAATGTCATCATTGCTCGTTGAAACTTTCCAAACCACACACTTGGGGATTGTTTTAGGCCGTAGAGAGCCATCTTCAGTCTGCATACCTTTCCTTCAGATCCCTTAGGGATAAAACTAGGAGGTAGAGACATATAAATTTCCTCTTCCAATCTCCATGGAGGAAGACGTTCTTCACGTCCAATTAGTTGAGAATCTACCCTTTGCAGGCAGCGCACGAGAGCAGAATACGGATCGAATTCATCTTGGCAACAGGAGCAAATGTTTCCTTTGGGTGTATCCTTTGGCCACCAACCTAGCCTTGTAACGATCCACAAGACCTTGGGAGTTTTGCTTTACTGAAAAAATCCACTTGCATCCAACCATGGTCTTGTCTTGAGGAAGGTAAACAAGGTCTCATGTGCAACTCTTCTCAAGGGCTATCATCTCTTCCCGCATAGCATCTTTCCACTCTTGATGTCTCAGAGCTTCCTGCCACGAAGAGGGTATGGAAATAGACGCTAGAGAAGTGACAAAAGCTCTATGTCATTAGGACAAGGAGTCATAAGTCACATATGAGATAAGAGATGATGAGTGGAAGCACGGTTGCCTTGAGGACCGGTGGACGGATCAGGCATGGACTTTAGAACAGTGTGTCTAGACTAACTGTTTGTGCCCCTTCGTTGACGAGTATAAACCTGCAACGGAAGAGTAGGGCAAGGTGGCAGAGACGGCGGCAGAACTACGGAAGGAATAGGAAGCTGATATGGAGGAGATACAGGTAGGGGAATGGCTGGGGAGCTCGCTTCCATTGTGTCAATCTCACCCTAAAGAGAGCTCCCGTAATAAGACTTTGATTCATGGAAAGTGACATTCATGGAGACAAAAGTCTTGCGGGTCTCGGGATGAAAACACTTATACCCTTTCTGGGTGTTCGAGTAACCAGTGAAGACACGCCGAAGCGCCCGGGGATCAAGCTTAGAGGTGGGATGTATATGGACAAAACACACACACCCAAAGATACGATGAGTGAGTTCACTAGGTAGGATATGGAGAGCTTCTAACGTAGTTTTGTGGTTGAATATACGAGTTGGTAGATGATTAATCAAATGCGTAGCCGTGAGGACCGCATCCCCCCAGTAGTATTTGTGCATGTGCATCTGCAATAATAAACAACGAGCGACCTCCAAGAGGTGTCGATTCTTACATTCGGTGACCCCATTTTGGGCAGGAGTGTACTCATAGGAAGTTTGGTGGATGATTCCCAAGTCACAAAGGTAACGTTCAAAGTGAGAGTCAATGTACTCTCGACCATTATCACTGCAGAATACATGCACAGTAGCATTGAATTGAGTGACAATCATTTTATCGAAACACTGAAATAAAGGAAAAAACATTAGATTTGCTCTTCATGAGATAAATCCATGTGCATCTAGAAAAACAGTCGATAAAAGTAACAAATCATTTGCACCCTGAATTAGAAGCAACCGGGCTAGGGCCCCAAACATTAGAATAAATAACCTCAAAAGGTGTAGCACAAGGAGGGGACACTCAAGGAAGAGATGCTCACTTGTGTTTACCCAGTTCATAGACATTACAACGAGAAGTATTAAAAACAAAGGACGATTGTTATGGGCAGAGGGGATACAGGGGAGTTTAAACCCTAGAGCTTGAGAAAGGAGAAGAAGTTGAGGGAAGGGGGACAGAAAACCCTAGAGGGAGAAGAGGGGTTAGAGAAAAAGGAATTTAGAAAGAGAAGGGGAATTTCATAATTCATTGCTTCCTCTCAAATACATGACAAGCCCTCCTTATATAAGGCCCAAATGGCATGAGCGTAAATACCTGATACAACTACAAACACGAAATATTAAACATATAAAAAAGACTACATAACGACTCGATATAACATAATACTAATATAATAAGATAGTTGACGGAGGACCCATAACACTCCATCCGTCCATGAAAATGAGTTTGCCCTCAAGCTCGTGCTCCATGCGGGTGGTCGGACCATCCGGTACCTTGACCTCCCTCCAGAACAACGCACGGTAACGCGTAGCGGCGGCAGTGTTGGCGAGGAGCGGCGCCGCTATTAGGAAAATAGACGGCCTATGGAATGGCTTTGCCGGGGCCGTTGGATGGGCTGTGAGCAACAGCCACACGGAGGTCGGAGGGTCGACATGCGGCGTCAAGGAATGGACCCGTCGGGGTCGGTGGAGCAGGTGTCGGCCGAAGAGGTGGCAATGCGGTCGATGGGAGTGGCATGGTAGGGACCGGTGGAGTGTGTGGCGGGCGGTGGCATGCCGGTAGATCTCGATGAACCAGTGGTGGTGTTTGGGAAAAGTTGGCTATGAGAGTGGACGGCTTGCTGAATTGAGACGGAGGAAATAATAATCATGCGTGCGGGATAGCACCGTCAGGAAGTCTTGTTCCCGCCGGGTTGGGAAGGGGTCGATCGGCGAAGCGATCGTTCTGTTGCTGGTCCTGTGAAAATTTGGTGCGATCATTCTGCGCTAGATGGCAGTGGTGGCGTTTGGGAGGATGAGATGGACAGACGTCGGCGATCAAAATTTTGATACAGTGAGGGGATCATACCATGTTGTTATGGACAGAGGGGATACAAGGGAGTTTAAACCCTAGAGCTTGAGAAAGGAGAAGAAGTTGGGGGAAGGGGGAGAGGAAACCATAGAGGGAGGAGGGGTTAGAGAGATAGAGGAATTTAAAAAGAGAAGTGGAATTTCATAATTCATTGCTTCTTCCCAAATACATGACAAGATCTCCTTATATAAAGCCCAAATGGCACGAACGTAAATACCTAATACAACTACAAGCACGAAATATTAAACATATAAAAAAGACTAGATAACGACTCGATACAACATAATACTAATATAATAAGATAAATGACGAAGGACCCGTAACAACGACATAGCAAGAAATAATAATTTTGTAACAGAGATAGAGGGATGTTCAAAGCGACAGTGTCAGGAATCCAAAGTAGACGATGAAGAGACATGAAGGGCACACGGAGTAGAAGCTGGGCTTGAGGAGTCAAACAGGTACAGTCCATTGCACAGTTTACCATAGTCAATCACCTTCCCCAACGTCGGGTCCTGAAAGATACAAGAGGAGGGGAAAAAGTTACTGAGCAATGCATAAAGTTAGTCAATTGACTAATAGACAGAAGATTTCGAGTAAATTTAGGAACATGAAGAACGGGCGAGAGAGTGAGAGAGGAGCGGGGAATGGTTCCTTTGCCAGCAATAGAGGAAAAGGAACTATCAGCAACACTCACTTTGTCACGACCCGACAACGGAGAGTACGATACAAAACCTGAAGCAGTGCCGATCAAATGATCGGTGGCTCCGTTGTCGATGATCCAATGAGCACTCAGGGGCCCCTGGTGGGCATATGACGAGGAAGAAGTCTTTGAAGGATGGTTGTGTATAAAGCGACGAAAAGCAAGAATTTTGTTCGAAGAGAGAGTTGGAGGGGCTGCCAGAGAGGACGAATCATCAGAAGCATCTGATAGATGAGTAGAGCGGGGCTGAGAATGACGGTCCGGAGAGCGACCATAGTCACGACCACCACGAGTAGCAGGACCCCTTTGTGTTCGGGAAAGTCGTAGAGCTTGAAACAGGTTTTCCTTATATGATGGGCCTTCCCGCAATAATCACAGATCAGGTGATCTTTCGTCCCAGACTTAGGCAGTAGGTCACAAGGAGGACGCCCACCGGGGCGAAAATGAGCGGCGAGAGCAGAGCCTTCCGAAGCAATGTCGAAATGTAACGTCTGGCGATGATCGAATTCCTGTTGAACAACACTGTAGACCTCCGACAAAGTGGGAAGAGGAGTACAACCAAGGATCTGGACACTAATGTGATCAAAGTCCCGATGTTGGCCATGTAGAAATTCAAAAATCTGATTGTGTTCTTCACGAGCCCGAACAAGAATCTCATATTCAGGGGAGAAAAGTTTGAGAGCATCAAATTGGTCATACTCCTGGTAAAGCTGAGTAAATTCCAGGTAATAGGAGGAAGGAGAACGATCGCCTTGCCGCAAGAGGAAAATTTGACGACGAAGTTGAAAAATTTGTGCGGCATTTCCCCGATAGGAATAGGTAATCTCAGCTCTTTTCCAAATATCTGCTACTGTATTAAGGAATAGGTAATTCCTAGCAATGTTCTCTTACATAGAATTGAGATGCCACGAAATGACCATGGAGTTTTCAGAATCTCATTGATACCATTCGGTAGAGGTTGGATGGGGGCAGCAACATAGTCATCAAGCCTCGTGGTGGTAAGTTGAGGTCCCGTGGTCATGGAAGGTTGGATCCCCATGCCGACATCGGTGAGGATTCAACGCGCACGCCGGAGGACAAAGTTGAAGATTCAACGCTCCCATCCACAGCGAGCCGAGGATAGAAACCTCGGAAAGAAGACCAAATGGAAAACAATGGGCAAAGCCCTAAAAACTTCTCATAGAAAGAGAAGTGCTCAGTTGATCTCGACAAGGCAGTCAGGGAAGGGAGAGAAGGGAACGGCGACAGTCATCCCCTCACGCAGAAGAAACGGAATCGCCTCACAAGCACATCCCCCACGGGATCTGGCGTCCAGAAAAAAGCGGGGGCGGAGCGAAGGCGCTGGAGTCGGGCGATGCGGAAGAGGAGCGGAGGCGCAGGGCACAGAGGCGGGCAATGCAGGTTGAGGCACTGGAGGAGAACGCGGGAAGAAGCGTTGCGGGATTAGGGCTCCGACGCAGCAGGCAAGCGAGCGCGGTTGAGGCGGCGGGACTTTGTGCGGAACGGCTCCGGGTATCGCTGGCTATAATACCATGTTTGCTTGATCTTGAAATGAAATATGCGGGCACTCCCCTCAGGGTATCGCTGGCTATAATACCATGTTTCGGAATCTCATTGAGACCATTCGGTAGAGGTAGGATGGGGGGCAGCAACATAGTCATCAAGCCTCGTGGTGGTAAGTTGAGGAGTCCCGTGGTCATGGAAGATACGGTTGGATCCCAATGCCGACATCGGTGAGGATTCAACGCGCACGTCGGAGGACAAAGTTGAAGATTAAACGCTCTCATCCACAGCCAGCCGAGGATAGAAACCCCGGGAAGAAGACCAAATGGAAAACAAGGGGCAAAGCCCGAAAAACTTCTCATAGAAAGAGAAGTACTCGGTTGATCTCGGCAAGGCAGTCGGGGAAGGGAGAGAAGGGAACGGTGACAGTCATCCCCTCACGCAGAAGAAATGGATGTCATAAATCCACGGAATCGCCTCACAAGCACATCCCCCACGGGATCTGGCGTCCAGAAAAAAGCGGGGGCAGAGCGAAGGCGCTGGAGTCGGGCGATGCGGAAGAGGAGCGGAGGCGCAGGGCACAGAGGCGGGCAATGCGGGTTGAGGCACTGGAGGAGAACGCGGGGTGCGGAACGGCTCAGGGTATCGCTAGCTCTAATACCATGTTTGCACTGAGGAAAATTGATCTTGAAATGAAATATGTGGGCACTCCCCTCTATATAGGAGTGTTACAATAATAGAGATAATAAAAGAAATAAAAACACCAAAACCTAACAAATTATATTATATTTTAAATTATACTTAGTGATAATAGCTTATAGTATATTTTAATAATATACTACAATAAACATTAATAATTAGTGTTATAATTAATGTTATTAAATTACAGTATATATTTTGGGGCATATCCAGAGAGAGGCCAAAGGGACACTGTCAGCTCTATTTTGTTTGCGATTTGTTATAAGCAGACCAAACTTCGGCTATTCCCAGACCAAATTCGGTTATTCGCATGTCAAATTTGACTATTTGCAAATCAAATTTGACTATTCGCAGGCCAAACTCAGTTGTGTTTAGTTATTAAAGGCACAAAGGGATCTTAAAGCCTAGGCGCACCAAGGCGCAAAAGGGTCTTGGAACCTAAGAGAACCAAAGCGCAAAGGGGTCTTGGAGCCTAGGCGTAAGCGCATGCATGACGAGAGCAAGGTACAACCACATTCATTTTAAATAATCGGCATCAAACATCAATTCATCTTCTTTATCATATTTTTCATCTATTCTACTCATTAATCATTCATTACTATCATTTATCAACATTACTTAAACAAAGCCTTTAAACCTCCACGTGTCATCCCATAAAAAAATAATACAAAAAAAGCATGAAGGATCCACGCTCATTACCCAGAAATTCAGAAGAGTCCCACATTTGAAACACTTGCATATCCGCTCCTTCATTTCTCCCGCAACCCCGCACAGAAAAGAAAAAACCTGAACCCTTCGCTCCCCCGACCCTAATCGCCCGACCCCCTCCTCCATCCAGGCTCCGCGCACATCCACCGAACAACCTCCCCGCACCCCCACACTGTCGCCTTCTTGCAAGGTCACCGCACTCCTCCGAACATCCTCTCTGCACCCCGACACCGCCGCTTCTTCATTCTTTGGTAAGCCATGCGTTCATCTCATTCTTCCCCAAGCCCGGGAGTAAAGCGCCGCCTCTGCCGCCTCCCCAATCAACCGTCGTCTCTGCAGCACCCCAACACAGCTGCCTCTTTGTTCTTCTGTAGCGCCCCGACACCGCCGCCTAAGTTCATCTCATTCTTCCTCAAGCCCAGGAGTATAGCGTCGCCTCTGCCACCTCCCCAATAAATCGTCCGCCGGTCAAAGAGAACCCCCTCCTCGCTGCACAGGCTCTACCCTCTCTTACTCGTCCTACTCCTGCGCATTCAGAGGTAGGCGCAGTCCTCTTATTTATTTTAATTTTTAAAACTGTGTAGAAACATTCATTTTAATTTTGGTCATTGCAAATTCTTAAAACTGGTATATGCAAAAAGAATTTTGTATAACAATTGTTTGGAACAAATATCATGTCCGCACAAACATGATAGATCAATCTTGGGTGCGAACGAGCAAAGCCCGTAAGCACTCGAGACAATGAACAAATTACAAGTTTTGCGGTGCGGAGCTCGGGTGGAGGGCCTGGAGGCGTCCGCCGCCCGAGAACATCGAACACAAACCGACAAACCCTCTTGGGTGCGAACGGGCGAAGCCCGTGAGCACCCAAGGCAACCGGGAGCATCGAGCACGGCCGGCAGGCCGTGCGAAGATGCTAGTATCTCTTTAAAAAAAACAATGTGATCACTTGCATCATAACAAAGTAAAACGCTTGATTATGTTTCGCAAACACTAAATCATGCAAAAATTATTGAGTTATTACATTATTTCTTGCTTCTAAAAAAAGGCAGTCTGGTGCACAAAGGCATCCTCGCATAGTGAGGGTCTAGGAAAGGGCCCCACCACAAGGGTGAAATGTAGACAAACCTTACAATTCATTTTTGCAAGAAGCTGCTTCCAAGACTCGAACCCGTGAGCTCAAGGTCACACGACAACACCTCAACCGATGTGCGAAGGCTCCCCTTCTTACATTATTTCATTCTTTATTTTTTAAAAAAAAATTACAACCGAAATCTCACTCAGACGTGTCTTTTATGCTCGACAGGCGCAAAAAAGGCGCAAACCTCTGAGTCTGATGAGTCCTGGGCCTTAGGCACGCCTTTAAGAACATAAGTTATGTGCACCCCCAAAATTAATTTGGAACCAAAACCCGCCGCGGCCCGCCTACTCACACCCACTCAAACCTCATGAAATAGACCTTGTGTTTAGGAATTAGGGCAGAGCCTCTCCACGACTCCACTTCTACCGACTTGGCGACTCCAAAGTTTTTCTTCCCTAGTTCCATGTTGGGCGTTTTAAGTCTTCTAGAGCTCGGAGTGGAGGCAAGAGTTCATGGAGCTTTGAAGCCCGATAATGAAATGGTCGAGCTTTGTCGGAGTAGGCAACTGAGGCAAGTGCTTCAATTTATCCTTGATGATCTTTGTTATATCTAGTAACTAGGTTTCTTGGTTTTAGCCAAAATTTCTTCTGATACAAAATTGCTTTAGTTTGGTTTTTCCCAGCTGTTATGACTGCTGCTTGGTTCTTCCCTTCGGCTTCATTTTTCCAGTCGGTGAAATCACTACTCAAGAGGTAATGTTTGTGCTTTATTGTTGTTGTTTTGTGATTTTTCTAATTGCAGAGCTGATTGTGATTTTTTCCTCAAGAGACTTTTTCAAGATGTAAACCTCAAACTCAAGAGAGTGAAAATGAGGAGTTTTTCCCTTTTCCATTTGAAGACAGTGAGAATGTGTTCCCTAGGCCATCTCCACAAACTCAAGATATTGTAGTGGGTCTGCATATGATGTCGAGATGTTTCCACTCATCGGGGAAAAAATATATCGACCTATCAATTAAATAAGCAAAATGTAGTGAGAAAAACTTATATATTAAGAGGTTCATGCCAACCAAGATTTCATTATTTTCCTCAGATAAAAATAAGATGTCGGGATCGTCGGTTTATCAGCATGTGGTTTGATATTTTGATTGACTTGAATATAATGTTAAAAAGGATGTTGCATTTGTTTAGTGTGTTACTTGTTTAAGAATTGCTTTTTGTGCCAAACATGGTATTCAAATTCTTAATATGCATGATCAGTATATTCCCGGGTAAAGAGTAAGGCGGTTTGTTGAAAAGTACACAATTTTGCAACATTAAAGGGTTGAAATATTTTAAAAATCCTCGATCTACAACTACAAGAGCTTGACAACTGGTTTGATTAAGTGAGTGTGGAGCTGCTTCATTGCATGACTTGAATTCTATTAACTTATTTGTTGTTTTGACAAGCAAAATGTGTTAAGACTTGAAGAGTTTTATCCTAATATTTTTTTTCAAGTTTGGAGTTAGCTAATTTTGATTTGTAACTCAACAACTTTATTGTTGATATGAGAAGTAATGAGATATTTTTTTATCTGAAAGATTTTTGTCATCTCTCTACGCAGCTTGTTGAAACAAAGAAGCATGTTGTTAATCAACAAACTTTTGAAGTTAGTGTTGATTCTTTTTGTGTCTACTGCAAGTGTTGAAAGAGTGCACTCAGCTATGAATTATATTAAGAACAAGATACGAAATAGCATGCATGGATGATCAAATGTTGAATGATTAATTGGTTGTTTTTATTGAGAAAAATGCTTATTTGGAATTTTGCGATGATGATGTGATCGATCATTTTCAAAAATGAAAACTCGTCGTGCACAATTGTACTTTTTTATTTATGTTATATTTTCCAATTTAAGCAATTGAATGAAATTTTGCACGGCATTGTAGTGTCATCAAAGTAATATTTTATGCACTATTGTATTTGAAAAAAAAATTGTGCACCCCCATTTCTAATTTCATGGATGTGCCACTGTATACATTTTCTATTAATAATGAATTAATGCTAATACCTTATATTATATTTAATATTAACGTTAATAACTATAGTACTATTTTTTCATTCGTTTATGCAAACCTTTTAATAACTATAGTACTAATGTTAATAGTTATAAACTTTAATAACAATTGTTATTACCAAAAGAATCTAACCTCGCAGCTGCTTTTGAACATCCACCTTGGCCTTTTGGTACCACCGTGGGAAAATGGTGGTGTCGGGCTAATTTTTTAGAAATCTATCGTCCGCAACATAGTATTTTTTATTGTTTTGAGAAGTTGAAAAAATGGTGATCTATCACTCCTAAAACGTGCAACCAATCAGAGCCACCATCACTTGTTGTGACGATCCCAAAAAGATACACAAAATAATTTGAATTTTTCCCTGATGATGAACAAGAGGCAGTACGGATTTTACGCAATATTTTTTTTCATATTTCCTTTTTTATTTTTTTTATTTAAATGTCTTTCTTTTTTTATGGGTGTTATTAGCCAAATATATATATATGATGGTTTATTCTTGGTAACAAATGTTAGTGGTCTTATTTGGTTGCTATTAGCTATTATAACAAGAGACATAGGTGTTGGCTTGTGAGATTGACATGTGGTTTATTATAATATGGCTTATGGAATGGCTTTGTGCTGGCTTGAGAGTTTGAATTGAGGATTTTGAGTGGTGGCTGAATTGGTTTTTGTTTTGACACTTGGCTTGAGTGGTGTTGGTTGGTGGTGTGCTTAGGGCTCATTTTTGTGACACCTGGATCGATGCATTGAAGTTAATTGCCTTCTTTTTACCGTTGGCCGCTTACTTTTATTAATAAAAACCGAGTCGAGCCCTTCTCATTCCCGCACTTCCCGTTTTCTGCGATATTTCTCTGTCGCTGCTCCCGGCTTCTTCACGTGCTCAGCTTCTCCTTTCGGGTTGCTGCTCCTCTTCTCTTCTTCTGTCTCTCTTCTTCTGCTTCTCTTCTTCTTAGTAGTCGTTGCTTCGTGTCGCTGCTCTATGTCGCTACTCTGTGTCGCTGCTCTGTGTCGCTGCTCTGTGTCGTTGCTTCGTGTCGCTGCTCTGTATCGCTGCTTTGTGTCGCTTCTTTTTGTTGTTGCTTTGTGTCGCTGCTATTGTGTCGTGGATCTCGTGCATGTGCTTTGCTGCTTTCTCCTGCAAGCTCTCTCCGTCCCTCTCTTTCTTCTGTGTTGTGCTGCTGCTTTGAGCCGTCGTCCCTGTGTTGTCGCTTTGTATCGTTGGTTTTGAGCTACTGTTGCTGCTGTTTTTCTCCCCTGCCTCCTACCTTCTTCTTCAGTGCCTCCTTCGGGGATTTTGGGAGAAGTTTGTTGAACCTCAGCGCATCCAAGAAGGAACGGTTGTGCAGTACTTTCTTCCTCCCTCTCCCACTGTAAGGATACTTTCTTCTCCTTATTTTTTGCTCACCATCAACCCAACATCTCTCGAACTAGGAATATAATAAATATTGTAGTAAGTGGCTCTGGTTTCATTGTAAACAATCGTACTCTCTCACCCATGTTTGGCCTATGAGTTTTATGTGATTATTGAGGACTGTTGGACAAGCTCATGTAAAGTGGCTCATTTATTTGTATTTTTTCTTTTCTCCTCTTTAGTCACACATCATGTATATGACTCTCTTCTCTCTTTCTCCCTCCTATAAATATGTATTCATACCTTGTATTTGATCATTGAGAAAGTACATACAAGTTTGAGGATTTCTCAACATGGTATCAGAGGGATACGATCCGGCCTGTTCTTTTCTAACTGCCTGCTCCTCCGGCTTACCGGGCGGCTTGTCCTCCTGCTTAGTCGCAGTGTCTTGCGGCTTGCTCCCTTTCTAACCGCTTCCTGGTGGTTAGAGTTTCTGTAATCGCGGCTTCCCGCGCGGTTAAGGCTGTTCTAACCGCTTCCTCAGCTCTCTCTCTCTCTCTCTCTCTCTCTCTCTCTCTCGTGGCTTCCACCACTTCTTCTGCTTCTCCTCCCTTTTATAACATTTCTATCAGGTGGGGCCTTCCCTACCTTGTTTCCCTCTACCCGCGCGGTTTCATCTCGGCTACCCGCTTCCCCTCTACTCGGTGCGGTCTCCCTATCTACCCGCCGAGATCTTCCTTTGTCGCTGCTCACCGCGACTTCTCTTAGTTACTACTCGCTGCAGTCTCCTTGTCTACCCGTAGAGTTCTTGCCTTCTCGCAGCTCTGCTCCCTGCTCGCCGCGACTTGTCTTAGTCGCTACTCACTGCGGTCTCCTTGTCTACCGAGTTCATGCCTTTCTCGTTGCTCTGCTCCCTGCTTGTCGCGACTTGTCTTAGTCGTCGCGGCTTCTCTTCTCGCCGTGATTTGGTCTCTTAGTCGCTGCGGCTTCCCTCTTTCCGGCGAGCTCCGCATCTAGGTCGCGGCATATTCCCTTGTCGCTGGTGTACTTACCGTGACCGTGCGGCCTTCTCGACTGGCTTGTTCTCTGCTTAGTCGCTGCGAATTATCTCCTCGAAGGCGGCTTCTCCTCTCTACTGCGGGCTCTGCATAATGGTCACGACATCCTCCTTGCCGCTGGGGCGTTATCGCCGTGACCATGCGGCTTCTCTTCTTCTCTAGTCGAGCGGCTTCTTCCCACTAACCGCTCCGCATTCTGGTCGCGGCGACTTTGTTTCCTTGCCGCTGGTGTGTTGTCACCAAGACCGTGCGGTCTCCCTTCTGTTCGCTGGTTTGTTTTTGTCCGCCGGCGTAGCCTCCTGCTCACCTTGCCATGGCGTCCTCTCCTGATTCTACCGGACAGACAACTTCCTCCTCTGCAGACCGCCGGCCTCTGCCCCTGAACTCCGTGTTGAGTTGTCGATTACTACTATTTCGTTAGCTGGGAAGAAAAACTTTGTGGAATGGGTACACTCTGTTCGCCGCGTACTTCAGTCCAAAGGCTTTCTACATCACTTGACCCAAGTGGCTCCTGCTGCTCCAACTGATGATTGGTTGTGCAACGATGGTCGGGTTCAGACATGGCTCCTCAACTCTCTTGATATTGAACCCTACCGCATGGCCATGTATCACGAAACGGCCAAGGCAATGTGGGATGAGCTCCAGTCTCTATATTCCGGTAAAGATAGTCTCCAGCACCTATATGACATCATCACTAATCTTCAAACCCTTGATGTTGGCGGGGCCACCAACCTCACCTCCCTTGTTGTTCGGGCCACGACTCTGGTTGAAGCATGGATCCAACATCAACCTCCTACGCTGGATCTTGTTGTACAACGTGCTCAAAAAGAAGCTGACGGTGTTACCATGATGATGGCTCGTGTTCCACCTCATCTTCAGAGCGTTCGGGCTCAGATCCTCTCTTCTGCTGCTACCCCATCACTATCAGATATATGTTCCATGTTGCTCAAGATCTCACCACCTCCTGATAGTTTTGCTCCTCCGTCACCGGCTCTCCTTCAGCAAACTTCTACACCCATACTGTCTTCCCCCCTCCTGCTCGCGGGGTGCACTCCGGATCTCGGGGCCAAGGTCGAGGAGGCCAACCTCGACCAAAGTGTTCCTTCTGCGGTAAGGACGGCCACCGTGAGGCCACCTTCTATCGCAAGCATGGGCTTCCTCCTCGTCCACAGGCCACTGTTGCTGCTACCGATTCCTCCTCTACTCGTACTGACCTTGAAGATGTCCGCCTTCAGCTCCAACAACTCCATGGTCTGCTCAGTCACTCACCTGCCTCCATTGCCTCTGTTGCCTCCATCTCTCAAAAGGTATCGCTTGTCTCTCCACAAGTCTACGTTGAATAGTGGACTCAGGTGTCACTTATCACATCACCTCCCTGCGGCCACATCAATACCTGGATTCTCCTCATCCCAAGTGTATCACAGTGGCCAATGGGGACACTGTTCCCGTCTCCGGCTCTGTTGATATCCCTCTAACTTCTTCTCTCTATCTACGCTCAGCTTTTCATGTTTCGGGCTCCCCGTTTAATTTGCTTTCTGTTAGTCGTCTTACTAATGATTTAAATTGTTCTGTAACATTTACCTCTTCTTCTTTTCTGATACAGGATCGACAGACGCGTACTATCATTGATAAGGGACGACGGCAGAACGGGCTCTACCTCCTTGATGACTCTCCAGTTATCCTCTCTTCCGTCTCCTCCGTCGATTGGCATCGACGTCTTGGGCATGCCCCTTTACCAGTCCTCTAGAAGGCTCTACCCGATGTATCTCTATCTTCTTTTTGGTGTGAATCATGTGTATTCGGCAAGCAGCCTCGTTCCGCTTTTTTGTCTCATTGCACTCGGAGCACTGCTCATTTTATTTTAGTACACTCCGATACTTGGGGTCCGTACAAAGTCACTAGCATTTCTGGTTATCGATATTTTCTAACTTTTATTGATGATTAATCGTAAATGACGTGGCTATACTTACTTCGTGATCGCTCTGAGCTTCCCCGTGTCTTTCAGGTTTTCCTCATTGAGACCCGCACGCAATTCTCCACGAACATCAAAACGATTCGCACTGATAATGCTCGCAAATACACTAGTCACGAATTTGTGACTCTTTGCTCTGAATTCGAGGTCATCCACCAAACTTCATGTGCTTATACCCCCAACAAAACGGAGTCGCCGAATGTAAGAATCGACATCCTCCCGAAGTGGCCCGCCCCATCATGCTTCAAATGCAGGTTCCAAAAGCTTATTGAAACATAGCCCTTTCGACGACTTGTTATCTGATTAACCGTCTTCCTTCTCCCATACTCCAAAATGTTACTCCGTTCAGCCTCATGTTTTCGTCTACTCTGGCATTCTCTCTCACACCCCGCATCTTTGGGCGCACTTGTTATGTTCACACTCTTGGTCCATCCATGGAGAAATTGGATCACCGGGCAGCCAAACACATCTTTGTTGGTTACTCCTGGACTCAGAAAGGCTACGTATGCTACTCTCCGGCTACCCGCAAGGTGACCGTCTCTGCTGATGTTACCTTTCGGGAGAATCTTACTTTCCTCTCTGCTCCAGATCCTACACCTCTGCCACCAACCGTCCTACGTCTTGTCATTCTTGTTATCACTCCACCACCAAGAATTCTCGTTACCACTCCACCACCACGAATTCCTGCCCAGGCTCCCCCTATTTCAAAGCCACCTCTTATACGTGTCTACACTCGTCGTCATCCTGCCTCCGGTGCCCCACTGCAGTCGGCTTCGACCTCTGATGCTCCGCGTCCTGCTGATCCGGCACCAGAATCTATAGGTCATCCCCTGGCGAATTATGTATCCTTACATCGCCTATCTCCACAACTTCAAACTTTTGTCACTTCAATATCCTCGATTTTTGTACCTAACTCTGTGCAGGAGGCTCTCCAACATCCTGGCTGGCGGGCGGCCATGGAAGAAGAAATGACAGCTCTCTAGGCTAACCAAACCTGGAACTCGGTACCTCTACCTACCGGTCAGACACATGTTGGGTGTAAATGGATCTTTGTCATCAAACATGCTCCTGATGGTACGACTGACCGTCTGAAGGCCCGCCTGGTGGCTCGTGGCTTCACCCAACAGCAAGGTCTCGATTATAAGGAAACATTCTCTCTAGTGGCCAAGCTTAACAACGTACATGTTCTCTTCTCTGTGGTTGTTCATCGCCAATGGACCCTACACCAATTGGACATCAAAAATGTGTTTCTCAACGGCGACCTCCAGGAAACGGTTTACACGCAGCAACCTCCCGGGTTTGAGACCACGGGGGAGTCCCGAGTTTGTCATCTTAAGAAGTTCATCTATGGTCACAAACAATCCCCTCAGGCATGATTTGACAAGTTTAGTAAGGTCGTACGGCAAGTCGGCTTTACTCGAAGTTCAGCTGACTTCTCTTTGTTCACGCGTCACCAGGCAACGGGAACTGTTCTTCTATTGGTTTATGTTGATGACATCTTAATCACTAGAGATAATTTGAAGGGCATCCAAGCGATCAAACAGCACCTCAACTCCGTCTTTCAAACAAAAGATCAGGGGCATCTTCGATAATTCCTCAGTCTTGAGATCGCAAAACGAGCGGATGCACTTGTAATCTCCCAAAGGAAGTACTGTCTGGATCTCCTTCAAGATGCAAGCTACTCTGGTTGCAAGCCTAATACTACTCCAATGGATGCAAATCATAAGCTGTGCGTGCATTCTTGTGATACAGATCTTCCTCTTCAAAATCTGGAATACTATCGACGACTGGTTAGGAAATTGATCTACCTAACGGTCACAAGACCGAATATATCCTTCGTTGTTGGGGTGGTCAGCAGGTTTATGCATGTCCCGCGAACATCTCACCTTCAATTTGTTGAGCGCATCCTTAGATACCTTAAAACAGCTCTGGGTCAAGGATTGGTATACAAAACCTCATCCTCTACTCCAACATTGGTTGTGTATTTCAATGCAGACTATGTCGGTTCCTTGGATGATCGTCGGTCAACCAGTGGCTTTTGCACTTATTTTGGATGTCATGTCATTACCTGGCGAAGTAAGAAACAAGCAGTGGTTGTTCGATCCTCAGCTGAAGCAGAATACCGATTGATGGCATCTGTTGTCTCTGAGCTTACATGCCTTGAAAGTCTCCTTGCCGATCTAGGGGTAAAACTTCCCTAACCTGTCATTCTATTATGCGACAGCCAAGCGGCTATGCACATTACAAAGAATCCAATATTTCATGAAAGAACGAAACATATTGAAGTGGACTGTCACTTTATCCAGGAGAAAGTCCAAATGAAGAAGATAGAATTGAAGCATGTTCTGGGTACCGAACAACTTGTTGATATCCTCACAAAGGCTCTACCAAGTACCCTATTTTATCAGTTTCTATCCAAGTTGGGTGCATACTATTTGCACGCTCCAGCTTGCGGGGGAGTGTTGGAAAAGCCCATGTAAAGTGGCTCATTTATTTGTATTTCTTCTTTTCTCTTCTTTAATATCACATCATGTATAGGACTCTTTTCTCTCTTTCTCCCTCCTATAAATATGTATTCATACCTTATATTTGATCATTGGGAAAGTATATATAAGTTTGAGGATTTCTCTACAAGGACGATGAACTAGCTCACTCATATCGACTTTACGTTGTTAGAGGTCCAGGAAATTGGTCCTATCACCAGACCGGGAGGATAGTATTACCATCCTCCATCACCGGAATTTCGAGACCTCATTCTATGTAGCTGACAGGAAAGAATACAATTGCATACAATGCTCCCTCTTTTCGAGTTTTCCCCAAGCTCGGAAAGACTATTCAACCCCTGGTTATTTGATGACTGCCGATTTGGAGAATCTTTTGGTGGGTCCTACCAGATCTTATATATACCAGAGGGGGAGGGAGGCCATACCTAAGAGTTAACCCTTGACCTCTTCGATCTCTTGCATGTTTTCTAGCTTCATGTCGATCTCAAAAGAAGCTCTTGCTTGCCTTACTGCCGCCAAAGAGAAGAACAAAGCGGCCACGGCGAACCTGATGGTCGTAGTCACCAAACAATCGTCTCGCACCCTGGCGAGGTGAGTTGAAGATAGAGCCGTCAAGAAATTGAGACATGATCCAGCTGGGGAGAAGGTGACTTCGCTCGACCCCCAGCAACCTGGATTCAGCCTGGGTCTTGGCATCTCCAAACTAGGAATATAATAAACATTGTAGTAAGTGGGTCTGATTCCATTGTAAATAATCGTACTCTCTCACCCATGTTTGGCCTATGAGTTGTATGTGATTATTGAGGACGATGAACCATAGCTCACTCATATCGACTTTAAGCTGTTAAAGGTCCATGAAATTGGTCCTATCACCAGACCGGGAGGATAGCCTCCATCACCAGAATTTTGAGACCTCATCCTATGTAGCTGACAGGAGAGATTCAGGGTCACTCCATCTAGATTCACCCCATCTTGATTTTGATAGATGTTGAATGGAAATATCTTTGATTATATATGGCAGGGAATAATACAAGCAAGAGACATGCAAAATAATTAAAAAAACGTGACAATAAACACATTGTAACACTCCCCCTCAAGTTGGTTGTGAGATGTTGATCATGCCCAACTTATAAGCTATCCTTCAAAAGTTACTTCCACACGATCCTTTTGAGAGTATGTCAGCAAGTTCTCTGTCAGATGAAACAAACGGTGTACACATGACACGCTTCTTTATATTTTCTTTGATGAAATGTCAATCAACTTGAATGTGTTTGTGCGATCATGCTCGACAAGGTTGTGAACAATACTGATAGCAGCCTTATATTGTCACAAAAAAGTTTGATGGGTTTAGTTTCAGTAAGTCCTAGGTCACTCATCAAGGAACGTAATCATAGACCTTCGCATACCCTACGAGCCATGCCCTAAACTCAGTCTCTGCACTTGATCTTGCCACAACTTGTTTTTTTACTCCTCCAAGTAACATGATTTCCACCCACCAAAGAAGTAGATCGTCAACCTTCAATTGACCCAACCTAGTTTGAAGTAGATCGCCGACCTACAGTTGACTCAACCCAGTATGTATATGTGTAGACTTCAATCTTCAAGCAAGTATTAAGAGAAAATAGAATCCCGTTTTCAGATGAAGACTTGAGATACCTAAGGATTTTGTGGTAGCATCCACATGGTGGCTCTTCGGTGAGTGCATGAACTGACAGATAACACTCACTACATAAGAGATGTCACGTCACGTATGAGACAGATAAATCATCCTTCCTACCAACCTCGAAAATTCAGAAATGTCTTCAATTTCTTCACTTTCATGTCTCCCTAATTTGTGGTTTGCTTTGATTGGGATGTCGACAGGTCTACACCCACTCATCCATGTCTTCTCAAGAAGGTTTGCAGTGTATTTTTTCTGAGAAATGAAAACATCGTGTTTAGACCTTGCAACTTCTATGCCCAAGAAGTATCTGAATTTTCTCGGGTCCTTAAATTAAAACTCACTAGCCAATTTATATTTTAGAATTTTGATTTATTTCACATCATCACATGTTATAACAATGTCATCAATATAGACAATAAGGGTGTTAAGTTTACCTTTCTTGTGCTTGATGAATTGTTTATGATCATCATTGCTCTGGTTTTATTCGAAGGACGTCATAGCCTTGTGGAATCTCCTAAAAACAAGCTCTAGAAGATTGTTTCAGCTCATATATGGTCATCTTTAACCTGCAAACTTTCCCATCAGACTCTTTAGGGGCAAGGTCTGGTGGATGAGCCATATAAACTCTCTTCTAGGTTCTCATGGAGAAACGCATTTTTCACATCAAGTTGGCTAAGATCTCATCCCTTGCAGACAACACATGGTAATACTGTGAAGATCATCTTCTCCATTGGGGCGAATGTTTCCTGATAATCAATCTCAAGGGTTTGGATATAACCTCTTGTCAGTTGTCACGAGCCTTGCTTTGTACATTTCAACAATTCTTTTAAAATTCTGCTTAACAAAGAACACTCATTTGCACCTAACATTTTTTCACATGAGTAAGATGCACCAGATCCCATATGTGGTTATTCGCAAGAGTTGTCAACTCCTCAAGCATCACCTCTTGCCACTTAGGGATTTCAAGAGCATCCTGCCAAAATGAGAATATGGAAATGGAAGCAAGAGAAGTCACAGATGTCCTATGCAAAGCGGAGGAGTCGTAAGAAACATAATATCATAAAGGATGTTGGATACAAGATTGAATACCTTTCCAGAGAGAAACAGGTAGATGGGGAGGCCATGAGTTATGGTTCGATTGTTTTTCTGGTTGCATGAAAAGGCCCTATGTGTAGGCCCCCTTAATGCATCGAGTATAAACATTGCAAGTAGTAATAGAAGGAATATGTAAAGGAATAGTAGAAGAGCTCACTTCTAAAGGCCCCTTGAAGTGAGGGATAAGGTGGGGGAACATGTAGAAGAATAGTAGGAGAGCTCGCTTCCAAAGGTATAGACTCCCCCTGAAGGGATAAGGTGGGGGAACATCATAATACGCTTTGAATTCATGAAAAGTGGCATCCATCATAATAAAAACCATTTTTTGTAGGAGGATGGAAACCTTTGTACCTCATCTGTGTGGGATAGTAACCTATGAAGACACACTTGAGCATGAGGTGGTTGATTTTAATAGGGCGGGTGATGGATATGAACAAAGCATATACAGTTAAACATCGGAGGAGAAATTTATGCAGGGGCACATAGAGAGTGTCGAGTGGGGTGTTGTTCTTAAGGACATGAGAAGACATGTGATTGATAAAACAGGCCGCAGTTAGAACTACAACACCCCAGTAATATTTGGGAAGATGCATAGTCGACAAAAGATATTTAACAACCTCCAAAATATGATTTTTATGTTCAGTGGCACCATTCTAAGTGGAGAATAAGCACATGTGATTTGATGCATGATGTCATGATCTTCAAGATCACTCATATTGGGAATCCATATATTCGCCATTATCATTACATAAGATTTTAATATTGGTATAAAACTTAGTGGAAATTAGCTTATGGAATTTTTTAAAAGTATGGAACACGTCATTTTTTAGCAAATATAATCAATTTGTGCGAGAAAAACCATTAATAAATATAATAAACCGAGCACAATCAGAAATAGAAGACACGGGTTAAGGTCTCCATACATCAGTATGAATAATAGTAAAATGAGTTATACTAGGAAACGAAACATAATTAAAAGTAGCACACCAGTGTTTGTTAAGAGTTTAAGAGTGCACCAGTGTTTGTTTAGGTTTAAGAGTACACACATAACAAACAAAGGAATCAAAAACAATTTTAGACATAGCAAGAAATAGCAATTTCAAAATAGGGGTAGAGGATGTCCCGGGAGATGGTGCCAAAAATAAAAAAGGTGAGGTGAAGAAGAATGAACGGCCTGCGGAGGTGGTACGGGGTTGGACACGAGCACATAAAGGTCATTGACAATACTACCAGAGTCAATCACTTTCCCGTCGTCAGATCTTGAAAAACACAAGAGAAAGGAAGAAATGTTACTGAGTAGTTCATAGAACTGGTCTAGTGGCTAATAAAAAGTAAGTCATGAGTGAAGTTGGGAACATGAAGGCCAATGATAAGGTGAGAGATGAGGAAATGGATCTCTTTCTAGTAATGGAGGAAAGAGAACCATCGACAATGCTCATCTAATCTCAGCCAAATAGAGGGGTATATGATATAAAACCTGAGACTGAGCCAGTCATATGATTAGTGTCTCCTGAATCAATGATCTGCTGGGTGGAGGAATGAGGTTTAACAAAATGAGTACCTAGTGTCCATGTGTGAGCATAAGAGAATGATAATAAGGCAGTAGACTCAATGGAGAGACCATGCATCATGTGGCGTAGAGCCAACATTTCTTCAGCGAAGAATGCAACAGGAAAGCAAAAGGAGTCAATTTCAGAGCTGTTAGGAGTGGTGTCATCAGCGACATCTATGAAATGAGACGAACGAGGGGCTTGACGACCCAGAGGACTCCTAGATCCACGACCATCCTATGGTGCAGCACCTCCTCTCTATGGTGAAAACACATGGAGTCAGAAGTGTTCCTGGTGTGGCGCCCTTTTCACAATAATCACAAATCAACTGGTCTTTATCTGATCCTTTCATCTTAGCATCATGTGTCAGTCAGACACCTGGAATTTGAGATGTACCAGCAAAGACGGAACTTTCAAGGGAAGATTTGGGAAGCAAGGTCTATCAACGGTCAAATTCCTGTTGCACAATACTGTAGACCTCAGGTAAGGTAATAGTGGACGCTCAAGAATCAGAACACTGATCTAATGAAAATCACGATGGAGCCCATGAAGGAACTCAAAAATCTGGTTACGTTCTTCTCAAGCACAAACCAACACCTCGTCATCATGGCTAACAAATATGAGGGGATCAAAATGATTGTATTCCTGATACAACTGTGTAAACTCCAAATAATAAACTGAAAGAGGGCAATCACCTTGGCAAAGGATATTTTTTGTCGCAACTAGAAGATCTTAGCAACATTACCCATGCGAGAGTAAGTAGACATTGCTCTCTTCCAAATATCAGCGGGTGTGTAAAGAAATAAATAATTACGGGCAATGGACTCCTTCATGAAATTTATGAGCCAAGACATGTCTAAGAATTTCTCTTACTCCCATTGTATCCAATCTGGTGAGTCCTTCATTGGTTCCCTATTTTTGGTCATTTACATAACCAAATAGGCGATGACTCTTAAGCGCCAAGGTGATAAAGCGAGACCATGAAAGGTAGTTTGAATCAACTAAACAAATGCGAGTAATTTGGGGAGTATTATGATAATGGCTCGCTCTACGAGATTCCACTGGGGGAAAAACTGCGAATGAGGGAGTGGGAGAATTGGTACAGCTTGATATGGTGTCTCAAGAATAGAAATATGAAGATCACCCAAGAGCAAGAGATCTTCTAGAACCACGATGAAGAAAACTTAAGTGATCCAAGAAGTGGAGAACAATAATCGTCGGGATTATACAAAATTTCACAGATCTTGAAAAGGGGAGGAAGAAAAATCATCTCCATCCAAGAGACCGAAGAAAAAAAAGGTGCCAGAAAATAAGGAGTACCTCACATAGAGTGGACCGGCATCGAGCAGTCGTTGTTGAAGGAGTAGCTGGCTGCGGAAGAAGCATTTGTGGAGGCAGAAGCATTTGTAGAGGCAAAAGGTGTGGTCGGCTACGAAAGAAGCGAGTAGTGCTCGCCTATGCGGAAGAAGCAGAACGTGCGCCTATAGAGGCAGAAGGCGTGGCCAGCAATAGAGGTGGAAGACACAGCCGGCTACAGAAGAAGTAATAGGTGCTAAACCGGGCAAAAATGCTCGGTTGTAGATGGGATGGGCGAGGGCGTGTGATTGGAGATACGAGAGAGAGTGAGAGGACTGTGGGAGTCGACTAAAGTATGAGGAGCGTTGGCACTGATATAATGTTGAATGGAAAAAATCTTCGAATAATAATCACCCAATAATGCATCCCCTCTATACACGGAGAGGAATGATACTAGAAATAGACATGTGAAAAACAATAAAAAACGTGATAATAAACATATTGTAATAATAGATAGCAAGGCTCCCTGAGTCCCTGAAATTTCCAGTCTCAAGATTTGGCGGCTCAAATGTGTCTTATGATCGAACTGTTCTTTGGTTTCACTTTCATCATACGAGATGTCGACCACACATCCACAGGCGGCCACCACTAACACCTTCAGCTCCATATGGGTACATCGGTGCAAGCCAGGTTATGTCAGATTTTAACACTCTTCCACCGTGGGGTATTGATATCATCTTGGACATCTCATAGTTATAGATGATTGGGGACATCCAAAACAATTAAACTCATGTGACGGTTATCATTCAACTCGAAAGAGCAATTGCAAGCACTCTCGATCGACACCCCCTATAGTGATTGGCATTGTGTCTCGCCCCATTCTAACGACTTCTCTCATGGATTTTTATGCCAGCTTCTACCATCGCATTAAAGACTACACCAGAACTCCACTTACAATCTCGAAAACTTTGCCTTGAGGACAAGACAAATTTTTTGGCATTGGATATTGTCACGGAGGATGTTATGAATATGAAAGTTGTGCAAGCAAGAACGAACAAAAGCTCGCATTAATTGAAAAAAACACAAGATACAATTCGGAGCAAGCTCCGGCCAAGCTCAAGTAGGCTGGGTCATCCAAAGAGCCTCTCTCAAGTGTGAGCCCCAAAAGACTAATGATCCAAGATCATCCAAACACTCTTACCCCTCCTCCTTATATAGATGAAGGAGGGCAAACTTAATAAGACAACACATTTAATTTAATATTAGTAATTAATATTAATTAAATTAATAGTAATTAATTAATATTAAATAAGTATTAATACTAATTAATTTTCAAATCACGGCGCTTTCCACATGCAAGATCTGGTGGTCCCGACGAGGAGTAGCTACTTCGGTGAATGCATGAGGGTAACATACCATCGCCCTTGAAAATCGACCTTGCCCTCATGGTCGAGTTTTAATAGTTTGTCGGTGTCGATGGTAATTGTGACAAGGAAATAGTTGTGGATAATGGGTCGTGGCTGCTGCGGAATGAGGGAAATAAGAGAAGAGGTAATAAAAAGGAAAGAAAAAATATGGGTGAATTTTTAGGGTGTGTTAGTGGGTAGTAAAAAAAGAAGAGGACAACGAAATGGGTGGGGGTGTGGGGAGAAGGCTAAAGGTGTTAAAGAGAAATATGAAAGAGAATGGGTGTGGCAGCTAGGGGGAATAAAAGAAAAAGTTGTAGGTGTGAAGAGGATGTGACAAGAGATGCAGGGAAAAATAAGTTTCGTTAGCTAGTGTATGAGGGGGCGGCATAGGGTGTGGGATAGAGGAGCTTGGCAGCTATGAAAAAATAAATGGGAGTATGGGTTGGAAAAATGTAATAAAGAGGCAGGGACAAAAAAGGGGAGAGAAGAAAATGGATTTTTGCAGCAAGTGCAGGAGGGTGACAGCAGGCAGAATGGGAAAAACAAAGCTCCCATCGGGTGGGGTGCACGAGTTGTGGGAATCCGCGGAAGCAAGCCAGCTGACTTGCTGTTTAGAAGGGCAAGGATGGTTGGACAAGATCGCAGAAGAGGAAAAATAACATCATGGGGCAGCGGGAGTGCCTTCAAGAGCGTCACGAAGAGCTGAACCCGGAGGACGATAGGAAGGGACCTCAGAACTAGGATGCCAGAGCGGCGGCTGCGACGAGCACAGACGATCGATGTTTGTGCGGGAATTGAAGGGCTGCAAGTGTTGTCAAACAGCCCGCGGTGCTGATTCTAGCGCCGGATTTGGAGCAAGACGAACACCAGTGTAAGGGTTGGCTGCGACAAAGGTGTTGGCATGGAACGAAGAGGTCAATGGCCAATCGAGGGGCGTCGCCGCAGCCAGAAAGGAGGTTGGTTGGGCCAGCCGAAAGTGCGATGAGAGAAACGATGATGATGCTTGCTCCGACGTGCAATGGCGTTGAGCGTCTGGTTTGATCCGGCAGGTCGAAACCATTGTTACGAATATGAAAATTGTGCAATCAAGAATGAACAAAAAATGTAACAATACTTGTGAACAAAAAATTAAAACTAATATAAGATAAGTAATGAACAAAATAATACGAAACCAATATAAAACAATACCTGTGAACAAAAAAATATAAGAAACCAATACAAGACAATAGCTATGAACGCACACAAAATATAAGAAAGTAATAAATTGATATAATTGTGCAACCTCGACGTAGAAGAAAGTGTAACATTTATTTGTGATTTACTTTTGGCACAAATGCACCCATCAAGAACATCTTGGATGTGTTTGGATGCTAGGTATTTGAGTGGAAGTAAATGAAAAAAATGGTTGAAGAGTGCAAATTTAACAGATAATCATAACCAACTCACTAACTATTGGGATTTCATTTATATTCCACTTTCCTACAATCAAGACAATCACTTGGGCAATTGAGTTTCACCTAGTGATCAACAGAAATTGAGAATTTGATATCACGAATAGCCCTCATCCTTCTGTTTCTTTATTATCATTAAATGGTCCATCTAGACTTCGTTTGTCGGGATTTATTTGTGAGTTTGATCAAAAATATTATTATCATAGAATGTATGTTAGGCAAGACAAAGGTTATGAACGTGACCAAGAAAATAAAGCTAGTTTTGAGCATAAAATGCATGAACTTTTTTAGGTGAGATCGGGCGTTCACAAATGAAGGTTCATGACCACCGTGTTCACGGCTGCCACCACCCTGCCAAACGAAACCTAATAGTCTAGCTTTCTATTTCTTTAGGATTATGTAGCTACAGAAGCTTCTCCTAAATCCTAATACTATTTTATGATTTAGGATTCATCCTCCCTTGATTATCAACTATGAAACAACTCATTCAGAAATTATGTTAACTGTCTTCTGGTCTACTTCTAATGAGCTTCGACACTGGAGCCACAAAGCCAACAACCTCGGCACGCTTTTAATTTGAAGTCGGTGAATTACAGACATTCAAGAGAGCGAGATGGGAAGAAAGATGAGGAGGAGCTCACATAGGTAAGAAACTCTGTGGTTCAAGGGCTCGATCTCGTTGGCAACACGAAGGATGGGAACAATCGAGGCCAGAGTTGAGGGCACGCGCTCGCTGTCCGTGATCGGCTCCTCCTCTCCTCCATCCAGCATCGTCGGCAGCCGCGTCATCTTCCTCGACAGCGTCTTCTCCACCATGCTCTCCCCGGAGGTCCTGCTCCCACTGGTGCTCGCCATTCGCGAAGCCTAATTCAATGAGGCTACAGCGGAGGGTGAAGAGCAAGAGAGGGATGGATTGAAGCTGGATCGAAGGTGGAAGTGGCTGCATGTCAGTACAAGAAGCTAGAACGCCCATGGCTTTTCCTTTTTCCGCTTTTCGCCTTTTACTTTTCCTCGACGGACGAATCTCCGACAGGCAAGCAAGGAATTGAGCTAAAGAAGAGGATTTGTGGGTTTGGAGATTGGAGCAGACGAGGGTTTTTATTTATTTTCTCTTTTTATTTTTCGAACTTTTCCGGGCTTCCTCTCGTCTTCCGCTCTTCAAAAGCTGAATAGTGAATACTATTGCTTGGCAAGAGAGGAAAGTGATGGATTTGGATCCCTGAAGTTCGTACGGAAAATTTCAGGTGGGTTCGATTCATCCAACCAGCAAGATTTTTTGTTTTTTTTAATATTTTTATTATTTTTTACTATACATTTTTTTATCTTTTAGCGTCTAGATTCATCTCGTCATAGAATTGACGGGATGAATCGTTCTCGCGGGTTGGATCGAACTCCACCCTGGAGTTCTCCGTACAAACTCCAGGGGATCCGGATACGCATCACGAATCGCCATCCTTATTTTCTTCAAAAAAATAATTCAAAATATCTACCTCAACTTCCGCCGCATTTCCTTTTTTCAAACGGGAATTCGTCTTCCCCCTCTTCAACTTCCGCCGCATTTCCCTCTATTTTGTTTCAGTCACACTTTCTTCCATCTTTTTAGGATTTGTAGCTCCACGAGAACTGAGGAGCTGGAGGAACTGAGGAGCGACAAGGAACTGAGGAGCGACAAGGACTATCTCCAGTTTTAGGGTTGTCCACCCGCTGATTTTCACCAGCAAGCAGTGCGTCGACGACCCAACTCTGAAGAATGCATTCACCTTCAAGGTATAATATACAAATAAATCATTTCCATTTCTTTTATTGATACTTCTAAGATGAATCCATGCAATAGTAAGTAATTCTTGACGATATCGAGCTGGAACAATCTGTTGTTCTTGAATACCCCGATTCAAGGCCAAAGAATTTCCTGCTGCTACCATATAATATTCATCTCTATTTGGTGATAAAGAAACCATCTGTGCCTCTTTTGATCTCGCAGATAATTCATAAAACGGACTCTCTATGGATCCCCAATAACTAACCAGTTGTTTTGGGGTTATTTCAGTTATGTTTTTTGTGAGTTGGTTTTCTAATTCTAGACCTAATGGTGTTGTTTTCAATTTATTTGTAACGTTCAGTTGTTTTCTGAGTGTTTGAAGTTGTTTTTTCCATTTTCGAGTTGTATTATAGTTATTTTGAGTTGCAGCATTATATATTTCATTTGTACTACTTTATATTCCAGTTGTAATAGTATATATTCCTGTTGTAATATTTTATATTCCAGTTATATCATTTCATATTCAAGTATTATCATATCATTTCATTAATATTTGATTGCAGATGTCAGGTTCCTATTACATGAATAGCAGATGCGCTATAAAATCTTTCAAACAAAATGCAAAAATCGGTGATGGATGCTCTCAGATGACTCCAAAGATTCTCTCTGAGATATTGGAGTCCTGTACTTGTTGAATATGTTTGATATTCAACAAAATATTTCATTGTTATATTATATTCTGAGTTCATATTTTCCAAAGAGAAATGCTTATCTTATGTGTGAATATTATGTTAAACTGACCGTGGATCAAGTTGTGCTTATTCTATGCATTCCAATGCGCAAAAGGAAATTCCAATTTGAAAGAAATCCACTTTCCAACCGCATGTATAAGGACTTGGTGCAGGAGCTGCAAGTTGACCTCACAGTTGAGGAGAGTTCACCAACCTTAGAGCAAAAGAGAATGAATGCTTTAATTAAATATGTGATGGTCGTATTATACTTGTTTAATCGATATTTTGTATCGAACACGATAACATCACCGAAACAATCACAATCGATTTTGATGTCCATCGTTCCAAAGAAAAACTAGTCAGTCTATTCATCTCATCAGTTTGTATATCAAAAGAGAACATATTGTCCTCAGAGTGTCGCTCCTGCAATAATTTGGACAAGTTGATTGCATCCCCAATGTCTATTAGTGCTCTTCTTTCACGTTGGACAAAATTATAAGCAACAGACTTACAAAACCCCAAATTTTCAACACCGCTCACTTCATCTGTAAAGAAATTGTATGTATCGGTTATTCTAATACCAACACCTGTCATATTCTTCAGAAGGTTAGCTTGGACATTAGATATACTGCGAGGAGATCTCAAAAAATGCGTGTCATTTTCTGATGCAAGTGGGTGATTATGTTCCTCGACGAATTTCGTAACCTTCTAATTCTTACCTTCTTTGTCGACATTAAAGTATGTGCGAGACAAACAATCTGTGCTAGTATCCAATTTACAGTACTTTTTTGTTCGTCAATCACCGGTTTTGAAACATTTAGACCCGCTTTTGCACAACTATACACTCGGTCCTTAATAATTCTCGTATGTCTCCAATAAACGACATGTTGCTTTCACACACTAAATCCAGTTTTATGGGCATAGTCACAGTACATAGCATATGCTTTCACCTCACTATGTAAAATCGGGAATGCTACAGTTCTTTTGTCATTCAGAAATAAAATTAAAGTTGTAAGTAGTCGTGTTAAAAAAGATCGGGCTCGGCAGGCCGGCCCGAGCCCGGCCCGGCACGGGAAAATCCCGATCGAGACCTAGCCCGGGATGGGGGCCCTTATATGGCCCCCATTTTGACTCGGTGCCCGGCTCGGGTAAGCCCGAACGCCGGGCCTAGCCTGGCCCGACACCCAGGCTGGCAGAAAATCCCGCCTCCTAGTGGGATTACCATTTAGGCAGGATTAATCCCGCCTATTTTAATCCCGCTTAAATAGGGAAATCAAGCCGGCCCAGGCCGGCCTTAAGGCCCTTAATCATTCCCCCTCTTCGAGAGGGGGCGCGAGCCCAGTTGGCAAAAAGTTCGGGCCCAATTGGACCAGGCCCAGCCCAGCCCGATCAGGTTTTTTGGACACGACTAGTTGTAAGTGATATTGCACTTTAATAAAATTCAGTTGTAACAGAAAAATTATAGTTGTAATTGTAATTAACAGTATTGTGGGCTACATTATAACTGTAAATACGTTGAAACAGCCAGGAAAACATCATATAGTGCAGTGTTTCTACTTCTAAACTTATAATGACGGTAGATTCTCAAAAGAGAAGCACGATTAAAGATTCGCATTGCCAAAACTATCAGCTACTGGTTTCTCATATGCATGTTGCATGCCTGATGCATGATTTACAGCTCCAGAGAGAGCACAATGAGGGCAACGGGAGAACACTTGTTGTAGAGATAAGGAAGGAGCTGTTTCTGGAGCTACAAGCCAAACAATGGAGGCCGACGTCAAGGAAGATGAACTAGACGAGCGGAATGAAGAGCTTTGTGGAGCTACAAACCCTAAAAATGGCGGGAAGGAAGAGTCGGAAAGGGTGACTGAAACAGAAAAGAGGGGGAAGACAGAATGAGTTCGAAAAAAAGGTGGGGTCCATGAAAAAATTTTCTACTTATTTTGTCATGGGAGAACGGTATGTCGTGCGTACCAAAAAATTCAAAATGTCATCATTTATGTTTCATTTGGCCAGGCAGTTTGTTGGGTTTCTCTATGAGGATGGCACAATGCTTGTGCACGCAGCGGAAGAATAAAAATATCAAGAAAACCCAAAAGAGATGGGATCGGGCCATGATAATTGAATCAAGAAGTTAACATACAACTATGCAAAATTACCTCAATGGCGTTGAGTCACAACTCAACGGAGATGCTCCAAGCTTCGTCTTCTTGTAGTGGCGAGTCCTACGTGGAATAATATCCACGTCTCTGCAGAAATCCACACGAGCGGGAGAACGCCGATCTATCCGTCGCACGGATTATCGGGAAGGAGAAAGACCGCACCTTGCTTTCCCACGGACTGCTAGGTCCGCGCCAGGGATTGCAACGCCAGCGACGATCGCCGGAGAAGAGGAGGTCAACGGAGCGAGCACGGCGGCGGCGGAACACTTCCGTCGGCGGCGGGATTCGGGATCGGCGGAACGAACGGAAAGGCGGAACGCTTCGCGGGATTCAATTCGATCGGCTGTCAAAAGCATAATTCCCGAAAACCCTAAGTGTCCTTTTTATACCGAAGGCATAAATAGACTTAGGAATATCGCTATCCGCAGACCACCCAGTAAAATAGGGTTCCAGAATCAGTGAGTATCAATCGGCGAGAATCGGCGACGATCGGCGAGAATCAGCGAGCAGGTTCGGCGAGAATCAGTCGGCGAGTATCACCTAGGATCGGCGAGAATCAGAGTACAATACTCGACGATTCTCGCCGAATGCAGGGTGGACCATACTCGTCGACCGTCGACCTGCGGTCGACAATTCTCGTCGATCGTCGAGAATCAGAGTACTAATTCTCGACGATTCTCGTCGATCGGCGAGAATCAGAGTACCATACTCGACGATTCTCGTCGACCTTCGGTCGACTATTCATACCAGTCCTTCAAGGCAACATTTGCCCAACCCGATGATCCTTTAAGGCAACACTTTGCCCATAACCCCATTCAGGTCGGTGATTGGTAACCTTTACCAACACAGTCAATCATCCAACTTCTCCACATCTCTTATGTGCGACCCTGCATGCTCATATCGCGTTGGCAGTGATATTACATGTTTGACCACTTCTAGATCACAATGGTAACTCCAACACAGTTAGCATGGTGAAGGCCCAACATCACCTAATAAATTTTGTTGTGGGTCCTCGAGAGCGGGTCAAACATGCAATCAGTTAAAGTAGAGACTAACATAAGGCAATATGGCCTTTTTATGTGAAAAATTTGGAAAAACCAACAAAATTGCACTATTTCTATTAGTGATAAGTAGTCGAATGTCTGGGGGTGACAGATCATCGCTCGTTACAAGAAGTGTTTGGGGGAGGAAGAAGCGGGATCTTCGAGTCTTCTTTCAAAAGAAAGTGAGATCCTCGAGTAGCCTTCAAAGGGGATCTTCGAAGAAGAATGAGATCTTCAAATTCCAAAGGATATCTTCGAAGAAATCTTTGAACGTCAGAGGAGAACTCGGTAGTATCTTCAAATGAGCTCTCTCTGATGTTGAAGACAATCTTTTTCTCAAACAAGGGCTCTGGGTGTTGGAACCGAAATTCAGCTCCACCTATAGTTCGGAACTAGGGTGCAGCTCACACCTACTTCTCTCAAGCCGTCCCTTGGTGAGAGACTTGAATTTGGGGAATGACCCTTGGCTCTAGCGTGGAAGTCCCACCTCACACCACGAAGACCTTTGAGATCTCTCCCTCTCTAGCCAATGCTGAGCTAGGCGCCTTGGAGGATGATGGAAGAGGATGAGGAGTGGTGAAAAATATATCCCTCTCTAAGGCACCCCAAGGATCTATTTAGAGATTTTTGGGGATGACTTGCCAATAGCACAGTCTCGCTGCTCTAAAATTACTGAAATACCCTGAGCATGGTCTGCCAACAGCCAAACTCCGTTATTTTGAACAGCTATTCGCAGCCCACTGGGGGCAAAATAGCACTCTCAAGCCTGGCGAGCTACTCAAGACGGGCGAGTTGCTCAAGTCGGGCAAGCTACTCAAGATGGGCGAGCTGCTCAAGCCGGGGAAGCTGCTCAAGCCGGGCGAGCACTAGGGCCGAGGCAGGTGCCGGCCTCGCGCCACACCTGCCCCCTGAAGTGAGGTCAGGGCAGCTACCGGCCTCCCGCCGCACCCGCCCCCTATAATGTGTGAACAGAAAAAGGAAGTCCGGAAAATGGACAAACAAAAATTTTTGTATTCCAAAAAAGGTATCAATTACATGGTATATCCTCCCTTTTATAGAATGAATGAGAGAGGAGAGATTACAAATAAATAATGTGGGACTAAAAAATTTCATGTACAAGCGGTTTAATATAAATACAGGTCGCCAAGCCGTGCAGTTTGATGAATGAGCAAACCGCTCGGCAACCACAAGAGAAAGACACCAAGCCGCCAAACTAGACCGCCAGGTCACCCGGTCTCCAAGTCGTCAGGGACAAAATGACAAACCGCCAGAGCACCAACAGCAACAAGACAGCAACCAAACCGCAGAAGAGAAACCGACAGACCGCCCGGTCTCTAATCTGCAACACTCCCCCTCAAGCTGGAGCATATATATGGATTATGCCTAGCTTGTCGCGAATGTGATGAAAAGAGTGGAATACTGGCTTGGTGAAAATATCAACCAACTCTTTATCAGAGGTGACGAACGGAGTACAAGTTTGTTCCTTCAGAATCTCCTATCGAATGAAATGGTAGTCAACTTCTATGTGCTTGGTTCTCTCATGGAAGACCAGATTTTTAGAGATGTATATGACGGCTTTGTTGTCACAAAACATAGGTAGAGGATGGTCGTAGACCTCTCCTAAGTCAAGCATAAGAGTCCGTAACCACTTTAGCTCACACGTGGTCGATGCCATACTTCGGTATTCTGCTTCCGCACTGGACCTGGAGACTACCGACTGCTTCTTGCTTTTCCAGCTCACAAGGTTCCCCCCACAAAGGTGCAAAAACCTGAAGTAGACTTGCGGTCTCCTTTGTCATCGGCATAGCTGGAATCAGAGTATGTTTCAACCCTTAAATGGTCATTCTTCTGAAAGAGAAGTCTTTTCCCGGGAGCTGATTTAATATACTCCAATATCTCCAGGGCCGAATGTAAATGGCACTCCCTAGGAGCCTGCATGAATTGGCTAACCTTGCCAACAGCATAGGCAATGTCAAGTCTGGTCACTGTGAGATATATGAGTTTACCAACCAGACGTCTGTACCTCGTAACATCAGAAAGAAGAGGAGACTCATCTGTCCATGTTTTATCTTCTCCAGTCTCCATGGGACATCATGTAGGTTTAGCCCCAGTCAACCCTGCCTCTTTTAACAAGTCAAGAGCATACTTCCGTTAGGATACGATAAGAGAAGCAGGCTTCCGAGAAATTTCTATCCCCAGAAAGTATTTTGGAGATCACATATCCTTTGTAACCAGGTGTTGCCGAAGATACTTCTTTGTCAAGATTATCTCAGCTTGGTCATCTCCAGTGAGAAGTATATCATTCACATATACTGCTAGCACCACTAGGCCCAGAGAAGTTTTTCGAGTAAATAAGGAGTGATCAGCAGAACTCCTCGTAAAACCAACAGCCGCTACAATCCCGCTAAACTTGTCAAACCAAGCGCGAGGACTTTGTTTTAGGCCATAGATAGCCTTCTTGAGCCGGCAAACCTGTGTTGTTGAAACCGAAAATCGGTCTCCTGTGGAGTTCGACCCTTGGGGGAAGGGGTGATCTCGCGCCTACTTCGCCCCTGCAAGCAAAACAACATAAGACAAGGTAAGACCGACCCAAAGGCTCGGCGGGGGAGGTCCCACCACAAACCCGAAAGATCTCAGAGCGCTTCCCCTCCTTAGCCAGAAGCCGAGCTAAGGTACCCTCAGAAAGCACTTGAAGATTGGGGCAGGAGAGCACCAGAAAACCTGCTTTCTGGGGTACCCCTTGGGTCCTATTTATAGTTTTTAGAACCTGGACTGCCAATAACCAAAAGAACTGACCTGAAATTACCAGAAAACCCTTGGTTGGGTCTGCCAACAGCCAAACTCCGCTGTTTTGAAGGGCTGTGGGCAGACCAGCTGGGGCAAAATAGTAAAAAGTACCTCATACACCCAGGTGAGCTGGGGAGCTTTGACCACCTCGGCATGTTCTGCTCGCCTACTGCTGCCGAGCTCCACCGCGAGGACGTGAGTTGGGGATCGCTCAGCGAATGCTGAGCTCGGGGTCGCCGATCGTCGATCTCTAGTCGACGGATGTCGAGCTCGAGCTCGGCCCCTCCTCTGCCGAGCTCGCCTATCGTCCTCAGCCCGATCTGCCCGGACCCTAGTGACCTTGCTCGCCGGACATGGGGTTGTACATAATCTCCGCTCTTTCTGAGCTTGTCAAAGCTCGGAAAAAATCATCCAACCCCAAGTGTGCGGCGAGCGCGGGTCGGCGAGTTGGAGGGAATCTTTGGGTGGGGGCCACCTGCGGCTATATATATGTGCACCTGCCCATCTGCCTAACTCTTATCATTCCCCTTGCTACCCTGCCAAGATGCCTCTTCCCAAGGAGATCCAAGAGCGCATAGACCGAGCTCGCCTAGCCTCCACAGCTCGTGTAGCCGCCCTGACGGCGGTCCCCACCAAAGCTCCTCAAGTTGATTCTGCCGAGCCCGGCTCCAAGAGGTCAAAGCCATTCCCTCTGGCGACGGAGCCCATTTACCACGACCTGAGGGCCACCCTGGCTCGCGAGACCGGCTCTTCCACCCGAACTATTCTTGAGAAGGACAGAGAGGTTGTCGTAGTCGGCGACGACCCGGACAGTCAACCAGATGGCGGGGGTGTCGCGCCACGAGAGCCCACACCGCGTGGCGAGACCACGCTCGCCGATTCGTGATTCATGGCACCGGACAGCCGTCCTCAGAACCCGCCTCTTCTCTTTGGGATCCTGCCTGTGAGCTCGCAGAGGCCGAAATCGCCAGTGCGCGTCTCCCCTCCTCGCCAAACTGACGTGCCCGCGGGGGTGGGCCTGGGGACCATCCCCACCCCGGGATTCGAGCTCATCTCGTCGGGGGCTCGCGGCCCAGGCCGCGGGAAGGATCTGAGCTTCATCCCTCCCTACATCTCCTTTGAGCTGTCGAGCTTGTCTAGTCAGTCTTGCTTCTTGCCACATGAGTCTTTTCTGCCTCTCTTCTGGCTGACACTTGTATTCACAACTCTTCCCAGTCAATCCGCTGCCGAGGAATCCTCGCGGGCAGCACACTACTCTCCCCTCCCCTCCCCAAGCTCGCTGGACTCTTACTTGGGTCCCGAGGTGGATCAAGGCGAGCTGACGAGGAGAGAGGTCAAGCTCCGCAAGAAGCTGGTGTGCGGACTGCGCGAGGTGCAGGGGGTCAACGAGACGCTTTAGCGCGACTACTCGCGTCTCGCCGACGAGGTGCGGAGCGCCCAGGCTGGCGAGCTGATGTCCCCCTCCCGACTCCTGGACGAGATAGACGATGGCCTCTCGGTGGCGCAGAGGTGTTGGAACACCCTATTACTAATTTGGGTCAGGATCACTATGTCTCTAGGAACCTTTATTTGACCTCCTGTATAGCTTAAAAGGTCAATTAGAATTGAGTCTAAGGGTTAGAAGTCTAGGTTTGGAAGCTGCCCTGAAGACCAAGTTTTTCTGTCTGGAGACTAAGTCTGATCGTCGAGCTCAGCACGACGATTCGTCGAACTCCGATCGACGATCGTCTAGCTCAACTTCGACAGATCGTCGAGCTCCACTCGACGATCGCTGAGCTCAACTTCATAATATCGTCGAACTCCATTCGACGATCGGTGAGCTCAGGTCGACGACTTTTACTCTGCATTGGATCTTTATCTCTGAGCTCAGTTCGACGATCTTTGAGCTCAGATCGACGATTATTTTGCTGCTTGAGTTTTCCAGTTCGCTGAGCTCAGCTCGACGATAGCAGAGCTCAGTTCGACGATTTCAGATAACTTCCAGAATTCAAATTCAAATCAGTCAGGAGTTATTCTGCAATTAATTCAGAGATTTGCTAGCCGTTTTCATTTACTTCTGGACCAAATTTCAAGGGATTTTTCAAGGAATAATTCTGTGGACTTTCCTCTTGAAGAGTTTTTGCAATTAAGGATGCAATCAATGCAGACCAACAGCTATCCTTGACAGAGAATGATATTCTATTCTGGAACAGAGAATAAAAGACAGAATGGTTTTTGAATCAAAAAGTAGAACAAGACAGAGCACATACAATACAGATTACAGAAAAATACTCAAAAATCTTCTGTCAAAAAGAATTCTGAAGAACACTCATCCAAAGAGATCAAGCTTTCAAAAATCTTCAGATCTCTTCAGATCTAAAAGTGTTCAAGGCCAACATCATTTTCAAGACTCCAGACTCTCAACATTTCAGCTTGCTGAAATCATCTATTGCTGGAGTTCTATCCTTGAAGGCCTATCACCCTCAGCAAAGCTCTTCTTCCTGAAGATCTCAAGGATTCAGGGGGAGCTTTGACATCAATCCACATAGTCTTCTCAGTTGGTTGAGAAAGAGAAGACTGCCATCACTCTCTCACCCCCACTCTGTAAAGGGTTTTTCAAACTCCCTTCAAAAGTTTGAATCTGGTTTTTGAGCACCTTGTCAAAAGCTCATTGGTGGCAAGACACCTGATCAAAAAATCTGCTTTGGTTTTTGAGCACCTTATCAAAAGCTCATTGGTGCCCAGGACACCTGATCAAATCATCCTGCAGTGGATTCCTACCTAGGGTGGTAGAAGAGTGGATGTACCCAAGTTTGGGGAACCACTATATTCCCTTGTGTCATCTGGTTTTGGCTTGTTTTCTTTTTGTTTTTGGCCTTGATTTTTCTGTGCTTAGTATTTGCATAGCTCTGTACTGTGATTAGATTTATTTCTGCTTCCCTGCTCACACATATTACAACAATTGTTGTAAAAGTTTGCAAAAGTTTTAAAGCACCATATACTCTATTCACCCCCTCTAGAGTATATCAGATCTAGTTGCTCTTTCAATTGGTATCAAAGCGAGGTTGGTTAAACATACCATATCTGATTGGTTGTACAGGCTAACACCTGAACCCCAAGATCCCAAACTAGATCCTTTTTGTATTTTATTATTAGACTCTGTTTGCACAAATCATGGCCCAAAACAAAGATTATGCTAGCACCAGACCTCCAGTGTGCAATCTGTCAAAGTTTGTACTTTGGAAAGCAAGGATTAGACTTTACATGAATTCTATTGATGAAGATATCTTTAATTCTGTTTTGACAGTGTGTCCAAGACCCCCAGAGAGCATAAGTACAAATGCTGTTCCACCTCCATCAGGAACAGATGCTGACATCAAAAAATGGAAAGTAGCTGATGCCAAGGCTATGAACATTCTAGCTCAGACAATGTCAGATGACATTTTTCAAAAGGTAGCTGAATGCAATTCAGCCAAGGAGATTTGGGACAAGCTCTCAAAAATAGTCTCAGGCTCATCTGATGAGAGAAAGGACAGAAGATCCCATCTCATCTCCCAATATGAGAACTTCAAGAAGGGAGAGACTGAGTCAGTGGGAGACATGTACAACAGATTGAGTCTAATTGTCAGTGAACTAAGGACATTGGACAAAGAGATTTCTCTGACAGAACTTAATGACAAGATCCTAATGTGCTTCCCCAGCACTTGAGATTCAAGAATCTGGCCAATTAAGGATGCCAGAAGTCTGAATGAAATCACCACTGAAGCCTTGTTGGGTAAGCTCAAATCTTATGAGCTACTTATCAAGAATAGAGAGGAAGAACAGAAGGCTGCTTCACCAGCCACAAGGAAAGAGAAGACCATAGCCTTTAAGGCAACTGAGGATCTGCCTGAAGATAAGAGCACAGGCAATGATGAACTACTCAGCTTGTTGGCCAAAAGATTCTACAAGATGGCCAGAAAATACTTCAGAAGAAGATCATACAAGGAGCAGGACAAGCCAAGGTATGACAAGTCCATTAGCAATAATAAAGATATTATCTGCTTTGGTTGCAGGAAACCAGGGCACATAGTTCCTGACTGTCCAGAGAACAAGATCAAGGACAGAAGGGACAGAAAAGAAAGAAGAAAGGAGAAAGACTCCAAAAGGAATGGAAGTGGCAAACTTTCTTCAAGCAAAAATAAGCATACAAGAAAAGGGTTTGTTGCTGAATCCTGGAGTGAGACAAAAGAGGAGTCAGAAGCCTCTTCTAGCTCAAGTGATGATGAGGATGATGCAGAAGAAAAGGAGTTCTGCATGATGACAATCAATGCCTCACAGCACAACTCAGAGGAAGAGGAGTCAGAGTCAGACTCAGAGACTCAACCTGAAGAAGATCAGGTAATTAGTTCTTTTGATTTTAGTTCAGAAGATTTTAAATCTGAATTTAAAGCACTGTGTTTAGACCTGCTAAAGTCTGAGAAAGAGATTATCTCTCTCAGAAATCAATTATCTGAACACAATGGTTTAAAGTCAAAAAACCTCAAACTCTCTCAGGAGTTGGAGAACTGTAGGGAACAGATAGCTACACTGAAAAGTGAGCTCTCTGAGGCCAAGAAGCTTGAAGAATCCCTTAATGGGAGAAACATCAAGCTGATGGACATCACAAGCACAGTGAACTCTAGATTTAACAGTACACTGGGCTTGGGTGCCTCATCCAGCCAACCTATTGTTCTAACAACTCCCATCAAGTTTATTTCTGACAAGGGAAAGGGAGTTGTAGAGGTTGCCAGGAAAAATTCTGATCTGCCTCAGAAAACTAAGTCCCAGCAAAAATCGTCGAACGGAGATCGACGATCGCCGAATGAAGATCGACGATCACCGAACGCAGCTCGACGATCTCAGGAAAAATCGTCGAACGCTGATCGACGATCTCAGCCAAAGTCGTCGAACGCAGCTCGACGATCTCATATACCTGACCTCATCCATAGTCGACCGTCGAACGGAGCTCGACGCTCTGACCCAAGATCGTCGAACGCAGCTCCAAGATCGTCGAACAGAGGTCAGAGCTCTGGAAACTTGTTTAAAGGCAAATCAAAATTGAATCCTAAGGGTTCTTCATCCCAAACCTTTAACCCTTATACTGAATGGATTATACCTGCAAGGAGATATCATCCTGAAGGATATAAGAGTCAACCTGGGATGTTTTTCATTTCAGAATTTAGAGGTTATCAACCTAGGCCCAAGGTAAACTGGGTCAAAAACAAATGAATTATTTTATGTGCAGGTGAAGACCTATCCAACATCTTACCAGCAATGGTATTTGGATAGTGGGTGCTCTAAGCACATGACAGGGAACAAGGACAACCTCACTTCCTTTAGAGCCAAGCTTGGACCCAAAGTTATCTTTGGTGATTCCAACTTTGGACAAACTAAAGGATATGGTGCAGTCCAGATTGGTTCAGTAACCTTCAAGAAGGTAGCCTATGTGGAAGGACTGAAGCACAACCTAATCAGCATCAGTCAGCTATGTGATGAAGACTACCAGTGACCTTCAGCAAAACCTTATGCAGAATCAAGTCAGAGGACAACAAAACTGTGTTGACAGGTAAAAGGAAAGGTAACATCTATCTAGTAGATTTTCTTTCAACTAATGTAGATATTTGCCTGTTTAACTCTGTCTGTAGACCAAATGTTTTATGGCATAAGAGACTAGGACACCTAAAACTTAGAACTGTTGCTAGGCTCTCCAAGGACAACCTTATTAGAGGACTACCTTTTGGCCCCTACAAGAAGGAAGGACTCTGCAGGGCTTGTCAATTAGGCAAGCAAACTAAAAACAGTTTTAAGTCACTTAATAAGAGTGATTCACCTAGGATATTGTAGCTGTTACACATGGATCTATTTGGACCCATCACAGTACAAAGCCTAGGAGGGAAATCCTATACTTTAGTAGTTTTAGATGACTTCTCTAGATTCACTTGGGTGTTCTTTCTAACGAAGAAGTCTGATAACTTTAAGTGTCTGACAGAGTTTCTCAAATGTATACAGATTGAGTTCAATACTCACATTGCCCTGATCAGAAGTGATCATGGGACAGAGTTTGATTCTCTTCTTATGCAAGAGTTCTGTCAGAGTGAAGGGATCAGACATACTTTCTCAGCTCCTAGAACTCCTCAACAAAATGGGGTAGCTGAAAGGAAAAATAGAACCCTTATTGAATCTGCCACTACATTGTTGTCAGATGCTCATCTACCTCTATCCTTTTGGGCAGAGGCAGTGAACACCTCCAACTATGTGCTGAACAGAAGTCTGATACATAAACTAATGGGAAAGACTCCCTATGAATTACTCAAAGGGAAGAAACCTAAAGTTGACTATTTCAGAATTTTTGGTTGTATTTGCTACATTCACAATAATGACAAGAAATATCTAGCAAAATTTCAAGCCAAAGCTGATGAAGGAGTGTTTCTGGGATACTCCATGATCAACAAGGCCTATAGGGTCTATAATAAATCATCCTTGAAAATTGAGGAATCTGTTCATATTTCTTTTGATGAAACTAACATGTCTTTCAAGGAGAAGATTTCTTCTACCATAGAACCTTTGCAGGAACTCTCTCTAGTTGAAGATATGAACAAGTTACAGGTTGCTCAAGAAGAAGAAAGCAGTGAAGATGAAGGGAATGCCTCACATATTGAAGCACAATCTGAAGAGCCAGTTGTTATGCCACAAGAGGAAACAACAACACAGGTTCGTGAACAATCAACACCCCATGTTGATTTAGTAACATCAAGAGACCATCCAATTTCCCAAATAATTGGAGAAATCTCAGCTGGTGTGCAAACCAGAAATCAGGTCAACCAAAACCTGTTGCACACCTGCTTCCTATCTCAAATTGAACCTCAGTCCATTCAAGATGCAGAGCAAGATCCACATTGGATCATTGCAATGCAAGAGGAATTGCATCAATTTGAGAGGAACAAAGTATGGGAACTAGTGCCAAAGCCTAAGGATCATTCCATTGTTGGAACAAAATGGGTATTCAGAAACAAACTGGATGATCAAGGAGTAATTATAAGAAACAAGACAAGGTTAGTTGCTCAGGGATATTCTCAAGAAGAAGGAATTGACTACGACCAGACTTTTGCACCTGTTGCAAGATTGGAAGCCATCAGGATATTTCTAGCTTATGCAGCTCATAAAGGCTTCAAGGTTTATCAGATGGATGTCAAAAGTGCTTTCTTAAATGGAGACATCAAAGAGGAAGTCTATGTCAGACAACCTCCAGGTTTTATCTCTCCAACTCTTCCTGATTATGTTTTTAGACTGAACAAAGCATTATATGGTCTCAAGCAAGCTCCTAGAGCATGGTATGAGACCCTAGCATGCTTTCTCTTGGAAAATAGTTTTATAAGGGGTAGAGTAGACCAAACTCTTTTTATCAGAACTCATAAGTCTCATACCCTACTAGTACAAATTTATGTAGACGATATCATTTTTGGTTCTACTGACTCAAAATTATGCAGAAGGTTTTCTAACCTGATGCATTCTAAATTTGAGATGAGTAGCATGGGTGAGCTATCCTTCTTCCTAGGATTGCAAGTCAAACAACATGCTGAAGACATCTTTATTTCTCAAACCAAATATGCTAATGAACTGGTTAAGAAATTTGGTATGTCTGAGGCATTTTGTATGAAAACACCCATGCCTACCAATGCTGTATTAGATGCTGATGAACATGGGAAACCTGTTGATCAGACAACATATAGAGCAATGATTGGCTCTTTACTGTACCTTACAGCTAGTAGACCAGATATAATGTTTGCTACATGTATATGTGCTAGGTTCCAAGTAAGCCCTAGAGAGTCACACCTAACTTTAGTAAAGAGGATTCTCAGGTATGTTAAAAGTTGTCCAAATCTAGGTCTCTGGTATCCAAAAGATTCAGCATTTGATTTAACTGGATTCTCTGATGCTGATTATGTTGGATGCAGAATTGACAGGAAAAGCACCAGTGGAACTTGTCAGTTCCTTGGTGACAGACTTGTCTCTTGGTTTAGTAAGAAACAAACATCTGTGTCAACTTCAACTGCTGAAGCTGAATATATGGCTGCAGGCAGTTGTTGTTCACAAATATTGTGGATTCAAAACCAACTCCTAGACTATGGCTACAACTTAGAGAAGTCTAAAATCTTTTGTGACAATACAAGTGCTATTTCCATAGCTCAAAATTCAGTCCTCCATAGTAGGACAAAACACATAGAGATTAGGCATCACTTCTTAAGGGATAATGTTGAAAAGAACAAAATTGAATTACAATATATCCCAACTGATTTACAAAGGGGAGATATTTTCACCAAGTCTTTGGATGAAAAGAAACACACCTTCTTCCTAAATCAGTTAGGAATGTTAGATGGAGGAAGCCTTAAATAATATCCACGATTTTGAAGGCTAAAAATTGACCAAGACTAGGCAAAAATTCTGATTTTTCTTAGTGTCTAGAATTTTTCTGATCTCTGAACTGCGCTCGACGATTTCCCCAAAGATCGTCGAACGGAGATCGACGATTTCCAGAATCGTCGAACTGAGTTCAGCGCCTCTCAGATAGTATGAACTATCTCTTCCGGTCAACGATCGTCGAACGGC
Organism: Platanthera guangdongensis; assembly: GCA_039583875.1. NCBI lineage: Eukaryota > Viridiplantae > Streptophyta > Magnoliopsida > Asparagales > Orchidaceae > Platanthera > Platanthera guangdongensis. Next base: position 45,317,810 of record CM077158.1, on the reverse strand, counting down.
GCTCGACGATTTTGTTCACTGAACGATCGTCGAACGGAGCTCGACGCTCTCCAAGATCGTCGAACGGAGATCGACGATGTTGGAGTCTCTTCAGATTCCTTTATAAGCCTCGATCGTCGAACTGAGTTCAACGATCTTTCCAATTCTGCGTCGAACCCTAATATAAAACTCATTTTTCGCCGTCGTTCTCTCTTGCGCTTTCATTTTCTCTGCAAGAATTCTCTTCCCTCCAAATAGTTCTACGCTTGGTCGTTTTGTTTGTTAAGTTTTTGCAGGTACAATGGCTGTGTCAGTTGCTGTCCTAGTTGCAATGAAGTTTGATGCAGGCTTTGACATTGATCTGGAATCCTTCAACACTACTGATCAGATTTTCCAAGACATACTGGGTTTATTCAAGGATCAGAATCTGTCTGCCCTCATGACCACCAGGATAAAGCTGGCCTCAGATGAAATCAAGGAATGGGTCTATACTGCTCATAATCTAGACAACAACACAATAGTTGGGTCCATTGCTGGAACTCAGGTACCTTTGACCCCCACCATTTTAACAGAGGTTTTTGGACTAAGAAATGGAGATGATATTGCTGAGTTATCTGGAGAGGATTACTGTGACCTGCTTGCCAGGATGGGTCATCCAGAGGGAAACCCTAGCAAGCTATTCAAGAGGAACCTGTCTGTTGAATACAGGTTCCTAGCATATGTGGTAGGGAAAGTGCTGCTGGCAAAGCACTCTGCACATGATACAATATCCAGATACCAGCTCTGCCTCATGGGAGCTCTTGTGGATAAGAGAAGTTTAAACTGGGGAGAGGTCTTCTTTGACCTAATCAAGAAGAAAATAAACAAAAGCTTTGTTAACTTTGGAAGGATTCTTGGAGTCTTCCTGCAGAACAAGTGCCCTGCCTTGCTGGTCTCCTCTGGAGTTCACATAAATGCCTCCAAGAGACTCACCTGTGCCCTCTTTGGCAAGTGGGACAGGCAAATCAGCAAGCCTGGCAGGCCCTCCTCAAGTGCTCTTTCAGGCACCAGGACTCAAAGAGTCACTCCTCCACAGGTCTCTGCTCCTGCAGATGACCTGGCTGTTGATGTTGCTGCCTCTTCTCCTCCTCCACTTCCAACCCTTCCTCTACCATCCACCATTCCAGATCCATCCACCATTACCATCTCTAGCCCATCTCCAACATCAATTCCATCTCCAGAACCCATTCTGCCTCCACCAGTAGACCACTTCCACCCTCTATTCTCATACCCTCCACCAGATGTCACCTCTTCTCCATCCATTCCATCCTTCACCCTCCTGGATGACTCCTATATGGATGATTCCCCATCCTCTCCTCCAGAATTACCCTCCTCCTCAACTTCATTCCAAGATCTCCTCCACCATATCATTGACCAACCAACTTTCACCCCATCCATATCCATCCCCTTGTCCTCCATTTCCACTATCCCAACACCTGAGCCATCCATTCCACTCTCCAGCCCTCCACTTCCAGCATCCTCAGCTATCCCTTTTCCCTCTAACTCTACTCCTATTATTGAGCCAGTAGACCTCTCAGCCCTAGTTGACAAGTTGTATGAGCTAATTGCCCCCAGGCTCTCTCTACTCTTGGAGACCTCATTGGCTCCGCTACACTTGTCAGTGGCAGCCCTCTCTGCCAGGCTTTCCTCCCTCCTTCCTCAGCCAGCACCACCAGCAGTTTGCCTTGATACAGATGTCTCTGCATCTAGGCAGGGGGAGATGCCCTATGAAGCAAGCCTTCATGTTATTGCTGCTGCTGTTTCTGCTCCTGCTGCTGATGATACTGCTGCTGCTGCTGATGTTTCTGTGTCTGATCCCTTCTGCTACTGTTGCTGTGCCTTCAGAATGTCAGACTCCTACTGCAGTTCTGGCAATAGACCTAAGGTCTTTGCTTTCTGCCTTTGATACTGCCTTCTTCAGCTATCTCCCAGAGGTTCATGCTGTCCAGCCCCCAGAAGATTTATCCAAGGCACTGGTGCCTTTCTCTTGCTGTGACCCTAGCACTATCTCTGCATTTGTACATTCAGTGATTGCTGCTACTGAAGATGTTGCTGCTGCTGCTGTTAAAGACAAGACTGAATCTGCTTCTGAAATTGTTGATACTGCTGAGATTGTTCACACTGCTGCTGAAATCCCAAATGCTTCTGATGAGCCAATTTGCAAGGATCTTCTGATGACAGAGGCCACTGTTTTTGAGCCTGCTGCAGATTTTGATGATGTTACTGCTGTTACTGTTGCTGTCACTACTCCAGTATCTGTTGCTGCTGCTGTATTTGCTCCTGCTGCACCCTCTGCATCTGCTGCCCCATCTGCTGCTGTCCCTGCTGCTGCTACTTCTGCTTCTGTCTCATCTGCTGCTATTCAACTGAAGAAAGACTTGATGAAGAGAATTGATGCTCTATATGATGACCAGAGTTCTGAATCTGATGAGTTCAAGACAGACTCTGATGACTCTTCTGCCACTATTGCAAGGAAAAGGAAGGCTAGGAGCAAGGCAATGAAAAGGGTTCCTCCTGCAAAAGTCAAGGATGATAATGATATTCCTTATTACATTCTGCATAACTGCCCAATCACAGAACATTGGATGCAATATTCTAAAAATCAGCTGAAAGGCATGAAGAAGAAGAGAAAGTATGAAAAGGGCTCCTCCCAGTTCCAGCACCCTCATCCTCCTCCACCACCTCCTCCTGATACAGGGGTAGTCAAAGAGATTTTCAGGTTTATTCCAAAGGGTACTCCAGGCAGCACCCATATTCTAGGGGAGGACATAGTCCTGCTGATACTACTTCTGGTCCCTTCCCCTATAAGCTAAAAGAGACAGTGTCTGCCAGGCCTCCTCAAGACAATTCTTCCAACAGGTATGAGGCACCTGTACCATTTGAGGACCCTGAAAAGAATCCAGCTGCTTGGACTGCCAGGATGAAGGAGTTGGCTGCACTAGACCAGATCAAGAAGGCCAGAGAACAAGGACTAGATACTTCCAACATTTCTACAATGTCTGAGCAAAGGCAAAAAGAATTAGAAAGATATGCCTCCAGTAAATTCTTTGATGCTGACAGATACATGGAGTTGCATCCTGCTGCTGTGGTTCCCAGGTCTTCAAAGCAAACTTACTTGGGTGCAGCAGATGACACCAGGTCCAACAAAGAAGCCCTGAACCCTAACAGAGAAATCAAAATGGTTAAAGGCAAAGAGAAGAAGTGACATTGTAAGGTGCAGTTTCTGTGAATTCTGTTTATCTGGATGATATATATATATAATGTTACTGCAATGTCTAGCTGTTGTTTTTATGCTTAATACTTGTATGATGTTATTTAAATTTTCCAAAGCCTGTAAATAGTAATCTTAACCCAAATAGGGGGAGATTGTTGGAACACCCTATTACTAATTTGGGTCAGGATCACTATGTCTCTAGGAACCTTTATTTGACCTCCTGTATAGCTTAAAAGGTCAATTAGAATTGAGTCTAAGGGTTAGAAGTCTAGGTTTGGAAGCTGCCCTGAAGACCAAGTTTTTCTGTCTGGAGACTAAGTCTGATCGTCGAGCTCAGCACGACGATTCGTCGAACTCCGATCGACGATCGTCTAGCTCAACTTCGACAGATCGTCGAGCTCCACTCGACGATCGCTGAGCTCAACTTCATAATATCGTCGAACTCCATTCGACGATCGGTGAGCTCAGGTCGACGACTTTTACTCTGCATTGGATCTTTATCTCTGAGCTCAATTCGACGATCTTTGAGCTCAGATCGACGATTATTTTGCTGCTTGAGTTTTCCAGTTCGCCGAGCTCAGCTCGACGATAGCAGAGCTCAGTTCGACGATTTCAGATAACTTCCAGAATTCAAATTCAAATCAGTCAGGAGTTATTCTGCAATTAATTCATAGATTTGCTAGCCGTTTTCATTTACTTATGGACCAAGTTTCAAGGGATTTTTCAAGGAATAATTCTGTGGACTTTCCTCTTGAAGAGTTTTTGCAATTAACGATGCAATCAATGCAGACCAACGACTATCCTTGACAGAGAATGATATTCTATTCTGGAACAGAGAATAAAAGACAGAATGATTTTTGAATCAAAAAGTAGAACAAGACAGAGCACACACAATACAGATTACAAAAAAATACTCAAAAATCTTCTGTCAAAAAGAATTCTGAAGAACACTCATCCAAAGAGATCAAGCTTTCAAAAATCTTCAGATCTCTTCAGATCTAAAAGTGTTCAAGGCCAACATCATTTTCAAGACTCCAGACTCTCAACATTTCAGCTTGCTGAAATCATCTATTGCTGGAGTTCTATCCTGGAAGGTCTATCACCCTCAGCAAAGCTCTTCTTCCTGAAGATCTCAAGGATTCAGGGGGAGCTTTGACATCAATCCACATAGTCTTCTCAGTTGGTTGAGAAAGAGAAGACTGCCATCACTCTCTCACCCCCACTCTGTAAAGGGTTTTTCAAACTCCCTTCAAAAGTTTGAATCTGGTTTTTGAGCACCTTGTCAAAAGCTCATTGGTGGCAAGACACCTGATCAAAAAATCTGCTTTGGTTTTTGAGCACCTTATCAAAAGCTCATTGGTGCCCAGGACACCTGATCAACTCATCCTGCAGTGGATTCCTACCTAGGGTGGTAGAAGAGTGGATGTACCCAAGTTTGGGGAACCACTATATTCCCTTGTGTCATCTGGTTTTGACTTGTTTTTTTTTGTTTCTGGCCTTGATTTTTCTGTGCTTAGTATTTGCATAGCTCTGTACTGTGATTAGATTTATTTCTGCTTCCCTGCTCACACATATTACAACAATTGTTGTAAAAGTTTGCAAAAGTTTTAAAGCACCATATACTCTATTCACCCCCCTCTAGAGTATATCAGATCTAGTTGCTCTTTCAAGAGGAACTATGGAAGGATCCGCGAGCTGCTCCGCGCGCGGCAGCCTGGGGGGCGGGGGTCGCGAGGCCGGGGTAGGTAAGTGAGCGGCTCCTTTACCAAGCCGACCGGTACTCGCATCTCGATGCCCTCCCTGCTTGCGCGCCCCGCCTTTTAATTCTTGAACTTTATTTCTGTAATAAATAGCTTTTAGGATATTTTTGATCATGCTACTCAAATAAAATGCTGCAATGTTTGACTTAGCCTTGGTTGGGATGCGCCGGAAGTCGGCGAGCTGGGGTGGCGAGCTGGGATAGCGAGCTGCGCTGATTGGACAGCCTGCCCCAAATTTATTTTCCTATAAATAACCCCCCCTCACCTACCCCGTACTGTGCCTTTATTGCTTTATTTCCCTCTCACTGTGCTTTTCCATTTCCTGCTCGCGCGCTACCTCTTCCTCTGCGAACATGGGCAAGACGAATCCAGATGCCGACGGCCGCTCCAAGTGCGCGCAGCACTTCACGGACTACTGCTTCTTCGAGGGGCACACTAGCGAGGAGGAGCTCGCCGAGTTTGTGGCGGAGCGCGTGCCGCCGGGCTTTGAGGCACGAAGGTCGAGGCAGGGGGAGGCCATCAATACTTTTTATGAGGACGAGCTCGCCTTCCCCCTCTCGCATTTCGAGGTGGGGTTACGCCTCCCCCTGTGGCCGGAGATCCGACAAATCTTGAAATATTAGGAGCCGTGCCCGCACAGCTGAACTCCAACGCCGTCGCGATGATGGTGCCGTTCGCGAGTTACCTCCGGCGGGAGAGGATCGAGTTCAACCTGACGGTGTTCCGGAAACTCTTCTCCAATAAGGCGACACCGGACGGGGTCGCCTACTTTGGTGGCTCGCTGATCAAAGTTCGCGAGATCACGAACAAGCACCATACCTGGATGACCAAGATCGCCTTCATCAAGGGCGATCTCGGTAACATCCCCTACTCGCCCCAGTAGAAGGGCGAGGAGGTATACTGCCCGCCAACCGTGTCCGGCAACGACGCCGAGCTCCACAAGTACTTCCTTCATAAAGACTTCGAGGTCACCTTCCTGCGGAGGGGCTTCGACGCGCTCCCTCCTGTTCTGCCCGGCGAAGGTATGCTTCTCTCCCCGTCTTGCCGAGTTCGCCTGACCGCCGAGCTCGCCACATCATTGCTGAATTCCTAACGTTTTCAAAGTATTTTCCTGCAGGGGAGCGAATAATCCCCGTGCACCCGCCGTTCGCGGATCCGGGGCTCCATACCGACCCTCTTGCTCGCGAGAAGGCGGCGGCGGCCTACCGAGATGAGGCGGCCCTCTCGCAACCCTCTTCCAGCAAGAGACGATCTGAGGACGCGGGATCGAACCCGCCACTCCGCCAGCGGCACTTGAAGAAGATGCGGAGAGCCCTGCTGGCTCCGCGGGGGCAACATCAACAACAGCCCAGCCCCAAATACATCATCTCGTCGGAGACCCCTCCCAACGCGTCGCCGGAGAGCCCGCTGAAGGAGATAACCAGCAAGGGCCGGCAAGGTGGCGAGGGCCCCTCTTCCACGGCGGCGATCTCCCCTCCTCCATCGGCGAAGAGGGCCGCTCACGAGCGCGCGCCGCCGAAGCAACACCCCCTCTTTAACTTCGGCGCGCGGTGGAAGGACTCGGCGAGCGAGCCCATGCTGCAGTGGGACGAGCTCGCTCATCGAGTCTCCGTCTCTACCCTGTACCCCTCCTGGCATGATCGCGAGCCCGCCACCGGTCACGCCTACGCCCTCGGCTTCGGCCTATATGGCCGGGAGGATGTCGAGGCCTATAAAAAGATGACCCTCCGGCAGCTCGGCCATGAGGGCCTGTAGTCCCACCTGCGGACCATGGAACTACATCATACGCTGGCACGCCGCAGCTTCGCCCTCAGCCACCAACTTGAAAAGGCTGAGCAGGCTCGCGACATCGCCAAGGATAAGGTCACCGACCAGGCGAGGCAGCTCGGCATAGCGGAGGGTCTACTCGCCCAAGCCGCCGGTGGGCTGGTAAGTGTCAAGCGCTACTCTTCTCTTTCACTTAGGATATTTTGTGCTGCTGCTAAATGGACTCCCTCTACCAGGATGCCAAGGCCACAGGGGAACTTCAGGCTCGCAATGTCGAGCAGGGGGAGGAGATCAGCCAGCTGCGCTCACGCCTGGCCGAGCTGGAGGGCGCGAACACGAAGCTGAAGGGGGAGAATCAGCACCTCCTCAGCGAGGTCCGTCGCCAGGCGGAGATCTTCTTCCCGCCTCCCGACATTGACCCCACCCTCCCCTACAAGAGCCCGCGGATCTTTGGCGAGGCCTACCTCGCCGAGAGACTGTGGATCAACTCCATCCAAGCCGCCGAGTGCACCCTCCAAATGATGAAGGACTCGGGGGTGCTGGTGGAGGGATGCGCGGGGATCTCAGTCCGGGACCTGATGCCGAGCCTGTTCCCGGCAACGCCGCCCAGCGAGAAGGAAGACAGCTTGGACGCGATGCTCGGGAAAAGCTTCCAGAATCCCTCGGGTGGCGGCGAGGACCAGTCCGGCGGAGGGGGCGAGGCCTGAGGGTAGCATGTACTCTTTCCTTTTTCCTTTTTTGTTCACTCGCCGAGGCGAGCCCCCTGTAATTACTTTTTATAAGCAGTTAATGAAAGAGTTTTTGATCATACCCGTGCCACTTATTTTTTTTTTCTTTTCTTTACTTTGTTTGTCATGCTTTGAATATATGCGAGTGCTTCCCCACGCGACCTCGCCGAGATAGGTTCCGCGAGTAGAGTAGTGATGAGAGCGCGTCCGCGAGTGGATGCGTTTTGAGTGTTCGGCGAGCCCCAAGCGATTCAGGGGTGGGTTGCTCTCTGCCCTTGTCACGCCACCATAACTCGCACGCGAGCCATCCAGGTTGAGCCCAAAAAAGAAGAGACAATTTTCTAAGTCAAACGGGCAAAGGGGTGAGGTGCCCCGGCCTGGCTCACCTTCCTTTGGCGAGGCCCGGGTTCGCAACCTACTCGTTAATGCCGAGCCGGGAGTGACGAGTCCGAACTCGCCTATGCTGAATCCTCTCGCTGAACTGGGCTAGCCGAGCCTGAGCTCGCCTCTACAGAACCCCTTTCCCCTTGCTTCCCGGCACTTTGAGACTTCTTGATCTTTATTTGGCGATTTCGGGGCCGACACCATCGAGTGACTTCCGGTCCTGTCAGCTAGGTGAGAGCCTGACAGCGGGATCTTCTCGAGGCCACGGATGACACCGAGTGACTTCTGGCCCTGCCAGCTAGGTGAGAGCCTGACAACGGGATCTGCTCGGGGTCCAAATACATTCCATCGAGTGACTTCCGGCCCTGTCAGCTAGGTGGGAGCCTGACAACGGGATCTTCTGGAGGCCAAGGATGACACCGAGTGACTTCCGGCCCTGCCGGCTAGGTGAGAGCCTGGCAGCGGGATCTGCTCGGGGTCCAAATACATTCCATCGAGTGACTTTCGGCCCTGTCAGCTAGGTGGGAGCCTGACAGCGGGATCTTCTCGAGGCCAAGGATGACACCGAGTGACTTTCGGCCCTGCCAGCCAGGTGAGAGCCTGGCAGCGGGATCTGCTTGGGGTCCAAATACATTCTATCGAGTGACTTCCGGCCCTGTCAGCTAGGTGGGAGCCTGACAGCGGGATCTTCTCGAGGCCAAGGATGACACTGAGTGACTTCCGGCCCTGCCAGCTAGGTGAGAGCCTGACAGCAGGATTTGCTCGGGGTCCAAATACATTCCATCGAGTGACTTCCGGCCTTGTCAGCTAGGTGGGAGCCTGACAGCGGGATCTTCTCGAGGCCAAGGATGACACTGAGTGACTTCCGGCCCTGCCAGCTAGGTGAGAGCCTGGCAGCGGGATCTGCTCAGGGTCCAAACACATTCCATCGAGTGACTTACGGCCCTGTCAGCTAGGTGAGAGCCTGACAGCGGGATCTTCTCGAGGCCAAGGATGACACCGAGTGACTTCCGGCCCTGCCAGCTAGGTGAGAGCCTGACAGCAGGATCTGCTCAGGGTCCAAACACATTCTATTTCTCTATGTCGGCTAGTAATGACAATGCTTGAGGGTTGAAGAAATTCATTATAATCAAAGTATCGCTTACATGCTTCAGGGGAAAAATCGATTTAGGTCGTCACCACTCCAGGTGAGACTCAGGGTCTCGCCCTCTACATTTTGGAGTCGATAGCCTCCTGACTTCAAGGCTTCCTTTACAATAAATAGTACCTCCCAGCTGGGATTGAGCTTCCCTACGGATGCCTACCTCCATGCTGCATCCACTTTTTTCAGCACCAAGTCCCCTTCCACAAACTGCTTGACCCTGACATGCTTGTCAAAGTACTTGGCCATTCTTCTTTTCACCTCCTCCTGTCGGATAGCGGAAATGTCTTCCACCATGTCAAGGGAGAGCCTCAGCTCCTCTCGTTCTCCGCTTGCCACTCCTCTCGGCCTTCTTTGGCCGCAACGACTCAAGGTGTTTGGACTTCAAATTCCACGGGGAGCACTGCCTCACACCCATGGGAGAGCTTGAAGGGGGTCTCTCCAGTAGCCGTATTGGGGGTGGTTCTTAGGGCCCAAAGAACCGCGGGAAGCTGCTCCACCCAGCTCCCCTTCAAATTCTCCACCTTCTTCTTGAGGAGGTTGACGATAATCTTATTTGCGGCCTCCACCTGCCCGTTGCTCCTGGGGTGATGGACCGAGGTGAACCTGAGGTCGATTCCAAGCAGTTCGCAAAAGCTGGTGAATTCAGCGCTGGCGAACTGGGGCCCGTTGTCCGTGACGATGGCCTGGGGCAGCCCATGGCGGCAGATGATCTCCCCCCAAACAAAGTTCCTGATTACCTGGGAGGTCACCTTGGCCAGCGCCTTCACCTCCATCCACTTTGAGAAGTAGTCAATCATTACTAGGAGGAACCTTCTCTGACCACTGGCTTGGGGGAATGGTCCGACCAAATCCATTCCCCAAATTGTGAAAGGCTAGGGGGCCGTGATACTTCTGAGTCGCTGGGCCGGCTGTAGCTGGAGGGGGGCAAACAGCTGGCACTTATGACATCTTCTTGCGAACTCCGCGACGTCTCGGCCCAGGGTGGGCTAGAAATACCCTTGCCTGACTACTCTTCCTTCTAGGGTCCGACTCCCGGAGTGACTCCCATATTCCCCGGAGTGGACTTCCTCCAAGATCCTTCACACTTCGCCCTCGGCCACGCAGCGAGCCAACATCCCTGAGAGGGTCTTCCTGTACAGCTGTCTGTCCTGGATGAGGTAATACGCTGATTTGTGTCTTAGCTTCTTCTTATCTGCCCCCTCCGGATACTCTCCTGTGGAGAGGAAAGCCACAACTGGGTCCATCCACGAAGCTTGTTGATCAATTTACATGAGCTCTCCCTCCTCGATGGAGGGGCAGAACAGGTCGGTGATGGTACCCCCCACCTGAGGACCATGCTTTGCTAGCTGATCGGCTTGTTCATTCTCTTCCCTGGGCACGTGTCGGATGGAGAAGGTTTGAAAAGTGCCTATGACCCCATTCACTTTGGCCAAGTACGATCGCATGGTGGGCTCCCTTGCCTCGAACTCCCCGTTGATCTGGGAAGCTACCACCATGGAGTCAGTGAGGACCTCCACGTCCGAGACCCCCAACTCCCTGGCCAGGCGTAGCCCTGCTATCACGGCCTCGTATTCGCCCTGGTTGTTTGTAATGGGGAAGTGTACCACCACCGTCTGCTCAATTTGAGTCCCCTGAGGGCTTTCCAGGATCACCCCCACTCCAAGGGAATGCCTCCCTAAGGCACTATCCACCCTCACCTTCCAAGGAGTCGGGCGGGTGAGTTCTTCCTCCGCTACTTCAACCACGTAGTCGGCCAAGAAGTCGGCCATCGCTTGAGCTTTGATCGAGAGCCGCGAAACGAAGGAGACATCGAACTCGCTGAGTTCCACCGACCACTTAGCCAGCCTTCCTGAATGCTCCATCCCCTCGAAGATGTTGCGGAGGGGATGGTCGGTCACCACCCGGATTGAGTGTGCCTGGAAGTAAGGTCGCAGCCTCCGGGCCGAGATGATCAGGGCGAAGGCTAGTTTCTCCAAGATCGGATACCGGAGCTCGGCCTTCCTTAGGACCCGGCTCACGTAATAAATAGGGAGCTGCCTCTTCCCCTCTTCACGAACCAAGACGGAGCTCAAGGCCTCCGCCCCGACCCCGAGATATAAGAACAGGTCATCCCCCTCCTTCGGCCCTTGGAGCAGCGGAGCCTGTGTCAACTGCACCTTGAGGGCCTGGAACGCCTCCTCGCACTCCTTGTTCCATTCAAACCTCTGACCACCCCTCAATGTTTTAAAGAAGGGGGGAGCACTTCTCCCCTGCCCGAGAGAGGAAGCGACTTAGCCCTGCTAGCTTCCCCGTCAGCTGTTGGACCTCCTTAGCATTCCTCGGGGACCCCAACTCCAAGATAGCCCTGACCTTATCTGGATTCGGCTCGACCCCAGCGGGGGTGAGGAGGTGCCCCAAGAACTTTCCCCTACTGGCCCCAAAGACACATTTTAGGGGATTCAATCGCATCTTGTATTTGCGCAGGGTGGCGAAGGTCTCCTCCAAGTCCCGGAGGTGGGAGTCCACATCCCGAGTTTTGATCATGAGGTCGTCTACATACACCTCCAAATTCATCCCCCTCTGCTCCTTGAAGACTCTATCCATCATTTTCTGGTAGGTTGCCCCAGCATTCTTCAGCCCGAAGGGCATCATCCTGTAGCAGTAACATCCATCCCCTGTGATGAACAAGACATCCTTGACGTCTGGGGGGTACATCCTGATTTGATGATAACCTGAAAAAGCATCTAAAAAACTCATTACAGAAAAACCGACGGCTAAATCAACCAGCACGTCGATCCGAGGCAAGGGATAACAGTCCTTAGGACAAGCTTTATTAAGTAAGGAAAAATCGATACACATCCTCCATCGGCCGTCTCCTTTTTTAACCATAACCACGTTGGAGACCCAGCTGGGGTACTGAATCTCGGACACGAAGCCGACCTTGAGGAGTTTCGCCACCTCCTCCCTGATGGGCTCCGCTATCTTGTCCGCAGTGGACCTCTTCTTCTGCTGAACGGGGCGTGTTCCCAGGTCCAGGTTGAGGCGGTGGCAAGCCACATCCGCGTCAACCCCCGGCATCTCCGCGGCGTTCCAAGCAAAGATGTCCACTTTCTTCTGGATGCACTCCAGCATCCTGCCTTGGTCCTCCGGGGTCAGCCCCCCGCTGACGCGGATCTTCTCCATCCTGCCTCCCCGGGTGAGCACCTCCAGCTCCACCACTTCCTCTACAGCCTCCAGCCTGGACTGCTCCCCCCATCCTTCGGCATCCCCTTCCTCTGGAATGGGGACCTCTATCTCCATCTCTTCTCCCACGGCCCTCACTTCGGCCACCTCCTCCAGATCTCCTCCTGCCGCCTCCTCCTTAGCGCAGTTCTTCATTTCCAGCTCCCCCTCTCCTGCTCCCTGCCCTTCCTCCTCCATCCTTCGCCCCATCTCTTCGGCTCCCTCCATCCAAGAGATGGTGTTCACCGCGGTGACATAGCACTCCCGCGCCACCTTAGGGTCTCCTCTGACCCTGACCTGAATCCCCTCGGTGTTGAACTTTAAGCACTGATGGAAAGACGAGGGGACACAGCGGAAGGCGCTGATAAGGGGCCTCCCGAAGATGGCACTGTAGCTGCTGGGGGCGTCTATAATGACGAACTTGCAGTTCCTGGACTGTCCCCCCAGGGTAATATGCAGGCCAACTCCTCACTCCACTTCCTTCCTTTCTCCTGAAAACCCGAACAAGGGTCCGTCTGAGGTCAGCACCCTCTTTGCCTCCACTTTCATCGCGTCAAACGCCTTTTTGAAGATGACGTTGACGGAGCTCCCGTTGTCCACGAGGATCCGAGAGACAGTGAAATTCTCGATGGCTGCCTTGATGACTAGCGCATCGCAGAATGGGTCCTCGTGGTCTAGCATATCGCTCCTGGAGAAAGTGATCCTCTCCTCCGGGGGTGGGGTTTGGTATGTGGAGGCGACGCTTCGCCGGTACATGGTGTAGAGGCTCGCCTTGCGGGAAGCCTCGACCCCTACTCCCCCGTGGATCACTCTGATCCCCCTCGGGTTCCAATATCCACCCGGTCTCGCAACGATCCTCCTCCGCCCGAGGCAGACCTCCTCAATCCTCACATTCGACTTCTTGCTCCTCCTGCGGCTGCTGTTGCTGCTGCTGTTCCCTATTCCCTCTCAGCTCGAGGAACTCCGGGCAGGTGGCTGTGGCATGCCCCTCTTCCTGGTGGAAGTCGCAATAGGGCAGCTCCACCCTGATCTCTCTTCTCCTCCTCCTCATAATCCCCCTCCTTGCTCCCAAGGCTATGGCCATGGCCTCCTCTTTATCGGGGAGCCGGGGCCTCTGGCCCTGTCTCCAGCCCGGAGGGTGAAACTGATCTTGCCTCCCCTGGTAGTGACCCCTTCCGTAGTACCCTCTCTGTGGCCCCTGCCCCTGCCACTCAGGTCTCCAGCCCAGCTGACGGTCGGGCTCCTGACGCCCCCACCTCGGCTGCTGCTGCCACTGGAGCTGCCTTTGCTCCCTCTGCATAGGCTCTCCTCTTCTCTCCTCCTGTCCTCTTCCTCCCTTCGACTCCTTTTCCTCCTCAGTGGCCCACCTGGCCAGTTTCCTCGCGAATTCCGGGTTTGAGGCCTCCCCATCAACTTCTCTTGCCGCCCTCTCCATCAGCTCCTCGTAGGAGAGGGGAGGAACTCTCTTCAGCTCCATTCGGAAGAACCCCTGCTGTAGGCCCAGGGTAAAGGCCATCATAAGACTGTGGCCCGACATCTCCTGGACCTGAGTAACTTCCTCCTGAAATAGGTCCACGTAGCTCCCCAACGTCTCGTTCACCCCCTGCTTAATGTGGAACAACGACTCAGACTCCTTCTTCCTCTTCTTCGAGGTAGTGAACCTCAGCATGAACCCTCGGTGTAGGTCTTCGAAGCAGTAGATGGAGCTAGCCGGTAGCTGGTGGAACCATTCCCTTGCCTTCTCCCGGAGGGTGATGGCGAAGAGTCGACATTTGAACCCGTCCGACATCTGCCAGATGGAGACTACATCCTCAAACCATTGCATATGCTGGACCGGGTCCCCTTCCCAGTGTAGTAGGACATCTCGGGTTCCCTGAACCCATCCGGAACTAGAGCTGAGGAGACCAGCTCGCTGAAAGGACTGCCTCCCCCTACTGGGCGAGCCGGCGAGTCTCGCGAGCCCAGCTCGCCGAACCAGCCTCGGCCTGCCGAGTCGGGGAAGAGCTCGCGCCCGGGGAGCTCGCACCCCCGGCCTTCCTCGACCACCTCCTTCCCGGCTCGCCTGCGGGAGCGTCCTCACCTAGAGAGGGGGCGGCCGCGATCTGGGCTGCCAGAGTCGAGCACTCGGCCCGCGTGCCGAGTGCGAACTTGACGAGGCCCAGCACCTCATTCCTGAATTCTTCCAACATCCCCACCGTTGCGAGAGGCGGGGGGGGGGGGGTGAGCTCGGCCTGTCAGATCCCTGTCCTCCTGTCATTGAACTCGCTGAAGCTTTTCTGCACTGACCACTGTCCACGCTCACCGCACCAAAATGTTGAAACCGAAAATCGGTCTCCTGTGGAGTTCGACCCTTGGGGAAGGGGTGATCTCGCGCCTACTTCGCCCCTGCAAGCAAAACAACAGAAGACAAGGTAAGACCGACCCAAGGGCTCGGCGGGGGAGGTCCCACCACAAACTCGGAAGATCTCAGAGCGCTTCCCCTCCTTAGCCAGAAGCCGAGCTAAGGTACCCTCAGAAAGCACTTGAAGATTGGGGCAGGAGAGCACCAGAAAACCTGCTTTCTGGGGTACCCCTTGGGTCCTATTTATAGTTTTTAGAACCTGGACTGCCAATAACCAAAAGAACTGACCTGAAATTACCAGAAAACCCTTGGTTGGGTCTGCCAACAGCCAAACTCCGCTGTTTTGAAGGGCTATGGGCAGACCAGATGGGGCAAAACAGTAAAAAGTACCGCATACACCCAGGTGAGCTGGGGAGCTTTGACCACCTCGGCATGTTCTGCTTGCCTACTGCTGCCGAGCTCCGCCGCGAGGACGCGAGTTGGGGATCGCTCGGCGAATGCCGAGCTCGGGGTTGCCGATCGTCGATCTCTGGTTGACGGATGCCGAGCTTGGGCTCGGCCCCTCCTCTGCCGAGCTCGCCTATCGTCCTCAGCCCGATCTGCCCGGACCCTGGTGACCTTGCTCGCCGGACATGGGGTTGTACATGTGTCTCCCCCTGAGCAACATACCCCGGAGGTTGCTCCATGTAGACATCCTCCTGAAGATCCCCATAAAGAAAGGCATTCTTCACATCCAGTTGTGAAATGTGCCAATCTCTGTTGACAGCCACAGAGAGAAGGACACGAATAGTGCTGAGATGAGCAACTGGATAGAAGGTATCAAAGTAATCAATGCCATAAGTTTGGGTAAAACCCTTGGCAATAAGCCGAGCCTTATAACGATCCACACTGCCATCTAGGAGGAATTTCACCACAAAAACCCAGCGACAGCCAACAACATCTGTGCCAACAGGAGGAGGAACCGGGGTCCAGGTACCCCGTTTAGTGAGAGTAGCAATCTCTTCATCCACGGTAGCCTTCCAATGCGGAATAGCAAGTGCCTCCTAATAGGAATGGGGGGTGGAAGTGGAAGAGATAGCCAGTGCAAAGTCCCTGCAAGCAGACGTCAGACGATCATAGGAAACAACTGCAGCAAGTGGATGCTGGGTACAAGCTCAAACCCCTTGCGAAGGGCAATGGTGAGGTCCAGGTCAACATGTGTTACAGTATCCGGAGCATCCGTGGTGGAGAGAGCTGGCCCGAGAGGAGAGAGCGACGACGGCGAAGAGGAGGGAGATGGCGGAGGTGGAGAGGGAGGAGGAGAGGATTGAGATGGTGGAGGAGGAAAGACCTCAGTAGACAGGGATGGGCTGGAGGGAAGAGGAGGAGGAAGACTAGATTCCACAGGAATAGGAGAGGAGTCGTTAGAGAAATAGGGAGCATTATTGAAGAAGGTAACGTCCTCGGAGACGAACTGTTTGCGAAGGATGGGGTCAAAACAACAACAACCTTTCTGAGTGGTAGAGTAGCCCAGAAGGACACATTTGGTGGAGCGAGGGGAGAGATTGTCGCGGGTGGCGGAGGGAACATGCACAAATGCCCTGCAACCAAAGATACGTGGAGGAAGAGGGAAGGGATCCTTTCCTGGATAGAGAATAGAGAAGGGCGTTTTATCGCGGAGAACAGTGGAGGGAATGTGATTGATAAGGTAGCATGAAATGAGAACAATATAGACCCAGCAGGAGCGGGGAACATGCATTTGCGTAAGTATGGTGCGAGCAACATCAAGGAGGTGACGATTTTTGCGTTCCGGCACCCCATTTTGTTGGGAGGTGTAAACATAACTTGTTTGATGAAGAATTCCATGTTGCATACAAAATGAGGAAAAAGCGTGACTGACATATTCTCTGGCATTATCAGAGCGTAATACTTTAATAGAAACATCAAACTAATTTTTGATTAAATGATAAAAAGATTTCCATACATCAAATAGTTCAGAGCATTCTCGTAGGAGATACACCCAAGTACAACGTGAGAAATCATCAATGAAAGTAAAAAAATAAGAGCTACCCCGACCAACGGTGAGGGTAGGAGCAGGGCCCCAGATGTTGGAGTGAACAAGATCAAACGGACGGGTAGAACCACGATCTTGCTTTGGCGAGAAGGAGGAACGGTGATGCTTGCCAAGCTGACAGGCATCGCAGTTGAGAGGAGAACTTGCGGAGGGAGGTGAGGTAGCAGCTGATGAAGAAGCAGTGGAGGAGGATGCCCAAGACGGAGATGCCATTGTAGGAGATCTGTAGAAGAGGAGGAGAAAGCGGATAGAGCAGAAACGTTGTCGAGGAAGTAGAGGCCGCCACTCTCAATCCCAGTAGCAATCGTCCGTTGGGAGCTCGGATTCTGAAAAGAGCAAGAAGTGGGAGTGAATGTGACGGAGCATTGAAGCTGCTTGCATAAAAATGTAACTGATAACAAATTGCAAGGAAACTTGGACACATAGAGAGTGTCGGCCAAGTCAAGAGAGGGAGTGACATGAACCACTCTTGTGCCATGAACTGGGGAGGGGGAGCCATTTGCAACAAGGACCGGAGGCAACCGATCATGCGTTTCAAGGAGAGAAAAACATTGTGGATTACCCATCATGTGATTAGTTGCACCAGAGTCGATGAGCCATTTACCTTGAGTAACCACGTGAGCAATACCTGAGTAAGTGACCACCGATGCGGATGGCTTGGAAGAGGAGGTGGAAGCGTCACCAGAAGGGCGAAGATGTGGATGTTTCAGCCAACATCGATCCACAAGATACCCTGTGCGGCCACAGTGAGAGCAGAGGAAGAGGGAAGAACTCCGACCATCGGAATGATGGTTGCGACTACCAGAGCCACACCGTTGAGTCTGGTGAGCATATTGTTCTGGAGGAGGAGTAGAAGACAGAAGCGAACGCTGAAGAAGAGATGTAACCGCTGCAATACGTGTGGTCGTTGTATCCAAGTTGGGAGTGTCCGCTTCACCCAAGATTTGTTGGCGAATCATGCCGTAGGAATCAGGAAGCCGAAGGAGGTAGCACACAACAAGCAGTTCTTGAAAGTGCTTGTGTTGTTCGGCAAGATCCGCAGAGAAGGGGCGATGTTGAAGAATTTCAGCCCCAAGAGCTTGAACCTGTTGATAAGCGGCAGCAGGAGACATAGACGGACATGCAAAGAGGTCTGCATACAAGGTATAAATGCGGGACGTTTGAGCCCCCTTTGAGTACAGAGCAGTAAGATGAAGTCATGCCTTCTTGACCGTCTCATCATGACGGATAACAGGAAGACATTCATCGGAAAGACTGTTAGCGAGTCAAGTGCGGACAAGCGCATCGCTAGCATCCCAGTCATCAAATTCATCATAAGTGGTGGCAGGGGGTTCATCGGTAAGGTGGTGGCGTTTGCGTTATGAGCGGAGGAGGACGGTGAAGGAGACGCTCCAATTCGGGTAGTTGGATCCAACAAGCTTGGAGACGGTGCCAAGATTCCCAGAAGGAAGGGGAGGAGGCGGAGGAGTTGTGACAGGAGTAGCTGTGGTGGTAGAAGAGCTGGAAAGGGCAATGGAAGAAGCCGCGCGGGTAGAGGGAAGAGTGAAAGGCCATGTGGGAAGAAAGAGACCGGGGCGGATAAAGGCCGCGCGGAGAGAAAAGCCCGCAGCGGACAGAAGAAGTATCCGTAATTGAGAAAAGGAAGAAGTCGCGCGGGAAGAGAGCAGGCCGCGCAAACAGAAGACCGAGAAGCCGCAAACACTGTCTGCGGAGAAGAAGTAGGCCACACAAACAAAGAGCGGCGACAAAAGGAGGAGAGACCGCGCGAACAAGATGAAAGAAGGAGATCAGGTCGTGCGGGCAGAGAAAGGCACTAAATCAGGCGGACAAGATCGCTGGCTCTGATACCATGTTCGAACAGAAAAAGGAAGTCCGGAAGATGGACAAACATAAATTTTTGTATTCCAAAAAAGGTATCAATTACATGGTATAACCTCCCTTTTATAGAATGGAGGAGAGGGGAGAGATTACAAATAAACAATGTGAGACTAAAAAATTTCATGTACAAGCGGTTTAACATAAATACATGTCGCCAAGCCGTGCGGTTTGATGAATGGGCAAACCGCCCGGCAACCACAAGAGAAAGACACCAAGCCGCCAAACTAGACCGTCAGGTCGCCTGGTCTCCAAGTCGCCAGGGATAGAATGACAAACTGCCAGAGCACCAACAACAACAGGACAACAACCAAACCGCAGGAGAGAAACCGACAGACCTCCCGGACTACAACCTGCCAGAGTCAGACTGCCCGGTCTCTAATCTTCAACATAGAACAAGGCCGGGGCGAGTACCGGCCTCTCGCCGTACTCGTCCCCTAGAGAAGGGGCCGGTATGGGTGCCGGTCTCCCGCTGCACCCGCCCCTAAAACTAGCCAGGGCGAGTACCGGCCTCCCGCCGTTCTTGCCCCCTAGAGAAGGGGTCGGGGCGGGTACGGCGCCCTGAAACTGTCTGGGGCGAGTACTGGTCTCCAGCCGTACTCACCCCATAGAGAAGGCACCGGGGCGGGTACCGACCTCCCGCCGCACCAGCCCCCTGAAACTGGCCGGGGCGAGTACCGGCCTCCCGCCGTACTCGCCCCCTAGAGAAGGGGTCGGGGCGGGTGCCGACCTCCCGCCGCACCTGCCCCCTGAAACTGGCAGGGGCGAGTACCGGCCTCCTGTCGTACTCGCCCCCTACAGAAGGGGTCGGGGCGAGTGCCGGCCTCCCGCCGCACCAGCCCCCTGAAACTGGTCGGGGCGAGTACCGACCTCCGGCCGTACTCGTCCCCTGAAGGAGGGGTCGAGGCGAGTGTCGGCCTCCCGCCACACTCTCCCCCTAAAGGAGTACACCAAGCACTAGCAAGCTAGGCAAATTTTTTCTCCCCTTACTAGTATATCAAGCAGAACAACAATAAATTGGCCTCCATGGTGCAAAAATCCCCTAAAAGCTTACAAATTTGTAGCAAGTCTTACGCCTTGCTTGGCGACCACGCTCCATGAATACGGGGTTGTACACAATCCCCGCTCTTTTCGAGCGAGTTCCACGCTCAGAAATAAACATCCAACCCAACGTATTCGCTGAGTGTAGCACTCTTGGAGCCGAAAATACCTGGCCTCTCTGAGTGGTCAACCTGTCATGCCAACTAACGGGAACTTGGGTGGCGAGATCCTCTCGGGGTTGGGACTTGGTCTCCACTGAGGCACATTCGACCCATCCAGCCAGTGAGAGCCTGGGTGAGGAGATCCTCTCGGGGTTGGAACCTACTCTCTACTGAGGCACATTTTACTCATCCAGCTAGTGAGAGCCTAGGTGAGGAGATCCTCTCGGGGTTGGAACTTACTCTCCACCGAGGCATATTCGACCCATCCAGCTAGTGAGAGCCTGGGTGAGGAGATTCTCTCGGGGTTGGAACTTACTCTCCATCGAGACACATTTGACCTATCTAGCTAGTTAGTGCCTGAGTGAGGAGATCCTCTCGAGGTTGGAACGTACTCTCCACTGAGGCACATTTGACCCATCCAGCTAGTGAGAGCCTGGGTGAGAAGATCCTCTTGGGGTTGGAACCTACTCTCCACCAAGGCACATTCGACCCATCCAGCTAGTAAGAGCCTGGGTGAGTAGATCCTCTCGGGGTTGGAACGTACTCTCCACCGAGGCACATTTTCCAGCTAGTGAGAGCCTGAGTAAGGAGATCCTCTCGGGATTGGAACGTACTCTCCACCGAGGCACATTCGACCCATCCAGCTAGTGAGAGCCTGCGTGAGGAGATCCTCTCGGGATTGGAACTTACTCTCCACCAAGGCACATTCGACCCATCCAGCTAGTGAGAGCCTGGGTGAGGAGATCCTCTCGGGGTTGGAACTTACTCTCCACCGAGGCACATTCGACTCATACAGCTAGTGAGAGCTTGGGTGAGGAGATCCTCTTGAGGGTCGGATTAGGCACATCACTCGAAACATACTAAATTCAACATCCTCAAACGGGGAAAATTTTCAAGATATATGACCTCCTGACTCAGCTGGTCAGGAGTAGAGCTCATTACAAAAACATAAAGGGAAAAAGACCATACCGAAGCAAGATTTCTTCAGGCTATTTGGGCATGATGACCGTCATTCGCCTCCTTCTTATCTGATACCTTTATCCTACTTAAGCTCTCCATTATCTTCTTCATCTCCTCTGCCCTGGCTAGCTAGGAGATGTTGTTGACGGCCGTGACGTAGCACTGTCTTGCCATCCTGGGGTCTCCCCCGACCCTGACTTGGATCCCTCCAGTTTTAAACTTGAGGCACTGGTGTAAGGACGATGACACACAACGAAAGGCGCTGATGAGGGGTCTTCCGAAGATGGCGTTGTAACTGCTCGGAGCGTCAACAATAACGAACCAACAGTTCCTTGAGGTCCCCCCCCCCATCTTCACCTGGAGTCTGACTCTACCTTCTACCTCCTTCCTTTCCCTTGAAAATCCGAACTGGGGTCCGTCCGAGGCCAACACCATCCTTGGTTTCACCTTCATCCCGTCAAACTCCTTATTTAAAATGACATTAACGGAGCTCCCATTGTCAACCAAGATCCGGGTGACGGTGTAGCCTTCGTTGACTGCCTGGATGACCAGCGTATCGTAGAACGGGTCCTCATGATCTGGCATGTCCTTCATTGAGAAGGTGATCCTCTCCTCTGGGGGTGGGGTCTGGGATGTCGAAGCGACGCTCCGACAATACATGACATGGAGGCTTGCCTTCAGAGTGGCATCAATCCCCACTCCATCGTGGATCACTCTTATACCTCCTCAGGTTCCTACGTCGACCCGGTCATCACATACGTCATTTCCCCCCTCTCTGGGTAGAAATTCTTCAATCTGCACAGGCGGCTGCTTCTGTGCTGGGGCTCTCGTCTCTCTCACTTCCAGGAATTCATGGCAGGTAGCTGTGGTGTTACCCTCTACCTGGTGGAAGTCACAGTACAACAACACTCTTCCTTCCCTTCTTCAACGGGCTGGGTGATTTCTCTCGTTACCTCTTCCCCTTCTTCCTATCTACATGGCTTGTTGCAGTGGGGGTAGGAGCTGCTTAGGGGCTTGCCTCTAGAAGTTGAACATTCCTTGGCCTCCGTGAAAGTTCCCCCCACCCTGGACGAGACCTCTTCCTGGACCTTGAACGGGCCCTCCCTGTTGCCTCCAACCTGGCTCCGGACCTTCCTGAGGTCCCTGGAACCCATAAGGTCTCTGCTCTTCTCTCCTTATTCCCTCATGATGCCTCTAGCCACCTTGCTCCTTCGAATCTGTCTCTGTTAACCTTGTCAATTTCTTGACAAATGTCGGGTTGGCCGCCTCAGTTACTCTCTCCTCTGCCGCTCTTTCCATCATCTCCTCGAAGGATAGGGGGGTCTTTCGGGTCAGACTCATCTTGAAGAATCCTTCACACAACCCAACCATAAATGCCATCTAGAGGGCATACCCCTGCATTTCTTGGATGTCCAGGATCTCTTCTTGGAACTTGTCCACATATTGGGCCAATGACTCCTCCGCCCTCTGACTTATCAGGAAGATGGACTTAGGACTCTTCTTCCTCTTTTAGAAGTGGAGAAGCGAAGCTGAAAGCTCCGGCTCAAGTCTTCGAACCCGTGGATCAATCTCATCGGGAGGTTATGGAACCAATCTATTGTCTTGCCTTTCAACGTGATCGCAAAGAGGCGACACTTGAATGCATCCATCATCGGCCTGATAGAGACTGCATCTTTGAACCACTATAGGTGCTGGACGGGGTCATCCTTCCCGGTATAGTAAGTCATGTTAGGTTCTCTGAACCCCTCGGGAACGGGAGCTGAGACAATCAGCTTGCTGAAGGGTGACCCCCTACTTGGTGGTCTCACATGCTCCACTCGCATGACCTGCTCGCCTGTGAGGCTAGCACTCGCCGGGATGAGGGATAACTCCCGGCCGGTAAGGTCTCGCTCGACCCCCTCTCCCATCCTTTCCTTCCCGGGCCGTCTTCCTGGTGCAATTTCTTCTACCCCTCCTAGGGTCATCTCGCCTAGACCCCTTACAGCTGGTTCGCCGAGACCCCTGTAGGCTGTCTCGCCGAGACCCCTGTGAACTAGATCTTGGGGGTGGGAGTTGAGCAGTCACCCCGAGGGGAAATACTTCGCAACATCTCCATGATGCCTTGGATGGACGCCATGAACTCTTCTCTCCTTACAAAGGGTGTTGGGTTGGGGAGCTGGTTGGGGTCATCACCACCTCAATTATCTCCCTTTATGGAACCTGCTTAAGAACTTCTGTATGAGCAGCGGTCCATGCTCACCGCACCAAAATATTGGAACCAAATTCGGCTCCACCTAGAGTCCGGACTTAGGGTGCAACTCACACCTACTTCTCTCAAGTTATCCCTTGGTGAGAGACTTGAATTTGGGGAAAGTTAGAACCCGCCAACCCATTAGTTCATCTCAAAACACAGGTATTGAGATGAAGGGTGGCGGGGTACATGAACACAAAAGGGAGAAGTCTGCAGGCGGTGTGGGATTAACCTCAACCACAGGACCGCGAGGATATTCCGCCATAAGGGGACCCACCGGGGTCAACACCCAGACCTGGAATGCGATGGGAAAGCCAAATACGTTGTCCCACACACATGTGTCCTGCTGACTAATATAATCTCAACACACCCCTACAGCAGGACAACCTGCTTTGATACCAAGTTAGAACCCGCCAACCCATTAGTTCATCTTAAAACCTAGGTATTGAGATGAAAGGTGGCGGGGTACATGAACACAAAGGGGAGAAGTCTGCAGGCGGTGTGGGATTAACGCCAACCACAGGACCGCGAGGATATTCTGCCACAAGGGGGCCCACCGGGGTCAACAACCAGACCTGGAACGCGACGGGGAAGCCAAATACGCGGTCCCACACATACGTGTCCTGCTGGCTAATATAATCTCAACAGGGAATGACCCTTGGCTTTAGCGTGGAGGTCCCACCTCACACTCGGAAGACCTTTGAGATCTCCCCCTCCCTAGCCAATGCTGAGCTAGGCGCCTTGGAGGATGAAGGAAGAGGATGAGAAGTGATGAAAAACTGATCCCTCTCCAAGGTACCCCAAGGATCTATTTATAGATTTTTGGAGATGACATGCCAATAGCGCAATCCCGCTGCTCTAAAATTACTGAAATACACCGAGGCTGGTCTGCCAACAGCCAAATTCCGCTATTCTGAATAACTATTCGTAGCATACCCGTGGCAAAATAGTAGACCCTCAAGCCGGGTGAGCTTCTCAAACCGGGCGAGCTGCCCAACATGGGGGAGCTGCTCAAGTCGGTCGTGCTACTCAAGCCGGGCGAGCACAAGGGCTGGGGTGGGTGCCAGACTCCCGCCGCACCCCCCCCCAGAATAAGGCCGGGGCGAGTACCGGTCTCTCGCCGTACTCGCCCCTAGAGAAGTGGTCGGGGCGAGTGCCAACCTACCGCCGCACCCGCCCCCTGAAACTGGCC
The DNA here is from genome assembly GCA_039583875.1 of Platanthera guangdongensis. Classification (NCBI taxonomy): domain Eukaryota; kingdom Viridiplantae; phylum Streptophyta; class Magnoliopsida; order Asparagales; family Orchidaceae; genus Platanthera; species Platanthera guangdongensis. Next base: position 45,293,741 of record CM077158.1, on the reverse strand, counting down.
GGGGCGAGTACCAGCCTCCCGCCATACTCTCCACCTAGAGAAGGGGTCGGGGCGGGTGCCGGCCTCCCGCCGTACCCGCCCCCTGAAACTGGCTGGGGCGAGTACAGGCCTCCCACCATACTCGCCCCTTAGAGAAGAGGTCGGGGCGGGTGCCGGTCTCCCGCCGCACCCGCCCCTTGAAACTGGCCAGGGAGAGTACCGGCCTCCCGCCGTACTCTCCCCCTAGAGAAGGGGCCGGGGCGGGTGTCAGCCTCCCGTCGCACCCGCCCCCTGAAACTGGTCGGGCGAGTACCGGCGTCCCGCCGTACTCGCCCCCTGAAGGAGGGGTTGGGGCACGTGTCGGCCTCCTGCCGCACTCGCCCCCTGAAGGAGTACACCAAGAACTAGCAAGTTAGGCTAATTTTTCCTCCCCCTACTAGTATATCAAGCAGATCGACAATAAATTGGCCTTCAAGAGTGCAAAAACCCCCTAAAAGCTTACAGATTTGTAGTAAGTCTTACGCCTTGCTTGGGGACCCCGCTCCGCGAATACGGGGTTATACACTGGGCTTCTTTATAGATTTTAATAGAGGGGCTTGGTAATTGTGTCATTATAACCACCATAACTACCGGATGGATGAATCACGTTCCTTGATCTGGAGCACGTGAATTGTCATTTATGCGTGCAATTTTTGTGGCAAAGAAGGTAAATTGCAGTGCGGGTCCAAAAGGAATTCTGCGTGCTTGTGCATGCGAGAGTACTATAAGTGCGGAGGTGTTGTAAGTGTGTCGTGAGCGTGAAGGCATTGTGAGCACATCGAGGGTGCAGAGGTGTTGTGAGTGTGTTGTGAGCGTGGAGGCGTTGTGAGCGTGTCGTGAGTGTAAATGCGTTATTGAGGATTATAACGTCGAGCATCTCGTGTGGTGGGAGCTTAGCGTTGAAAGCTAAGTTAGATCTTCAAATACAAAGTGGGTCTTCAAGGACGAAGGAGATCTTCGAAGAGCTTGAATGAGACATTCAAGCGCTAAGGGTGAAACTTAAGGGATCTTCTAAGGAGCTCTATCTAGTGTAGAATGCACTCTCCCTTCAAATGGTGGTTTCGGGCCCTTCTAATAGCTTCTAAGAGGGCGGCTTGGTATCTGCACCCCCATGATTCAATTTTTTACTATCTGCACCCCGATGATGAGGGATTTTACTATTCACAGCCCCCAGGAAAAGGAATTTTATTATTCACACCCTATGATGGATATTTTACTATTCACACCCATATGATGAGGAAATTTACTATTTGCACCCTCGTGATTGTTGATTTTACTATTTGCACCCTCATTGTACAAACCATATTCATCGAGGGTGGGCTCATTCAAGGCATGAGTCAAAGTCAATAGGTCAATGCATGAGTCAAAGTTAGCATTTAAGACAAAAGATGTTCTGGGCGAGTATGAGTAACCATCCCTTGCATACTCGCTAGGTAGGCGAGCACTAGAGATACTCGCCCAAGCCGGGAGAGCTCCACCCAAAGTCGTGCGATCGTCAGGTGTGTGTTGGGATATAAATAAGACCTCCCCCACCCCTTAGATTTTTCTATAAATAGGACCCTAGGGGTACAAGGATTGAGACTTTTGGGCAGAGCTTTTGGATCCCGCTATCGAAGTTCTGAGCCGTGAGACAAAGATCATCCCCTTTGGTTATCATCTTCAGATAGTCTTCAAGTTAGTGTCCTTGTGTACCCTGCTTGACCATTTTTTGGTTATGGAGGGGAAGTTTGTTCTAAGCATCCGAGTACGTGGTGAGACATCCCTACTGCAACATTTGGGGTCCTTTAGTACCTTCTTGGTCCTTTTTATCCTTTCCCGTCTAGCCGTCAAGCCTGACCGTTGGACCAGTAATCTTAGGCTGCACTTATATCCGAATTTTTGAGTAGGGAATTTTTGAGCTCCAACACTCATGGTGGTAAATTTTACTAGCACCCTAATGATGAGAAATTTAACTATTCGCACTATATGGTGGGGTATTTTACTATTCACACCTCCGTGGTAGGGGTGAGGTGGTTACTATTCATACCCTCATGGTAAGGAATTCAACGACGGTCGTCGGGAGTGAGGTCGGCTGTCCAGAGCAAGCACGGTGGCAGGTGCGACATGTGGCAAGTGCGATGGTGAGTGTGACAAGAGAGGTGTGCCTAAGCGCGGAGGAAGGGGGTGATCCTACGTGTTCGTGCCTGTGGATGGCGGACCCGCGTGCGGGAAAGAAATCCTTGCACGCGGGTGCGAGCTGGGGTCGCTCCCGCAGACTGGTGCACGCGGGAAGTGCTCTCGCGCTCAAAAATCTCTCCTACGCATGGGAGAAAGCCTCTCGGGTTTAGCTGTGCACAAGGCGTTGCTCCCGCGTGCGAGAGCTCAGCGGGGGGGGGGGGGGGGGGGGGGGACTCCCGCGCGCGAGATGCTTCAGCGCAGGGTGTGCATAGCGTGTTGCGGCGTGCGAGCAGGCGCACATTGCATGTACGAGTGCCCTGGCGTCGTTTGAGGGACCAAGCAGACTCAAAATTGCGCGAGAACGGGCTTCTTGGAATTGTATTAACGAATTGATTGAGGTCGAAACAAAAATTATTTGATTTGACCGAACAATTTTTGGGGAATACCATCAAATTTCTTTCACTTTTATGCTCACAACTAGTCTTCTTTTCATGGTGATGGTCACAGCCGTTGTCATGCCTAACATAGTAACATGCATTCTATGATGATGACATTTCTGTCCAAACTCATCAGAGCAAAAATACTAGATCAAATAAGGTCTTAGTTAGTTATATGAATAAGTAAGATTGGGTTAAAATTAAAGTTGTCACTTAGGACCGAAATTGTGAATAGAATTAGAATCAAACTGGAACCGCAGTTAATCGAATCAAACCATTCGCAAATTATTTGGTTTCAGTTTAAATTTTGGAACCATGAACAACAATGCTGTAGGTGCGGTTTCTTCATGTTATTATTAGCACCAGAACCGAAACCGCAATATACAAGTCTCGAGTGGTTTCAAATTTTCTAGATTCGATCTGAACCTGATCGAAACATATTCGCAACGCAACTCGTTTATTGTTATTATTTTATAATAATATATTTTTATTATATAATACTATAATATATTTTTATTATATTTTATTATTATTATTTGTATTATAATATAATTTTATTATTATTTAACTCAATTCTTTTCGACTCTCAGAACAATAAATGAATACCAACCAAATTAAAAGTAGGTTAGTAGCACTCTATACATCAGGTCGCCAACAATTTATTATAGGCAAAATAGGTAAATCAGTCCCTCAACTTGATCTATTTTTTGAAATCAGTCATAATATAATTTTGTACTTGATTTTGGTCCCTAAATTTTTTGGATTTATGAATATTATTAGTCCCTCCCTCTACTTTCGTTAATATTTTAACGAAAAAGCTTCCACCAGCCACCTTCCCTCTTGATCAAGAGCTCAACCCTTTCACTATGATCATCATGAAGGATAGTCTCAGGGAAGAACCTCGAGGTGATGCAGAGTCGACAAATATCTCTCAAAGAAGATGCTGGTATAGGATTGTCAGGATCTTTAGAGCACTGGAGGTTGTCGAGAAGTGTTAGAAATTATGAGTAAAACCACCACCAAAAGAACACACACAGATCACAATATCCATTCGAGAAGAACACTTTTTCAGTAGCTTAAGCACACACCATTTCTACTTCTTAGCAGTGTTTGTACATTCATACATTTATATACTAACTATTTGCGGGTATAGATATATATTTTTTATAACACCGCTTATAGTCATTTCAATACATGTGTATGGACCTTTAAAGTATAGCCCATTTGCTACAAGATGAGATAAAGTAATATGCAGAGGGCCATTAGCTTTGACCTTGGTTATGCTGCTGAAGTTTTTACCGTGCAAATGCCATTTAACCTTGAAGGTTATTCAATAACATGCCCCTTTGTTACCTCTATGGTTTTCACCATGAGCTGTGTGCGAAGTTCTTCGAATATGCCTTGCACCAGGGGCTTTGTCATTAAATAGACTAGTTGATCTTGAGATCTGCAATTTTTCAAAGAGAGTACCTTCGAGTCAATTAATTGCCGGATGAAATGATGTTTGAGATCAATATGTTTTGTTCTTTGATGTTGAACAGGATTTGCGACGATCAATATTGTAGATTGATTGTCACAATGCAAAATTAGCGGCTCATTCTCACTTTTTATCTTGAGATTTTCTTCCTTAATATTATTTCCTTTTCTTTCTTGATTATTCATCTCTTATTTTCTTACTTTCAATTGAGATTTTGGGATAATTTCTTGCTCCATTCATTGAAGTCATATGACCTCCGATGCTACATGCGAGAATGCTGCATATTCCACTTCAGCAGATGAAAGTGTGATTGCCTTTTGTTGTTTGGTACTCTAGACAATCGGATTAGGGCCATGGAAGAAAATGTATCTGCTTGTGCTAGTGCAATCATCTAAGGAACCACCCTAGTCACTGTCATAGTATCCTTCATTTTTACATTTTGCTACTCTAGTATAAAGTAATCTCAGGTTGCTAGTTCCCTTCAAGTAGCGTAATATACGTTTTGCTGCCATCATGTGCATTTGAGAGGGCTTATTAACAAAATGAGAGACTATATTAACAACATTGTGGATTTCTGGTCGTGTTGCACTTAGTTATATCAAAGTGCCTACCATTTTACGATATAAAACTTCATCAGTAGGATGTGAAGCATCTTTTTTCATTTGTTTTGCATAAGTTACTATTGGTGTTATTACAGCCTTTGCATCAATCATGTTGAATCTTTTCAATATATCGATGGTATATTTTTCTCGGTTCAGAAAAATATATTGTGGTTGTTGGATAACTTGCAACCCTAAAAAATACCTCATTATGCTCAAATCAGTTGTATCATATGTTTCCATTATTCTTTCTTTGAAGTGATAAACATTTCTGATTAGTGTCATCATAAATTATATCGTCTACATAAATCTCTAGAAATAAATAACACACATTTCCATACCTTTGCATGTTTAAGGTTGGCTCAGATGGACATTTAAAAAATCCTTCATATGTAGATATGCATCCATATTAGCATTTTATACCCGGGGGCTTGTTTCAAGCCATAAAGCCTTTTTTAGTTTATACACTTTAGTTGGTTAATCTGATTTTACAAATCCTTCTAGCTGTGAAACATATACTTCTTTAGTAATGTCTCCATTTAGAAATGCTGACTTAATGTATAGCTGATAGACTTGGATATTATGTTGAAGAGTCATGGACAAAAATAACTGCATTGTTTCTATTCTTGTCACAGGTGTATATGTTTCTGTATAATCTCGGCCAGGAATTTGTGCATAGCCTTTTGCTACTATACTTGCTTTACATTTAACTATTTGTCCCAGTTCATTGTATTTGATCTTATACAACCATTTGAGGCAAATTATTTCTTTCTATGGGGGTTTATCAACTAGTTCTCATGTATTATGCTTTTCAATCATAAATAACTCTTGTTTCATGCATTGCCTCCATCCATTGAGGCATACAGTTGACTTCATCATATGTATGTGGCTTAATGATTAAACATGCTAAATACGGATCTGCATATAATTATTCTACTCTTCTATACTTCTTTGGTGGAGGTGATGAATCAGGAAAATCTGATATATGCTGATAGCTGGAAAGATGGCTTGCACTGATGGGTAGTGGTTCTTCATCTATGAAGACTTCATCTTCTACAACTGTGGGCATCCTTGGTAGAATATGATTACGATCCCCTTTGGTATTCCAATCTCATGCTTTATCTTCGTAAACTATTACATTTCTTGATACAATAATCTGTTTAGTTTTGTGGTTAAGCAACTTATAAGCTTTTGACTCTTGACTATACGCCATCAAAATGCATGGCTCACTTTTGGGGTCAAGTTTATCCCATTTGAATTGAGCTACATGAGAATATACCAATGATCCAAATAACTTTAAATGCGCTACAAATGGTTTGCTCTTGTACCACATTTCATAGGGAGTACTTATAATGAGTGCTTTGGTTGGCACCCTGTTAAGTAAATACACTGCACAATTAACTGCTTCTGCCCAAAATTCCTTCGACAACTATTTTGCAGTCATCATTGTTTGTGTCATTTCAATTATATATATATTTCTTCTTTTAGCAACTCCATTCTATTGGGGGTCATTGGAGTTGAAAGTTGTCTATAAATACCTTCTGATTGGCAGAATGATATGAAGTCATTGCTTACAAATACTCCACCACTATCACTTCTTATTATTCTTATATCATTGTTACTTTTCTTATTAACATCATGAACTGTATAAAGTAGTTAAATATTTTTGACTTTTATTTTAAAAAATAAACTCATTGCATGCGTGAGTAATCATCTACAATAAGAAGTATTTACTACTTGACATAGATGGAGTTGTTTCTAGTCCCCATACATCAAGATGTAGTAACTATAGTGGATGTGGCACACCAAGATTTTTCTTTAAGCATTCTTTGTTGAGTTTGTTTTCCAAATATGCAACTTTCACCGATTGCAATGTTTTGAGATATTGAAGGTAGACCTCTGGAACGTTAAGATTTACAAAGTATATAAAAATCAACTATATTGAGATGACCGTATCTCCCGTGCCACAATACTGAAGTCCTTAATTCTTCTTGAAAAACATAAGACATGTGATGCCTCATTACACAGGGAAAGATCTTATTGTGTGTCATCATGTCAATCATTACAATTTGTTGGGCATTTGTTTCTATAATCTGACACTAATTTTTTTCAAATACTACTTTGTGTCTATTCTGAATTAGTTGACCAACACTTAATAGATTATCTTGTAGTTGGGGAACATGTAAGACATTCTTGATTGTTATGAGAATACCTTGAGGATTGATGACAGTCACATCACCTTGAGTATCAATTGTCATTGTATTTCCATTTCCAATCATAACATTTGCTTTTGTATTAGTCACCAGGGGTTAAAATATGACATGAGTATTGCTCATATGATTTGAGCATCCACTGTCTAGTAATCATAAATCCCCTGAGTTAATTTCTTCCACTTGCTCTGTACAAAACATTTGTTCTCGAGCGGCAAAATTTGTAAAAGCAGATTCAGATGTTTATCCCCCTTTGTTTGTATGCCAACAATCTTTATCAAGATGATTGACATGTTTACATGTTTTACATTGTAAAAAATGTTTTCATATCATGGTTTGTCCTTTTGTACAATACACGTACTATTTTTTTTAGCTTTTGTGTTTTGTATTTCTTCCCTTCCTTCTCTTCCATCTATTCCTCTACCTCAATATCTTCCTCTAAAACCCCCTTTTACTCATTTTTGAGTTGGTAGTAATTTATTTTGCTTACTAACAAGAGTGGTATCCTTTTTGTTAACAAATTTGTCTGCAGAGCCTGCTCTTGTGGTTCAATTTCAGAGCTATTTAATTGTTCATCATGAGCCAGTAGTGATCCTCTGAGTTCAATTAAAGAGTAGTGACGCAAGTCTTTTGATTTCTCCATTACTGCAATTAAGTATTTGTATTTTTGAGGTAATCGTCGTAAGACATTTGTTACTATTTTCTGCTCATCTATTAAATCATCTACTGTCTGTATATTATTAACCATGACATTAATGTGAGAGAAATAAATAGAGATGTTTTCCCCTTGGTTCATGTGCATATTATCAAACTCAGCCCATGTTGCTTATAGCTTGATGATGATTATTTTTTCATTACCTTTGAACTCTATTTGCAAGTTTGTCAGTCTTCATGTGTTGTTTCAGCGACAATTATGCGTGGAAAGATTACTTTGCTCACACCTCGATGTATATTTAAAAGTGCCTTAACATCCTTTTTCAAGTTATCAGTACACTCTTTAACTGTTGTTGCATCCTAGTGGTTAATGAATGTTTTTCTGTAGGCTTTTGAAAGCAAGGGTCCATAAACCTTGAGATTGGAACAATGTTTTCATTTGGAGTTGCCACAGTCCATAGTCATCACCATCAAATATTGACACACCGATTTGAGAATATACAAAATTAAATGAGGTGGAAGGTGTAGACACTATATGATGAGTAAGAGGAATATGTGAGTGATCTTTGTGATACAATATGCTTACCATATAAGCTTGAAGCACCTTGCTCTGATGGCACCACTGCCTTTGATACCAATGTTAGAAATTACGAGTAAAACCACCACCAAAAGAACACACACATATCACAATAGCAATTCGAGAAGAACACTTTTTCAGTAGCATAAGCACACCTCATTTCTACTTCTTAGCAGCGTTTGCACCGTCATACATTTATATAGTAACTACTTGCGACTATATATATATATATTTTATAACACCACTTATAATCTTTTCAATACATGTATACTGTCCTTTAAAGTATAGCCCATTTGCTACAAGATAAGACAAAATAATCCGCACAGGCCATTAGCTCTGACCTTGGTTATGCTGCTGAGGTTTTTACCGTGCAAACGCCATTTAGCCCTAGAGGTTTTTCAGTAACAAGAAGAACTCTGCTGCCATTGTTGAGCTAAGCTTCCCTCTTCTCCACCCTTCACCTGGCTCAATCTGAGGTCTGCTTGATGATATTTCTCTACTTTTGTTAGAAGTAATCTAGATTAGCAACCAGCAATAGAACTGAAGATGATCAGTCACGGTAGCAGGTGCAGGAATACGAACATTCAAAACTGCAAAGAAAACCTAAGGGCATAAGATTGGGGATAAGAGCTAAATGCTTACATTTAGGCTCCATTTGGGGGGACTTATTTTCACCGGTCAAGCGGTTACGACCACATGTACCAGACGTAAATTAAGGTATGGTTCATGCGGTTACAACTGCTTGACCGGTGAAAGTAAGTCCCCTAAATGAAGCCTTAATGTAAAAAATACGAGCCACCGTAATGCTTTCGTTTACTAAATTCACGTTTATTTTTTTTTCATTTCCGCTTTGTTTATTCAATTGCTTTCAGGATTTAGCAGTGGTGGAAGCTTTGAACAGGTTGATGGAGTTCGAGAGTGGTGGAGAAGAAGCTGTCAGGGGGACAAAGTGTTAAAATTTTCTCAACGTGGTCAGCAAGGTAGCCCAAACGCCAAATTAATATCTTCGGCACTACCCAGTTCTCACGTTGAACCTGCGGAAAACCAAGGAACAAAGGTTAATCCCAACAAACAATGGAAGCACAAGCAGATCTTTTATTTATTCACTTCTTTACAACACGAGACATACATAGCGAGACATGATTTCGCTAGTATAACAACTGTAAACAAAAAGCACCAAAAAACCCAAGCCGGGCGGACAGCACCGGAGTCTGCCGAGACCGCCGAGGTCGTCGAGGTCGCCAAGTCCGCTGAGATTTCCCGAACTAAGCTGCAATCCAACGAATAGCCACGGAGTCCGTCGAAGCCGCGAGGCCGCGCGGACACACCGTTATTCGTCTCCTGTTGAAGCTGAACTGAGGAACACCCCCAACCCGCCTGAAGCCGGCGGACAGGTTATTGAAGCTGTCAAAGTTGAAACAGAGTTGACAAGCCGCAGAGCGACCTCCTGCTGAATCCGCAGAGACCGCACAACTTCCAAGTACTTGACCGAAGTCAAAGCCAAACTCCTGGCTCCTTGAAGCTATCCGCGCGACATGCACACAGCAAACCGTCAGCCCTGAATCAATCCGCGCGGACAGACAAACTGAGACCGCAGCTCCTTGCCCAACCCAACTTACTGTTCACTCAAGTTACTGTAGATGTGCCAGGGGGTCCTATTTATAGGCGAGGTGAGGAGTGTGGTCACCGCCCTAGAGATAGCGACACCGCCCTAGCCCGCGCGATAGCAAAACACCGTCCGCCGAGTCCGCAAGGACTTAGCCGGATACCAAGGAAAACCGCCAGGAGCAAGACAACATTGGCGAACCCTCTCCAGTCCGCCCAAGCTATGTCGACAAGTCATTAGCCCGCAAAGCCTCCAACCACTGCAAGACAGCAATCCCCCTTCAATGGCAGTCCGCACAACCCGAGGCAGTCCGCAAGACTCAAACCTCAATCCGCCACAGGTACACGACCAAAAGCAGACAGCAAGTCCGCCCGGTCAACAGCGGACTTGGCGGATACATCGGACACCATGGTCTTGGCACAGAGTGTGACCAAGTCCAAAACCATCAAAGGCCAATGCGAGCATGACAGACATAAACTCCCGTCCGCCAAACACCATAACACAGACCGCCAGCAGTCCGCATGCTACTCGCACACCTGCCCCATCGCAGCAGCCTCCTCCCGGACTCCAAACATCAGTCCGCCAAAGACCTCCACAGCAAAACACCTGCTGTAACACAGAGCTCGACAAGGCCTCAGCCAAGCTCTAAGCCCAGTCCGCAACAGCCCACACAGCAGACACACTAGTCTGCAAGCTTCCCGCGGACATGATCCAAACCGCCAAACAGCACAAACTTGCAATGCGGTCACTGAGCAAAGCACCAGTCCGCAAACCTCTATCCACTCAGGCCGCTCCTTGGAGGACCAAACAGCCAACGCCTTATCCGCAGATACCAGGCCGCATAGTCCGCGGACTTCACCCGTGCAAACCGCTCAGAAGAACAGCCGGCTTCCACTAAACTTTCCACCAGGCCGCACACAACAGTCCACCCAGTCCACCTAGTCCGCCAAAGCTGTCCGCCCAGGCCGCCGGCCTGTCCCGTTAACCACTTCCACTTCACAAATTTCAACACTCCCCCTTGAAGTGGGAAGTGGTGACCAAGCCCAGCAAGCTGCGCAAGCACTCAAAGGGCCCCTTTGACAGTGGTTTCGTGAAGACGTTAGCAAGATTATCTTCACTCCGAACATGCCCGATCAGCAGAGACCCCTCCAACACCTTCTCCCTGATGAAGTGGTGATCAATCTCTATATGCTTAGTCCTGGCGTGGCACACTGAATTGTTAACCAGTTTGAGAGCACTCTCGTTGTCACCCCGGAGTAAAGTAGGCCCTTGCACTTCTTCATGAACATCCTCTATAAGCCTCCTCAACCAGATGGCTTCCCGAGCAGCCAAGGCAGAAGCCTTATACTCTGCCTCTATAGTTGAGACTGACACAGAGTCCTGCTTCTTGCTAAACCACGAGATGCTAACTGAACTGTAAGTGAACACATAACCTGAAGTAGACCTTCGATCATCCGAATCACCGCCATAGTCAGCATCTGTGTACCCAAACAACGCAAACTCCGAGTCCCTTCCATAGAGGAGTCCCATGTCAGAAGTCACCTTGACATACTTCAGAATACCCTTCGCCGCCACTAGATGAGATTGCCTTGGTTCAGCCATATACCGACTTACTCGACCAACAGCAAAGGCAATGTCCGGCCTTGTAATCGTCAGGTAAATCAAGCTCCCAACAAGAGCCCTGAACACCAAGGGATCATGAAAAACCCTTCCCTCATCTCGTCGAAGCTTCAGCACAGGTTCCAGTGGAGTAGAGAACTTCTTCCCTTCTCCTATGCCGAACCGCTTCACAATGCGATCAACATACCCTTTCTGGCTAATGAGAATCCCACACTTCTTCCTCTCCACTTCCAGACCGAGAAAGTGATGCAACTCTCCCAAGTCTTTCATCTCGAAGCGTATAGCAAGATCAGCCCTGAGCCTTGCTACTTCCCCCTCCGAATTCCCTGTGATGATCATGTCATCCACATACAGCAGGACCAAGACTTGTAGCTCCCCCTTCTTATTGACGAACAAGCTTGAATCCGAGTTGGGAGCAAGGTATCCACAGAATTGCAAGTACTCTGCAATCTTCCCATACCACGCTCTAGGAGCTTGCTTCAACCCATAGAGAGCCTTCCCGAGTTTACAGACATAGTCCGGATGCTTTTCAGAGACAAAACTAGGCGGCTGATCCATGAAGATGTCCTTGTCAATCTCTCCGTAAAGAAAGGCATTCTTCACATCGAGTTGTCATAACCTCCATCCCTTGCTAGCAGCCAAGGCGATCACCACCTTACTGAAGTCATCTTCGCAACTGGACTGAATGTCTCCTCATAGTCTTCTCCATATTGCTGTGAGAATCCTCTAGCGACCAGGCGAGCCTTGAACCTATCAATGCTCCCATCAGCCTTCTTCTTCAACTTATACACCCACTTGCAAGCAACCGGAGTAATGCCATCAACCTTGGGCACAAGGTCCCAGGTTTCATTCTTCTTCAGAGCATCAATCTCTTCTTTCATGGCACCTTCCCACTCCTTCACTCTAGTGGCCTCGTTGAAGTTTGCAGGCTCTCGCTCATCCAGAGGACCTGCAAAGAAGCAGGAGACAAAGCTCACTGCATTCCCATCACAGTACCGAGCCGGTGGCTTAACCACCCTCTTCGATCTCCGAAGGGTAGGCTCCTTGCTCACTGCTTCCGTTGCTTCTTCGGGCTCAACTCCTACCTGGGGAAAGCATTGAGCAGTGCTCCCCCTGCTTCCTGAGCCAGAAAGCTCAGCCTCGGAGTTAGAAGCAATAGGAGCTGCTGGTGAAACAGCAATCTCCTCTTCCAAGCCTTCAGTAGCCGCCACCGGTGCTTCATCAACCTTGCTACTTCCGGTTAGCTCAACCGAGCCACCTCCATATGACGTCAGCTCGTCAAAGACAACGTCTCTTGACACCACGAACCTCTTCGTCACAGGGTCCATGCATTTCTATCCCTTCTTCCGCTCATCGTAGCCAACAAAGACAAGCTTCATTGCCTTCGCATCCAGCTTAGTCCGTGAAGCATCCGGGACATGCACGTAGCAAGTTGAACCGAACACCCGAAGGTGTCCAACACTCGGCTTCTCCTTCAGCAACAACTCAATAGGAGTCTTCATGTTGATAGGGCTGAGTGGCATCCGGTTGATGACGTAAGCAGCACAAGACATCCCATCCGCCCAAAAGGACCTTGGGATATCTTTCGCATGAAGCCAGCATTTGCAGGTCTCCGTCAGATAACGGATCTTCCGCTCCGCTACCCCATTTTGTTGTGGAGTGTGAGCACAAGTAAGCTCTCGTTGGATCCCGTGCTTCCTGCAGAATTTAGAAAACTCGGAGGAAACAAATTCACCCCCGTTATCAGTTCTAAGCTTCTTAATCCGCAAGCCAAGCCGGCCTTCTACCAACTCCTTAAACTCCACAAACAAACGGAAGGCTTCCGACTTCTCCTTTAATAAGTACACCCAAGTATACCTTGAGTAGTCATTCCCCAAGACAAGCATGTATCTGCTTCCACCAAGGCTGGCAGTAACCGTCGGTCCCATCAGGTCGCCATGAATGCACTCCAATGGTTTCTTGCTCCTTGTTTGTGATTTATCAAACAGAAGGCGATGTGCCTTATCGTATTGACAGCCCGCACAAACATGCCCGTCACCAAAGGAAGACAACTTAGGCAACCCCTTCACCAGACTTCTACTCGCCATCGCCTTCAGCTTGTTCATGCCAATATGTCCCAGCCTCTCATGCTAAGTAGCAGCGCTATCATTGGCCCTCATACGATCAACATAAGAATTGGTGGCAAGAACAAACAAGTTCTTCACCCTCCTCCCTACATGAGCAACATCAGCCTTCACCGCTGATACGTTGCGAAGGAACCTCACGTCTGTTGGCCGAAACAGAACGTGATAACCAGCGTCCACCGCATTGGTCATTGAGAAGAGGTTTTTCTTCATGCCCGACACGTGATACACACTCCTTAACGTGAGTGGCCCCTGATCACTACCCAAAGACACGACCCCCTCTTTCTCTACTGCATAAACAGTATTATCAGCAGTGATAATAACTTCATTACCTGAGTAAGCCTGCATAGAGGTGAACTTAGACTTGTCTCCGATGAGGTGATGACCACACCCGGAGTCCACGATCCACTCGCCGTTGAAGTCCTCAGCAGACAAGGCCCAGAAACAAGTGCCCGTCATAAAAGCTCCGCCCCATTCTGCTTCTTCACTTCTCGAGCAAGCTTCCTCCTTTCCCGCAGCATGCCCAGGCTGCAGTTTGACCTTACAGTCCCGCTTGAAGTTCCCTCGCTGATGACACCGGTAGCACTTCAAATTCTTCTTCCAGTCCTTAGGAGCATTGCTCCTCTCCGGCTGATATGAAGTTGAAGTCTCCTTCTCACCAACGACCTGCACCTTCTTCTTCCCTTCCCATCCTTTCTTCTTGCCTGAGAAGAGAGCTTCACTGCCTTCCTGATTCAGGTTCACTCCAGCCATCTGCCTTGCCAAGCTCTCCTGCGATGCAAGCAGATTCTCCAGCTCCAACAAAGACGACTGAGTAGCCCACCCTTGAACAGATGTCACAAAGGCCACATACTCCTTCCGCAAGCCGCGGATTATGTGCCTTTTCATCTTAGCCTCAGAGATAGGCTCATCAGGATCTAGTGCCGACAGCTCAACACACAAGCTCTTCATCTTTAAGAAGTACTTGGAGATGGAAAGGTCTCCCTGAGTTGCTCTGGCCAACTCATTCTCCAGGAACTGAAGCCGCACCACATTCTTCCTATTGAACAACTCATCAATGGTTGTCCAAATATCAGCAGCCGACTCACATCCAACGATGTGATCAAACAGTTCCGGAGACACGACCCTCTTCAGAATGAACTCCGCCTTAGCATTTGTTCTTCTCCAGAGCCTAACCTGCTCAGCAGTACCGAACGCAGCCGTGACTTCCTGTCTGTCGTCACTACCGATGACTTCCCAGAGCTCCTCGCCAAGAAGATAACTCTTCATGCACGACTTCCACTTCTTGAAGTTAGTCGGCGTTAAAAGTTCAATGCCCAGACCTCTTGCAAATATCCCTTCCATTACAACACCTGTTGGCAACCTTTCAGAAGCTCCGAGCAACAACACAGGTTGATCACCACTCAAGCACTGAGTAACAACACTGGTTGACTACCGCTCACGCAACTGAACCTGGCTCTGATACCATGTTAAAATTTTCTCAACGTGGTCAGCAAGGTAGCCCAAACGCCACATTAATATCTTTGGCATTACCCAGTTCTCACGTTGAACCAGCGGAAAACAAGGAACAAAGGTTAATCCCAACAAATAATGGAAGCACAAGCAGATCTTTTATTCATTCACTTCTTTACAACACGAGGCATACATAGCGAGACATGATTTCGCTAGTATAACAACTATAAACAGAAAGCATCAAAAAACCCAAGCCGGGCAGACAGCACCGGAGTCCGCCGAGACCGCCGAGGTCGCCGAGTCCGCTGAGATCGCCCGAACTAAGCTGCAATCCGCCGAATAGCCACGGAGTCCGCCGAAGCCGCGAGGCCGCTCAGACACACCGTTATTCGTCTTCTGCTGAAGCTGAACTGAGGAACACCCCCTACCCACCTGAAGCCGGCGGACAGGTTATTGAAGCTGGCAAAGTTGAAACAGAGTTGACAAAGCCAAACTCCTGGCTCCTTGAAGCTATCCGCGCGACCTGCACACAGCAAACCGTCAGCCCTGAATCAATCCGCGTCAACAGACAAACTGAGACTGCGCAGCTCCTTGCCCAACCCAACTTACTGTTCACTCAAGTTACTGTAGATGTGCCAGGGGGTCCTATTTATAGGCGAGGTGAGGAGTGTGGTCACCGCCCTAGAGATAGCGACACTGCCCTAGCCCGCGCGATAGCAAAACACCGTCCGCCGAGTCCGCAAGGATTTAGCCGGATACCAAGGAAAACCGCCAGGAGCAAGACAACATTGGCGAACCCTCTCCAGTCCGCCCAAGCTATACGAACAAGTCATCAGCCCGCAAAGCCTCCAACCACTGCAGGACAGCAATCCCCCTTCAATGGAAGTCTGCACAACCCGAGGCAGTCCGCAAGACTCAAACCTCAATCCGCCACAGGTCCACGACCAAAAGGAGATAGCAAGTCCGCCCGGTCAACAGCGGACTTGGCGGATACAGCAGACACCATGGTCTTGGCACAGAGTGTGACCAAGTCCAAAACCATCAAAGGCCAATGCGAGCATGACGGACATAAACTCCCGTCCGCCAAACACCATAGCACAGACCGCCAGCAGTCTGCATGCTACTCGCACACCTGCCCCATCGCAGCAGCCTCCTCCCGGACTCCAAACATCAGTCCGCCAAAGACCTCCACAGTAAAACACCTGTTGTAACAGCAGAGCTCGACAAGGCCTCAGCCAAGCTCTAAGCCCAGTCCGCAACAGCCCACACCGCAGACACACTAGTCCGCAAGCTTCCCGCGGACATGAGCCAAACCGCCAAACAGCACAAACTTGCAATGCGGTCACTGAGCAAAGCACCAGTCCGCAAACCTCTATCCGCTCAGGCCGCTCCTTGGCAGACCAAACAGACAACGCCTTATCCGCAGATACCAGGCCGCATAGTCCGCGAACTTCACCCGTGCAAACCGCTCAGAAGAACAGCCGGCTTCCACTAGACTTTCCACCAGGTCGCACACAATAGTCCGCCCAGTCCGCCTAGTCCGCCAAAGCTGTCCGCCCAGGCCGCCCGGCCTGTCCCGTCAACCACTTCCACTTCACAAATTTCAACACAAAGAACTATTTTTCCGTTAAAATATTAATGGATATAGAGGAGGGACAAATCTATATCTATTATTAATAAGGGTGATTCGCTTCTCTCCGTCACAGATGGAAATCCCGGAAAACCCCCGCCCCGTATCCGCCAAAATCCCCCTGAATCCACCGCGTGGTCCGTCCTCCTGCCGTGTGCCGCGAACGCTGGCCTCGCCGCTCGCCGTTTCAGCCGTCGCTGTGCTCTGGTATTTCCTCATCCCCTACCTCTTCCCCCCCCGCTTACACGTCGCTGCTCTCTGCTTTCCCCTTTCAAAGTCTGTCGTCGTTCATTTCTCACACACTCTCTGCTGCTTCTGCTCTTCACGGCGCAGCGTTTGTGTGCGCCTTTAGTTCCCTCTCGCGAAGATCGGGGTTCACTTCCTGTCGCTGACATCGGGCAGCAACTCCTGCCGCTAGGTAACAGTCGTCCTATGCCAATTTTGCGATTTCTCCTCTGCTGCCTTCTGTTCCTCACCGTCATATCGCAGTTTACGTTTTTGGATTTCTTTTTTTGGTTTATCCCGGCTGTTGATCCATTTTTCAGGTGTCGCTTTGTTTCTCCTCCTGTCAAAGCTCTGCTTCTTCTCGTCCTGCGTTATCTTTCTCATCTTCCTGTCGCAGGTATGCTTTTCCTACGGTTCTCTGTTGTCGACTTTCGGATTAACTGTCAGTCATTTACTACGTTAGTTCCTGTCCTCTTCGTTTCTCCTGTGCTGCTTGCAGACATTATAATTACTAAGTTCTTTGCTACCTCAATTTACATCAAGTGGGAAGATATCTTGGGTGGATAGAGTGAAGAGAGAAGTGATTTGATTCACAATATTGAATAAAGATACAATTTGAACATGACATGTATTGTAATACTAGATTGGACCTAGTCATATGCTAGAAAATATATGGAATGAAAGCACTAAATTAGAAAGTCTAAATCACAATCATATAAGATCCAAAGGTCGAGCTTCAACAGGCATAAAAACACAACTGTCTACTCTATTTTTTATGTGAGTATGCAAGTGTACTATCAAATTGAAGTATGAAGCAAAGATAAGCACTTACAATGTGCAATATTAAATTGAAGTATGGTAGAATAATAAGCGGTTACAACCTGTATGTATATATTTTAGGCCACGAAGAAGTTAATATAGAAATAATTGGTAGTGTTCTGGTGTCAAGTCATCATTAGCCTTAATAACATGATGTAAATCTGATTCCATGAGTTCAAAAACAACATATATGTCCTTGAATTCCCTTCCAGATGAAGGTAGTAATATGTGCTTGATTTCCACAATATCAGGATGACGCATGGGGCCTTAGCAACTTAATCTCACGGAGAATTCGTGTGGCATCTGAAACATGTTCAAATATATCATTTATCTTCTTGATTTCGTTTCTGATTTTCTTATATTTACCATATCCTTCATCTTTACAGGCGTCAATCAAGCCTTCACCGCCGCTGAATTCTCGCCCCCGTCCTCTTCCTCTCATCCCAAACCGTCGCTCCTTCTTCCCAGGCTCTGCACCATCCGTCGCTTCCCAGTCTGTGAGTTTCAGCTTCTACAGTTTGCTTCTCATTTCAAAATGGATGTATGTTTTTGTGATTTCTTTTGTTTTTGGATTTCGTTTCTGATTGCCTTTGATATATCATATGCTTCATCTCTAAAGTCGTCAATCAACCCTTCACCCCCGCTGAATTTGCATCGCCACTTATCATGATGTATGCTGTCTGTAGGTCTGGACTGCATTGCACCAACTGTCGGCTGAATTTCTGCTTGCTTCACTTCTGCTGCTCGCCCTTCTCAGCTCCGGCGTGTCTCCATTGAACCCACGACTGCTCTGTTCCGCACCGTGCTTGTTAGTTCCCGAGAAATCATTGTGTTTTCTTGCTTATACCGTCCCTCTATCTGTCGTTTTGTATCCTGAATGTTTTTTCTCTATTTCATTTCAGCTCTGATCTAAATTTCCATTTTGCTTTTACTGTCATCGCCTCTGCAATCTACATCACTCATCGTCGTTACGTTCGCTACCTACACAACAGTAACAACCCCCGCAGTATTGTTTACCAATCCACATCAGGTACAAATTTCGGGTGTAAATATTTTTTTCCTCTTCATTCATATGCATGTCTTTGTTCTTGGTGTACAAAACCATTGTCTATCTGTAAACTATTGAAGTCTGTTTTATCTATGGCTCATACTACTTTATTCTGGTTAGTGCATGTATGATACCACAAATTTTCAGTGTTGAGGCGCAAAAAAAATCAACTTACCTACATGAAAGAAACATAATCCCTTCTCCCACAACATTTCTGCTGTAAATTTATCCATCTCTAATTGTTAATTGCTTCTTAGATATGGCCAAATTCTTCATATAAATGACTGTATTATTACTTCATTGTTTTAATTCATTGTATTATAACTGAGGTTTCTAAAGCCCTATATGCTGAAGTTTGCTTTTTTCTGCGGCGTTGTTCCTCAGCTTTCTGTTGATTGCTCCTAAAGCTATGTACGTAGCTACTGCATATACTCATATTGTTATATGTATTAAGACCTGCTTCACTGAAATATTTTTCATTCCTAGAGGAAATTACGAAGTTGTTAAGGGTTTCCGAACAGTAGTGCCATACTCGCGTCCCTCACGGTCGATGTTGCCTTTCATATGCGCGCAATTTAATGGGGTGTGCTTATTTTCTTGCCTTTGCATATCCATATCATGTTGTTGTTTGTGTCATAGATATACACTCTACAAGGAATTCACGTGTTACTTCACTCATGATATCTACTATTAATAAGGCCCTTCTTTGCTCTCTCCGCCATGCCGTGAATTCCAGAGAAGCCCCGTGCCCTTCTCTCGGTCACACGCCCAAATTCCCCTCCCGATTCAGCCCCGCAGCTTCCTGCATTCGCCTCCGTCACGATGAAAATCCCCGAACAACCCTCTCCGCTTCCTCCACTCGGCGGTAAATCGCAATTTTTTCTACACTGCGACGCGTCGTTGTTTCATGGCCCTCCTCGTCGCGTGACGCCGTTACCTGGCCGCAACCCGGTCATGCCGTCGCATGCCCCGTCCTCCTCCCGTGTGCCACGTAGGCTGGCTGCTACATCGTCGATCACGCCGCTCTTGCCATGGATTAAGTTGCCTTAACCAACTCGAACTATCGCGCGATTGCTCCACCAACACATCCTCGACCATTTCCGCACCTTCCCAGAAACCCTCGCTTCTTATTCCCATGCTTTGCATCGCGATTGCTCTGGTTTCCGGCGACATCACCGACCATTATCGCACCTTGCCATCGTCACCTCTGCTGCACGTATAGTAAGGCCTTCACTGACTCCGATATAGCTTCTGATTTGCATTCTGATTTCCATTCTTTCTACGATACTCTGCTACCTGCACTTCCCTTCTTCTGCATTCTCTTAGTGCCTCCCCTCAGATCTGTTGTATTTGCATTTCTTTTGTTGGTATTTGGGTGATAGTAATTTGTGTCTTACTATTCCACATTTTCTTCATGTCATGGTCTGCACCGCATTTCCTCTAGCTGCCAACGCTATCAGAGAGCAGTATTCATCCTCCGTCGCTCCTCCTATGCTCGACACTTCATCTACCGCCGCAATCGTTCCCACTGTTATCTCCGCTAGGCCTCCGAACAGGATCAACATCACCTCTATCTCACAGTAAGTCCGTACGCTAATGTTTTGATCTGTCATTGAGGGTTTGATTTCTTTTTGTTGATTTTGGTTTTTGTTTGATTTGGTTTTGTTGGATATCTGTTTTTGATTTTGTTGAGGTTTTCATTTCTTTTTTTGGTTTTATTTTTGTTGGATTTCGTTTTTGTTTGATATCGTTTTCGTTTTCCTTTGAGTTCTCACATTTTTTTATTATGCTACCAGCGGTATTCATCATCCGTCACTTCTCCTCTGCTCGACAGATCATCTGTCGCCGCAATCTTTTCCACCATTACCTCAGCTAGGGCTCTGAACAACATCAGGACGACCACTATTGCACAGTAAGTGCGTAACTTAAATTCGCACATTTTTTTATGCTAGCAGTCTTTTGCTATGTATAGTAAGGGTCTTCCTTACTATAATATTTCATTGGTAGCAGTCTTTTGGTATTTCACAGTTAGTAGAAGTTGAACATTTATTGTTATGCTAGTTGCTGATAGGCAGAACAGTTAGGAGAACATGAACATTTTCTACTATGCTATTGTCTTCCTTGCTGGTTGCTGTAATATTTCCTGTTATGCTAGCTGGTGATACGAAGAAAAGTTGCTAATTTCGTTGTTGTAATATTTTCTGTTACGCTGCTTGTTGTTTACATATAAAAACGAAATCTTGCTTCACAATTAAAATTACTTTGCGGAGAATAGTCTGTGGGGGCTTTGGGATGGTTACAAAAGAGAGAATTCTTGAGTGTGTTTGTGATGTGTTAAGAAAATAGAGGAATGAGTGTATTTTGGATGGTTATAAAGATGATGTTTACTACACAGACGTATTATCTAAATATAATATTAAGTACATTTCATATGTGTCAAAACTAGGCAACGCATCAAGACTACAATTCACTTTAAGGCATGCGTCAAACTCACTTCTAGAGTTCACTTTACTGCATGTGTGAGGGCTTCGGCGCATGCATCAATGTAATATAACTTTTTTTGAAGGAATGAATTGTAAATGTTGTTGATCAAAAGTAGGCAATGCATAAACACTACAGTTCACTTAAAAGCATGTGCCAAAACTCACTATCACGTTAAAACCTTAGCTAGCCAACGCATCAAAGGTACAATTTATTTAGATATAAATAGGCGAGCTTAACAAATGCCAACTATAATCAAAATAATAACATAAATAACGACGAGATTTACTTATACTGAACCTCCTTTTGTTGTTGATCAAAAGTAGGCAATGCACCAACACTAGAGTTCACTTTAAAGCATGTGCCAAAACTCACTGTCACACCCAAATTCCGAAAAACACAACAGCCGCATGGCTCTCTCGTGTACGCAGCCTCTGCCTGCAAGAAACGGCGCCTTCGCCGCCCTCTGCCGCGTGCCACCTTGCCGCGTGCCCCGCCCTTCAACATCCACCGGAAACGGCGCCTTCGCCGCCCTCTGCCGCTTGCCGCCTTGCCGCGTGCCCCGCCCTTCAACATCCAACGCAACACGCCGCCCTTCTGCCGCCTGCCACCTCGCCACGTGCCCCGCACTTCAACATACCCCAGTCTCATCACTAAAAAAAACTTACACACAATATTGCCGCAAAAATACATGTACAATACCTCATTTACTGTAACCACTACGGCTATGTCTACACTGACGATTCATGCAATGAATTTTCAAATTAATGCGCTCTTACGTTACTTAGTAGACATATCAATTCATGTTGTACTAAACTTTGTCTGCCGCACCAACATGGACATAACAGAAGCAGATCGTCCTGCTCAACGAACTGCTACGTGACAACGTCCACGAACTAGGAGAGCCAGGATTACAGAAGAACAACGTGAAGAACTTGCTTCTAATCGAGCCCGTCACAGATCTCAGTGCTTGCAATTGAGTTAGGTACACGATTAACATCACTGAGCCATTTAGCGTACTGCCGCTCGAAGCCGCGCTCAACGACGACAAAATCTCTCTGAAATGCAGACTGCTGAACTGCGACATGACAACAGCGATGCACACTAAACTCCTACACCCCGATGTCACTTCATTATATGTAAATCAACTCTCAACAAGCAGCCTGTGCAAACTACTTATTTAGCACACGTACAATGTTTGCCCACAATAACATATACTGTACGTGGTGCTATCCACCAATACATGTTAACAAATGTGTCATCGTCATCCACTCGGTGTATGCAAGGGCATCACACCGAAGATTGATCATCTTCACGTCAGTTGGATCCCTCGCTATTATGCAATTGTACGCCGCCCGAACAAATGTTCCATTGTCCATCTCAAACTCTTCGTCAATCATGACGCGCAACAAGGACCCCTGTTGACAAGCACTGCACTCGACTACAACAGTGATGTCCCACCAGAGATGCAGGACATCATTACTTATAATCCCCAAAGTCTCTTAACCACATACGCGCATTCTCACAGTGTCAGTACTGTACACATCTGCACTCAAATTTGTATGTTTCTATATACCCCACTCTCAGCACTGCAAAAAACGTAGGCGCAGTACTACTGAAAAAATACACTTACAAGTCTTCATCTACTATAAACATTATGATTATGTCTATACTAACAACTCATTCGATGAATTTTCAAAGTACTGTGTTCTTACGTTACTTACTAAATATATATCAATTCAGGTTGTACTAAAATCTCTCCTCTGCACCAACATGGACATAGCAGAAGCACATCGTACTGCTCAATGATCTGCAAATCGTCAACGTTCATGAATCAGGAGAGCCAGGATGACAGCACAACAACACGAACAATAACGTGCTTCTAATCGCGCCTGTCACAGATCTCGGTGGTTGCAACTGACTGAAATACAACAAGAACATCAGCGAGCCATTTGGCGTACTGCCGCTCGAAACTGTGCTCAACGACAACATCTCTCTGAAACGCACAATGCTGAACTGCCACATGAAAATATCCATGAACACTCAACTTCTACACCCTCATGTGACTCCAGTATGCCTACATCAGCACCCAACAAACACCCAGTGCAAATTACTGCTTCGCCACACATACAATCTCTGACCACAGTAACATATACTCCATGTGGTGTTATCCACCGATACATGTTAACAAACATGTCGTCGTCATTCACTCATTCTATGCAAACGCTTCACACTGGAGAATCATCATCTTCCCACAGATCTGTTATAGCACTATATGAGAATGACCTCCCGCAAAACTCTGCACAGCCACCAACTGTACCTCAAATGTTGGTGCAACAACCAAAGCAACATTTACTACAACGTATGTAATTTGTAACTACAATACAATGTAAATGCTCTTTATATTTCATTAATTTCTTATGTTAACACATCCGTCATTTTTCATCTACATAGAAATTTGCGCATCTCATGCGCATCAAATGCACAATGAAAGTGATTCCACCTATGATGATAGTACTACTGCTACAAATCATTGTTCCAAAAGACATAATAGTGCCTACATCTCGAATTTACCTCAACATATTACATACTTACAGCTACGACTCCCAGAAGTCTGTGTTTACTGTCATGCTAAGTTGTTTGACGGTGAAACAACAACAATGTGCTGCAACAATGGAAGAGTCCGCATACCAACTCCATCGTTCCCAAATGAGCTCTATAATTTATTCACCAGTGATTTTGTACAGAGCCGTAATTTCAGAAGATATATTCGTTCGTACAATCATGTATTCTCTTTCACGTCTATGGGTGTTAAATTAGACTCAACTTTGGCTGCTGATCAGCACACTGTTTACACTTTCCGAGCTCACGGAGCAATATATCATCAAATTGGCTCTCTTCTTCCTGCTCCAAATACAAGGCCTAGATATTTACAACTATACATATATGATACAGAACATGAAATAGATCATCGTTTACAAAAGAATTCAGAATTAGATCGTTCATTATTGCAAAGAATCAAAGTATTTTTGGATACATATAATCCATTTGTATTGATGTTTCGACGACTATCTGAGCGCGAATACATTATCAACTGCAGATTAGTTATTAAAGAAAGTCAGCACGTGAACAACAATATATATTACCAACCGCCTCACAGGTTGCTGCTATAATTGTTGGAGCTAAATATTATCTTGATTCAAACGAACACAATATAATTGTTGAGACAACTAAAGGTCATGTAGTTACCGTGCAAGAATATACTGTTTTCTACGATCCTCTTCAATACCCGCTACTTCTCCCATACGGGACATATGATTGGATAGCTGAATATAAAAGATTAAACAATCTACGTGTTATCTGCTGCGACTACTACTCCTACGTACTCCAGGTATACAATCTACTTTTGTTTTTACTACGCTGCTTACAATTCTACATCAAATATATTTATGCTCAAATTCATATCACTATAGGACCGTGGTCCACCTTTATCATTACCGTTACACGGATGTCGGCTTCTACAACAATATGTTGTTGACAACTACATTAAAATAGAAACTCAAAAATTACGTTGGATTAAAAGAAATCAAAATTCTCTTCGTGCTGAACTTTATTGTGGGTTACAAGATTGCCTCAATGCTGGAGAAAGTAGTGGAGGTATTACAAACTTTTCATTGCAATACAAAATAATATTATTTTTTATATTAATCGTTATACTGACATATAATATGTTATTGTGGTTCAGCAAATATTGGCCGTCGTATGGTCTTACCATCATCCTTTGTTGGAAGTCCGCGCAACATGTACCAACGTTATCAAGATGCAATGGTTGTTGTTCAGCATTATGGTAGATCAGATATATTTTTAACAATGACATGCAATTCATCATGGCCAAAAATTACAGAATTGCTCTATTCTACACAAACCCCTCAAGATCGTCCTGATATAGTTACTCGAATATTCAACACTAAATACACAAAATTAAAGTATGATCTTTTTCATAGACATATTTTGGGAAAGTCAAGTAGTCATGTGCATGTAAATAAGTTCCAAAAAAGAGGTTTGCCTCATGTTCATATGTTGATCATTTTTGATGCACGCGACAAAATGAAAACTCCAGATGACTACGAGCATATTATTCGCGCTGAGCTGCCTCATGTTGAACATGAGCCCGAACTATACAATGTTATTGTATGACATATGATTCATGGTCCATATGAACATGTAAATCCTTGCGCACCATGCATGAAGTATGGTAGCTGCAAAAAAGGTTACCCAAAAAATTTTGCTGAACATACAATGCAAGGAGCTGACTCATACCCAATTTATCGCCGAAGAAATAATGGACGATCATTCAGTCTGCGTCGTACTGCAGATTTTAATATTACTAACCAATGGGTTGTGCCGTATAATCCATATCTGCTGTTAAAATATGACTGTCATACAAATGTTGAAATTTGTAAGAGTATTAAGAGTATTAAATACTTATACAAGTACATTCACAAAGGTGCTGACTGTGTTGAATTCCAAATCCACGATACTGCTGATCGAAATGAGATATCTCAATATGTAAACGGTCGATGGATATGTCCGCAGGAAGCATTCTGGAAAATATTCAAGTTCAATATGTATCAAACATACCCTTCGGTAATTCGTTTACAAATACATCTGCCAAACAAACATCAGGTTTAGTTCCGCAGTACTGATGTACTTACTAACATTCTTTCAAATGAGCGCAACTCTCGTACAATGTTGACTGAATTTTTCAATATTAATGACAGTAATCAAGAGCAACACGGGTACTTTTATACTGAATTTCCAAAACACTACACATGGAATTCGAGTTCAAGAAATTGGCATAAACGAAGGCGCCGTCAAAAGGTTATTGCTCGAATGTACTCAGTACATCCTTCAGAAGGAGAAGGATTTTACCTGTGCATGCTTCTAAATCATATTTGAGCACCACGATCTTTTGAACATTTGATGACAGTTGGTGTTGTTACCCATCAAACATTTAAGTCCGCAGCTGAACATTATGATCTATTAGAATGAGACAACAGTCTACATAATTGTATGCTCGATGCTAGAGAGTTTCAGATGCCCGCAGCACTGCGTACTTTATTTACAACAATTTTGTTATTTTCCAATCCCACAGATGTTAGAGAGCTTTGAAATGCCAATTATGCATCAACGACAGAAGATTACGTTACACCGTCATCTACCAACGACGTATATGTCCTCAACAAGCTCCTTCGTGAAATCGACAACATTCTTCAACAACACAGCAAATCCATTACACAATTTGATATCTCTAAAATGTCTTCAACCTTCGAAAATATTACAGACTTCTCCATCTTAATTGCGGATGAACTATCAATGCCTGTTTCAAATACAGATCTTATTTCTGTTTTATCATTAAATAAACGTCGAGCCTATATCTTTCATATTATTACTGAATGTGTTCGACAAGGCACCGACGATATTTTCTTCATTGACGGACCTGCTGACACTGGAAAAACCTTTTTATACAAAGCCATTCTTGCCCACCTACGCCAATATGGTCATATTATACTTGTCACTGCATCATCAGGAATTGCTGCAACTCTTCTTCCGGGAGGAAATACAGCACATCTGAGATTCAAGATTCCTATTCCTATTGAAGCAGGGTCATACTGCAAATTCGCCAAAACATCAGATATGCAACAACTCTTACAACACTGTTCCGCTATTCTGTGGGATGAGGCACCTATGTCGCACAAACATATTTTCGAAGCTGTTGACCGCTCATTACGAGATGTTCTGAACATAGACCTACCTTTTGGTAATAAAATTGTAATCATGGGAGGCGATTTTCATCAAATTCCACCAGTTGTGATTAATGAAAAGTGTCACAAATTATTAATGCCAGTATTGTTACATTGCCATTGTGGTTAGCTGTCAAACTACTATCATTGACTGAAAATATACGTGCACTCAATGATCAACATTTCTCAGAGTTTCTTCTTCACATTGGAAATGGTACTGAATCCACATATGGTGATGATATGATACGCATTCCTGATTCAATGATTATTCCCTGAGATGGCGAACATTCACTCAATATACTTATCAACATCATATTCTCTAATATTACATGTAATATTAGTAACTATGATTACTGGGAGAATATGGCGCTATTGAGTCCGTTAAATGAAGATGTTGCTCATTTAAATGAGAAATGTCTGAATATTTTCCCTGGTGAGGATATAACATATTACTCTTTTGATTCCGTTGATGATGACAAACGAAATTTATACATGCCAGAATTTCTAAATAGCATC
The DNA here is from genome assembly GCA_039583875.1 of Platanthera guangdongensis. Taxonomy (NCBI): domain Eukaryota; kingdom Viridiplantae; phylum Streptophyta; class Magnoliopsida; order Asparagales; family Orchidaceae; genus Platanthera; species Platanthera guangdongensis. Next base: position 45,266,288 of record CM077158.1, on the reverse strand, counting down.
TCAACAAGTAATCTTCCACCCCACAAACTGTCTTTAAAGAGAGGTGCCCCTATTATGCTTCTGCGGAATTTAAACCCGCGTATTGGTCTATGCAACGGTTCACGACTCATATGTCGACAATTTTCAAGAAATGTTATTGAAGCAGAAATTCTTACTGGTCAACATAAAGGCAAACCAGTTTTTCTACCGCGCATACCTCTAAAAAATACTGGAGATCAGCATATGCCTTTTGAACTCACTAGAAAATAATTTCCAATTCGATTAAACTTTGCACTGACCATAAACAAATCTCAAGGACAGACAATCGAGCATGTTGACCTTTATCTACCCTCTCATGTTTTCACTCACGGTCAACTCTACGTTGCTCTATCCAGAGGAACTACTGCTGCAAACACAAAGGTATTAGTCAAAGATAGTGTTGTACTTGAACATCCTGACACGTACACCAAAAATATTGTTTACAAAAATACTATCAAAAGTAAACATACAGGTACATTATATTTTTTATATTTCATTTCAAATTTCACATACACTGATATGATCATAGCATGTTTAATTATTTCTTAGTTTTTTATTACCTGCACAACCAACTCATCCGTAATCGTTCGCATCTACAACAATCAAAATTTATTTGTCTTCTTCCAGGTACATTCGAAAAACACAGATTACATAATATCTGCCTCTATGCATTTCTTATGTACTATAATTGATGTTACCACTCTCAGAATAAAAACCCCTTCCCACATGAAAAATGTCTCATGTTACGTACTACATGTGAAATTACGTCATATTTTATTGACTACGAAACATCCACCTATGATCAATTTATTTTTGAAGCCAAACCTTATATTGTTTTATTAGGTAGCTTTCGGGATTTAAAACTCTTACCTCTAATACTCTATGAACCCTATCATAAATAAACATTCTTTTTATATGATTACTTTGTCAAATTCTCAACATTCAATATTGTAAATATTGTTATTATTTGCATTACAATATACATTTTTGCACTTAAATAGCACAGTAGATGTTTACTCATAAGCCAAAAGTCATACATTACAGATTAATAACTTCAACAATTAAACATACCAAAACCAGTATGACTTCCACTGTCCAAATCAACTATGAACTTTGTATTTTTTTGTAGTATGACCAAGATAGAATATATCAATGCTCTTTTCTCTAATAAACAACACATTTGACAACTGTTATGCACAACAAAGTAAATACTCCTGCTTAAATAATCATCACATACCAAAAAACATTAATAAAATTAAATCAGCATATTCGACAATTAATGTGATAAAAAAATACAAAAAAACCTAATACAATGCAATTAAAAATACTTCAAATTTTAAATAAAACTGATTGACAATATTGTTTTAAAGAACTTAATATTTAAGTCATTTACTTTTCTAAGATTGCAGAAATGTGCAAACTACATTTTAAAAAGAAATGAATTTCCTCTGCGTAATTTAAAATATATTCATGCGTAAGCTCGCAAGCAACAATTACTACTTCTCCATCTTTTGAGATTACAAAATCCTCCCATTTAGGTCTGCATTTCATAGCATGATTACACAACAATACCCTTAAGCTCTCCACTCTAATCGTATTTGTAGGCATGCTACGAAATATAAGCACACATTATTTTGTTCAACCAATACAGAGTTTCATGCTTACTTGATGATGTAGTCGCACTCAAATGCCAATGCTTGTCAACCAACATTATATTGACTTTCGTTACTATGTCTTTTTTATTTTTTATAATATCGGATGTCCAAATTTGACGACATGTCAAAAATATTTTCACGTTTTAGATTTTTATAAATAAAAAAATTTATTTTTGCGTTTACTAAATATAATTATATGTTCTAATAGTATAAAATAGTAACATAGTAAGTAAAAAAATAATAATTTCTCTTACTATTGTTGCTTCTACAAGAGAATGCGCTGAAGATTCTACTTTAATATGCATCGTGCTTTTATATGAAAAATTATCAACCAAAATGTTCTTGTGTTCATGTGATTGTCATGGAATAACCACTGTCGTAACTGTAACGACAGCAATGCTCAATATGTTTGATGAAATCATCAGAAATACCTATGGTCAATATTAGTCGAATCTCAAATGCGCATTTACATTTGTGCTACTGTATATTGCACTACTCCATTATTTTCCACCAGATTTCAACATATCACTGTTTTTAACTCTTTCTCCAATAGCAGCTTTTTCTGTCAACATTGAAATGAATTTTCTATTTAAAATCATCACTTATTTCCATCTCAGACTGTCTTTTGTCATCTGATACAATACATACACATATATTCGCAATGACTGAGTACGGCTCCTCAGCAACCGTGACGCAAGAGAATACCCTGCCAGCCACAGTCGAGGATGTTGACTCCTATAACAATGTGTTAGCAGATATGCGAGATTACTATTACTTCGTTGTATTACTCAGCAACTTTACTCATGGTACAACCACTGATTTCTTAAGATCGCTCTTCCAAACTTTTCCAGGCTTTCTACACGCCAGCGTAAGCACTCTTACTTCAAATTGCACTATAAATTATTGCAATAGTTTTTTTTAATAATTAAAACATATTGAACATTTATTAATGCAGGTCGACATCGACACATCAGGCAACCCAACTGCGACAGGAGAACTGATCTTTACAGATGAAGTGTCGATGCAAGCTGCTGCAAATGTGATAGATGGACAAATAATTGACGGGAGACCAATATCAGCCGAGGAGCTACGTCTGTTTGATATTAAACCAGAATACTATCAACAACGTATGAATTAAAGTTCAGTACGAAAGATAGTACATATAAATACTCTGTAGGAAATTTCCTCACTCTCACTTCTACTGAATATATACATCACATATACAACTGTTGATATATTATACTACTGTGTCTTCTACTATTGTGTCATTTACCCAGTGTGTACTATCATTTGCTCAACTATGTACTGCATATACTTATAATCATCTTCATTAACACTTGCATTTGTGTTATTGTATAATCCACTACTCCATTGTTTTATGCAAAACTCATGACATTACAAAACTGGACATTTCACTGATTTGTTTCTATTGCTCCCTGCGTTTATGCATACTGAATATTATTTATGCAATAATATTTCTCCAATAATATTAGGTACAGCAGGTATACATAAAAAATAAAACAGGCACCAGCTTACGATTAACTTGAAAATGTTCTAATGTCATGTCCTACAAATTACAAAAACATCTTCCAAGCCGTTTACCTCATTATTCAAAATAACATTATTACAAATTACATACACATACCAGAAAGTCTCCAACGTACAGTAAATCGTAACTCAGCACACATTCAAGAACATAATATAATTCCACTACAACGTACTGCACTAAAGATGCGAATATGAAAGAAACAACATCTCCACAAACAATAAAAAATAACTTTGCGTTACTTTCTGAACATCCACTCAACATTTCAACACGACAATAATTCAACATCAGCGCATCCACCAATAACAATAGGCGCACTAAAATTACAAGCTCAGATTTCATTTTCCTGAGTTATTACAACTACAAAGTTATTATGTATTACTTTCATTTCCATCAAATAATTGAACTTATGCCTCACAAGCAGACAATGATGACGAATGCGTTAATGACAAAATAGCAACGCGAACATGAACGCGCTTCTAATCGAGCCCGTCACAGATCTCGGTGGTTCCATTTGACTGAAGTACAATAAGAACATCAACAAGCCATTTGGCGTACTGCCGCTCGAACCCGTGCACAACGACACCATCTCTCTGAAACGCACAATGTTGAACTGCCAGATGAAAACAGTCATGAACGCTCAACTGCTATACCCCCATGTGACTTCAGTACACCTACATTAGCACGCAACAAACACCCGATACAAATTACTGCTTCACCACACCTACAATGTATGCTCACATCAACATATGCCTGATTTAGTAACTCGGGTTTTCCGTGCAAAATACGAATAATTAAAAAAAGATATATTCCATAAACATGTCTTGGGAAAAACAATGTATCATGTCCACGTAATTGAATTTCAGAAAAGAGGTTTGTCGCATGTACATATGTTGGTCATGTTTGATGAAAATGACAAACTAAACACTCCAGACAACTACGACCTGATTGTTAGGGCCGAACTTCCTTCACTTTCAAGCGAACCGGAACTATACAATGTAGTTATACACCATATGATACACGGACCATGTGACCACATTAATTATAATGCTCCTTGCATGAAACATGGTGATTGCAAAAAATGATATCCAAAGTGCTATGCTGAACATACAATTCAAGGAACAGACTCTTATCCAATATATCACAAACGCAATGACAAAAAATCTATTATTTTACTGCATGCTAGAGACTTTGCAATTGACAATCGTTGGATTGTTCCGTACAATCCATGGCTTCTACTAAAATATGACTGTCACATTAATGTAGGACTTTGCAGTAGTATTAAAAGCATCAAATACTTATAGAAATATATTCACAAAAGCCCAGATTGTATTTCGTTTCAAGTTCAACCAGTTTCAAAGTACAATGAACTTTCTCATTATCTTAACGGGCGCTGGATATGTCGCCAAGATGCCTGCTGGAAATTATTCAAATTCTACATGAATCAAATATATCCGTCAGTCGTTCGTTTACATGTTATTTTGCCAACCTAACATTAACTGCTTACCAAATTCACATTACGCTATTATTGCTCTCCTATGAAAGATCGTCATACAGTAACATTTCTTACCAAATATTGAAAATTCCTGACTCACAGCTTCATTTGTCGAACAAGCATCAAGTACAATTTCTCATACACGACTCTATTGCTGCTGTTTTGTCAAATGAATGCAATTCAATGACAATGTTCACCGAATTCTTCAACGTGTACAATTACGACCAAGAAACCCATCATTACTTCTACAGAGACTTTCCTAAATAGTACAGATGGAACTCCACTTCAAAAGCATTGACTAAACAAAAAACAAAACAAGTTCTTGGACAAATTTACTCTGTCCATCTTGCAGAAGGCGAGAGGTTTTATTTACGTCTTCTACTAAACCATGTTCCAGCGCCAAAATCATTTGATTATCTTCTAACAGTAAATGATATTCACCACTCCACTTTCAAACAAACTGCTGAACAATATGGTCTGGTTGAAAGAGACAATAGTCTCCACGATTGCTTACATGAACCTCGCCAATTTAGAATGCCTTCAGCACTACGTACTCTTTTCAAAACTATTCTGATGTATTGCCAACCGACTTATGTCAGAGAAATGTGGAATGACAACTACTCCTCCATGACTGAAGATTACATTATACCGAGAGTTATGAATGATATATATGTTACAAATAAACTTCTTCACGAAATCAATTATATTCTTCAACAGCATAGTAAAAGTTTAACTGATTTTGATCTCCAATAAATCAACACTTTTATGACAACATGATTGGGTATTCCAACTTAATAGAACATGAAATATCAATTGCTATATCAAAATATGACTTAAATTCAATTGCATTACTTAATGTTTATCAACGATATGTATATTATGTCATTACTGAAGCAATACATCGTAAGTAATGTGCTCTTTTCTTTGTTGATAGACCTGGAGGTAGTGCTAAAACATTTTTATATCGTTATTTGCTTGCAAATATGCGAAGCAATGACCATATTATTATAGCTACATCTTCATCTGAAATTGCAGCCACTCTTCTTTCAGGTGATACGACTGCACATTTGCGCTTTAAAATTCTCATACCACTGCACGCTACATCATTCTGTAATTTTGGGAAACTATCTGATATGCATAAACTACTTGAGCGCTGCTCGGCGATCATTTGGGATGAAGCTCCAATGACACATCACCATGCATTTGAAGCAGTCGATCACTCAATGAGAGATGTTCTTGGAATAAATGAACCTTTTGGTGGTAAAATAATGATAATGAGCAAAGCTTTTTGTCAAATAACACCAGTTTTTATTAATAGAACTAAAGCTCAAATTATCAGCGCAAACATTATCAAATCACCTTTGTGAACAACCGTAATAGTGCTTCCATTAACAGAAAATATGAGAGCTTCCTCTGCTCATGAATTCTCAAATTTCGTACTATGTGTTGGTGATTGTGACAAAATGACTGTTGAAGATGAAATGATCAGCATCCCAAATGCTGTGACTATTTCTTGGGAAGGGGAACACTCAATAGATATGTTAATTAATTCATTATTCTCTGACATCAGTACGCATACACACTGCTCAGATTATCTCGAAAATAGAGTTTTGCTAACTCCGCTAAATGAAGATGTCAATCGTTTAAACAATAAATGTCTAGCAATATTTCCAGTAGAAAAGGTCACCTACTACTCATTTGACTCGGTCAATGATGACAAATACAATTTAAATGCACAAGAGTTTTTGAACAGTTTATCACCAGAAAATCTCCCCTCACACAGACTATCTTTAAAAAATGATGTGCTTATTATCCTACTTCGAAATCTCAGTGTCACAACAAGCCTGTGCAATGGTTCACGTCTTTTGTGTCATCATTTCAGCAAAAATATCATTGAGGATGAAATTCTTACAAGAGAACATAAATGGAAAACAATATTTCTTTCGCGTATACCTCTGAAGAATCCTGAAGATTCAAAGATGCCTTTTGAACTTACACGCAAGCAATTTCCAATTCGTCTTAGCTTTGCACTGACAATCAATAAATCACATGACCAAACAGTTAAAAATTAGGAATCTACTTACCCGCTCATGTTTTACTTACGGTCAACTGTATATAACTCTATCAAGAGGAATGCCTTCATCAAGTACTACACTACTAATTAAAAAAGGCTCACTGCCTGCTCACCAGGGTATATACACAAAAAATATTGTGTTTAAAGAACTTCTCATGCAAACACACCGACAGGTACATACCGAGTCATTACATACAATTTATTTTGCTTTGTACAGTCAATATGATTTTAGCATACAATTTACATGTTTTTTCACAGAACAATTGAAATGTGCATTGATGGATAATATCACTCGACATAACAAATGCAACTACATCAACTTTCAGCACCGACAACAGCAATCTTGCCAATCCACCTTCCGAGCTAAATACTTTGATGAGAAAACATACCTTCCCTTATTGTAATAAATATTCTTTATTTACTCATTAAATAAGGCAACCATTTTTTAATATATGTTATAAAATACGCCTTCATTTCGCAGACATTGATTATTTCTTTATGAATGTCAACAATGTGTAGATGGAAAATGACAACTCATCAGATCAGCAGCTACAATTATATAATCAGTCTGTCATGCAACCCAGTAAGTCATTACTACTGTTCATATATATTTTTACTACCACAACAATTTCAAACTGAGACTATAAAATGTGTTTCGCAGATAACTCTGTCAACAACAACATTGCATCTGACTCTGATTACAATTACTATGATGAGTTTTACCCGCCAACCATAACCCGGTGGTCAGATCATCCACAAAATGAGATTCCAGGTTTTAGACTACGTATCACAGCTGTGTCATCAGGTCTAACACCACAGGAAGAGTGGAACTATGTATTCACAATGATTAGAATGTAACACATACCAAATAATATGCATTACATGACGAACAGTACTATCATAACTCAATCAACGTTTGTTAATACATGATATCACTGTACATGTTCCACCAATGCAGAATCTCCCAAGGCCACTGAATAAGATTTGTCATCAAGCACTGTTGTTACTGCTGAGAGCTTCCAACTACAGATGCACGTGCCAGTTACTATGGTTGAAGAATCGTCAACTCTCGGCAATCTCCAACCATAGGCCATCAAGTGTGCGGCCTCCGCAGTTTGAGTTGTTCTGTGAAGTTGTAATACCCGAATGTTATTAGTTTTTATGTGTGAATTTTATTTTTTCCCTCCTCTCTTTATGTTTGTGCTCACTATTAATGTTTTTTACAGTCTTCCAACATGCTCCTACCAGTATGTTTTGTGCTGAGTGGAAAACAAAATACATGTTGTAATAATATTTCATTGTATATATCTCTCACCACCACCACTTGATTAATTATGATGGATATGATGATTTGGATAATCATCATTGAATATGGGTTTCAAAATAATCAACATGGATTTTATGGATACGTTTCAATTAACCAGTTACAGCTTCTTATATTTATTACAACTTATTGAAGTGTAAATATAAAAATATTTAAATATAAAAAATTAAATTAGACACTCAACGTCAGCCCGACGGGGCCGGGCTGAGCCCGCCGAAGGCGGCCAGAGCCCGCCAAGGGAGGTTGAAGCCATAGGGCCGACGCCACATGTCGAGCACCCTTCCACCTCCCCGTGCTCTAAAAAGTCATATATATATACGCACCGCGTGGCAGCGATTGGCGGTTGCGGCGTCGAGCCGTGAATTGCGTGGAAGCGGGACCCGATTCTTTGCGGTCGGAGGCCGCCCGGAGGATCAAGCACAGGCGAAGCCTGAGTGCAAGCAGGCAAAGCCCATGTGCAGGCGGGCGAAGCCCGCCTGATGCGGCCGAAGGCCGCCCGAGAGCATCGAGCACGGGCGTAGCCCGTGCGAAGATGCTCGTACTATATATAAAGAAACTCTTAAGTTCTACAATAAACTTCTGTCAGTTACTTATATATATATATAATTATTTATAATAAATAATATTATTTTTAATTTATATTTATATTATACGAGTATCTTCGCACGGGCTACGCCCGTGCTCTATGATCTCGGGCAGCCTTCGGCCGCAACAGGCGGGCTTCGCCCGCCTGTGCACGGGCTTCGCTCGTGCTTGATGATTCGGGTTGTCTTCGGCCGCATAGAAGCGGGTTTCGTCCGCTTCCACGCAATCCACCATCTCGGTGCCACAACCGCCACTTGCGGCCCCCCAAAGCAAAATTATTCTGATTCGGACTTCGGGGGCCGTGAGTGTCTGTTGCGGTGCCGAGATGGTGGATTACGTGGAAGCGGGCGAAACCCGTTCCTTTGTGGCCGAAAACCACTCGAAGCATCAAGCACGGGCGAAGCCCGCATGTTGCGGCCGAAGCACGCCTGTTGTGGTCGAAGGCCGCCCGAGAGCATCGAGCACTGGCGTAGCCCGTGCGAAGATGCTCGTATTTATAATAACAAAAAGTTTAGGGACCAAAATCACAAAAAATTTTTTTTATTGTAACTGGTTTCATAAAATAGGTGGAGTTGAGGGACTAATTTTCCTATTTTGCCATTATTATATAATATTATAATAAACCATGGGTCCCTAATTAACTCATGTCTCATATCATGCCATCCTGTGAGGTTGCCACCGGGATCCTCTTCATTTCGGGCGAACTAGAGGGGTCCAGTTCGCAGCCTTCATTGCCTCTCCAAAATCGGATGGTAGAAAGAAACTTAACTGCACTCGCAAGGCCCACTAGCCAGGTCAGCACTCTTGCCTATCCGCTGTTCGATTGGGGAGGAACAAATCATAGCCGGGAACTGGATCCCCTCTAGTTCGCGTGAACTGGAGAGGTGAAAAGGTGTGCTCGAAGCATCCACGTGACCGTCTAGTTTGGAACGATGTACTCATTGCCCCTAACATGAGTATTTATACGCAAACCCTAAATACCTGACTACGGGTTGTTGGATTCCTATCGGATCTTAACCGCAACATATTAAGCACCAGTCATATCTATTTCAATATACCTCAACAAGCTCCTCATATATTGTAAATAGATGTTAGCACATTACAGGTTACTTAAACAAGAGTTAATAGTGACCAAAAATTGAGTTTTCAGAACACATAAATATGAATTTTAGAATACAGAATATTTAAATTCAAACACATAGTCTTAAACATAACAATTGGAAATCTGAAAGAAAAACTCAGACTGAAAAATTGATCTGCGCAAACAGCAGATCATCTTCAGCCGGGTCGAAATCAACTTTCTCTCCTCCAATCTCCATATGATTTGCAAACAAACACCATAAGAATGTCATGAGACAAATCTCTATGAATTCTAACATTTGTCAATCAAATTAAAATTATTAGTTCTAGCAGTAAAAAATATAATACCCTAAGTAGGTAGAAAGAATCACATATTTGCATCTATATCTAATTTACATAAAATTAGAAAATTGATTTCATAGAATCAAACTATGTTACATCGATTATTAAAAATATTATTCATCATTTCACAATTGTGCAACATCATCAAGGTTAGAATGATACAACAAGTTGTGACCATCATATCATCAAGTTTGAAATGATATAATTAATAATCATAATATCAAGACTCATATCAGCAACTTCAGTATTCATTTTTGCAATGATATCCAATTCAACTTTTGAATAAAATAATTGTGTAAGTCATCAAATTTGGAATGATTGACAACTAATTATCACTAGCTTTCATCAAATAGCATTTGAAATACTTCAGTGTACTCAACTCTAGATGCTTGAATGTAAGCAGACTACAGTTCTAAAATTTAAAAGATAAGAAAGTTATTAAGTTCTACTAAATGGATTTTAATCTCATCTCCCTTGATGTTTTAGTTGTTAGAACCTCATATAAGTCCTTGGTAAGGACATCTGCTACATTATCTTTTGATCTCACGTCCAAAAGGGAGATTATCCCCTGACTGGTAAGATAGGTCAACCAAGTCTGTTTCATCCTTAGTTGCCTTCGTTTTCATTTGAACAATGTATTTGTAGCAATGGTCTTTGTGGCTTGATTGTCACAATAAATCAAAATAGAGTGCATTTTCAGACTCGTTATTGGAATGTCCATTATCAGATCTTTTATCCACTCTGCTTCTTCTCCAGCTGAAACAAGAGCATAGATTTCTGATTCCATAGAGGATAATGCAATACACGTCTGCCTCTTAGACTTCCAAGCTACTGCTGCTCCACCTAGGGTAAACACAAAACTACTAGTGGATCAACTATCAGTAATTTCTGAGCACCAGGAGGCGTCAGAATTCCCCTCAAGCACAGGAGGATGTCCACTATAACATAAAACATACTTATCAGTATACTTTAAGTATCGTATTAGCCTTTCTAAGACATCTCAGTGGTCTTTCACAGGGTTACTCGTAAATCTACTTAACATGTCGACCGTAAAGGTTATGTTAGGTCTATTGCAGGTTGTAGCATACATGAGACTTCCTATGAGTTTGGAGTAATCCAACTATCTAATAGGTGAACCTTCATTCGGTTTCAATCTATTGTTGTAGTCATATGGAGTCTCAGCCTTTTTGCTACTAACGTATCTCCACTTCTCAAGTATATTTCTAACGTAGTAACTCTAACTTAGGGTAATACCCTTTTCAGTGAAGTTCACTTCCATACCTAGGATGGTTTTCACCACTCCTAAGTCTGTCATGCTAAATTTAGCCACCAAGACAACTTTCACGTTTTCCACCTCAGATTGATCAGTGCCCAAAATTAGCATGTCATCAACATACAAGCATATAATTGTGACTTTATCTGAACTTGTTCTCACGTACAGACATTTATCTGATATACTACACTTGAACCCCAAGTCTTTGACATGAGTGTCAAATTTCTCGTGCCACAAATTTGGTGCTTGCTTCAATTCGTAGAGTGACTTAATAACTTACAGACTATATTCTCTAGACCTTCTACGACAAACCCTTCAGATTGGTGTATATAGATCTCTTTAGTTAGATCTTCATTAAGAAATACAGTCTTGACATCCATCTGATAAACAACAAAATGTTTAATAGATGCTAATGCGAGAAGTATCTTAATTATCGCAATGTGACAAACAGATGAGTATATATCAAAGTAGTTTATACCACTCACTTGAGTGTAGCGCTTGTCAGCTAGACGTGCTTTGCATTTAGCGATACTCTCATCAGGATTAAGCTTCTTCTTCATAACACACTTACTTCTAATGGTTCTAGCCCATTTAGGCAAATCAATCAAAGTCTAAGTGTGGTTTTGCAGTAGAGAATTCATCTTATCATCAGAGAATCCCTAGATCGCATCACCTCCTTATAGGTCGATGGATCAGCTTCAACTTGATAAGTCACAAAGTCTGTACCGAACCTTTTAGACACTCGTTCTCTATTAGATAACCTTATAAATGTTAAATCACTAGTGTCTATAGGCTCAGTGTTAGAGTTTCTTATTTCTGGCTCAACAATAGGCTCAGTAGTAGTAGCTGGCAGACCTGAAAGCGTTAGGTTTTTATCCTTAAGGAACTTATCCTCAAAGAAAACCGCATCTCTAGATTCTATTACAGTGTTAGTCGAGAGATCTAGAAATCTGCATGCAGCACTATCCTCTGCACATCCTAGATAGACATAAGTGTTTATCCTAGGTCCAATCTTAGCTCTTCTAGAGTCTGGTATCCTAACATAAGCGATAAAACTCCAGTTCTTAAGATTATCAAATCTAGGATGTCTCTTAAAGCAAAACTCATCGGGTGTTTTAGTCAACTTAGCATGATGAACTTTATTAAGAATGTGATTTGATGCGAAAACGGCTTCACCCTAGTAGGTCGCAGACATGCCAACAGTCAACAACATGGAATTCAATATTTCTGTTAAAGTCCTATTTTTTCGCTCAGCGATACCGTTGGATTGTGGTGAATACAGGGCAGTGGTTTCAGGAATTATGACATTTCTGGCAAGAAAATCTCTGAACTCCCCCGAGACGTATTCGCCTCCTCTATCAATTCTTGGCCTTTTAATTTTTAAGTGGTTAATTTTTAACCCTGTTTTTGAATATACAAATTTTTTTAAAAAGTTATCAAATACTTCTGACCTCCTATGGTGATAAAGCTTTGGTAGTCACAAATATCAGAATGTATTAACTCTAACAATTGTGTGCTCCTAAAAACCTGACTAAAAGATATTCTAGTTATCTTAGTTTGAGCACAAATTTCACATTTGTCAAACTTAATAGTTGTGTCTAAGGGAATGTTTTGAGTTCTAGCCAGTAGAAGTAGTTTCATATAGTTCACGTGTCCTAGTCTTGCATGTAAAGTTTTAGGATCTATCAAATTTGAACTAACCTGATTGACTAGCTCGTTTGCTAGACTCAGCCTATACATCCAATTGACTACATACACACAATCAAAGTAATGCGAGTGAACCATAAGGTTACTCAGTCAACACTAATGTTAAACGACATACCCGCATCGCATAACAGACTAATAGAAATTAAATTAGCAGCTAACGAAGGTATAAATTTAACATTCTTTAAAAGTAAACGCGTACCTAAAGAGAGAGTCATAGTAGCATTCCCCACCCTTAGCACATCATCTACAACATCATTAGAAACAATGACAGTCTGTATAACTTCTTTGACATCCTCTAGAAGCGCCGAATTGTTGTAGACATGGCAGGTAGCACCTGAATCGAGCCACCACTCTGAACTGGTCTTTCCCTTTCTGTCCATGACAACAAAGTCAGTAGACGCAGTCTGATAAACCATATTGGCTTTGTTATCAGTCCTGAGTGTGCTGGATTAGCCCATTTTGGGCTGCTTGCACTCGAAAGCGCAGTGACCCCACTTATTGCAGTCGTAACACTTGCCTTTGAACTTTTTATCTTTTTGCTGGTGGAAGCAACTGTGGGTGCACTGACTGGTGGTCATGTCTTTCCAGGCTTACGCCTGGGCTTAGGATGCGTGAGCATGTTAGCAACATAGGTCTGTTTGCTAACTGTCTCTAAGGCGTGCCTAATCCGGTTCTCATCCTCAATGCATATGAAGCGCTTGAGGTCTTTCAGGCTCACCTGTGTCTTCTTCCGATACATTTCAGTTTTAAAAGAATACCATGTCGAGGGTAATTTAAAAATTATCGTTCCTGCAACAAACCCATTTGGCAGAGGGATGTTCTCACTGTTCAGCTTGTCCATGAGATTCTCAAAATTTGCAACTTGAGGAAGAATCTCCCTATCATCTGTGAAGGTGAAGACTATGAATTTGTCCACCAGGTGCGTCTTGGACATGTTCTCTTCCTCTCTAAACTGCTCCTTCAGTGCGTCTCAAATCTCCTTTGCAGTTTTCAACTTGTTGTACGTCTCTGCAAGTCTGTTTGAGAGGCAGTTGAGGAGGTAATCACAACAAAAATTCTCATCGTGGATCCAGTTATCCTCGTCCTCTCTTCCTCTATAAGACTCAAAATCGGATTGTACGGTATAAAAAATATTCATATATTTCATGCCAAACTGCGTGTTCCGCTTCCAGGCACTGTACTCGGAGTTGGAGAATTTCTCCAGCTTGATCATCAGCACAGGATAATTCCCTTTCGACATTGTGGGTTCCTACTAAATGACTTGGAGCGCCACTTACAACCTAGAACAAGAGCAGTAAAACAAGAAAGAAATCACCTGAGCGAGCCGGCGATGGTGAATTCTTCAGATCCAATCCAGTGAAGTTTGTTTGCTCCTCTCCGGTTGAGCACAAAACGCCAAAGACTAAATCTCAATGATGAAGTGAGATTCAATGGTGGAGATCCTTCCAAGATTTGATGAGACAAGCTTTCAGAGCGCAGCAATGGAGGCTGTGTCAAAACTTTCAGCCAAAGCTTGTAATAATTGTAAGATCCAGAATGGGTTGATCTTGGAAGAGCCTCAAACAATATGCCTTTTCTTCCGATCAGCACGGGAGAATAACCAAAATTGAAGAAAAAATTTCCACTCAGATAAGCTGCAGGGATTGGCTTTGATTCTAGCCAGAATCCTTCAACCGAGCACTAACAGGCGGCCAAAACTGCAGCAACACCAGCGACACAAGCACTCTTCCCCGTGCTTGCCCTAGAACGGCTGTAAAAGGGCAGTCGAATAATGACAAGGGAGGAATCACAATAAGTTGCGTCAGAGGAAATCCTGAACGGTGACAGGAGAACTGCAGATCCGGAGAGGCAGATCTGGCGACAAAAGAATCTCCCATTAGTGGTGCTGAAATCAGGGGAAGAACAGCAGGCTTCTGAACCCTTGCGGCCAATGACGAAGAACGAGCGACATGAACCTTCTTCTATCGCGCGACCAAACCTTATCGCCTTCTCCTTTTACTTCCGATCGAGCGATCTGGAGACGGGCGGCGAAAAACTGGACGACGGCGCTGTTAGGTCCAAGATGGACCAAGAATCCAGGTGTCGGCTGAGGTCCGCCGGAAAGGAAAGAGACGAGAGCACGACGTGGGATGGCCGCTGGAGAAGAGAATTAGAATATGGGAAAAGAGTAACAAGCGGAGAGAGAGAAATAGAGAGAGATAGAGAGAGAGAGGGAGAGAGTGAGAAAGAGAGAAACAGAGAAACAGAGAAAGAAATACTTATTTCATTAATACCAGCATAATCATTATTACAGAGCTCGTATTTATTTAAAGGAATAGATTGACCTTTGACAATGTAAAGCTAATCAACAAAAAAACTAACGGCTAGTTAATCTGCGGCTTAGCTTATGACAGGTGTCTGTTGATCCGATGCACATTGAAAAATGATAATCATCCAGAGATGCTTACACGTGTCGCTCATCCTCCTGCTTGATGTATACGTGTAGAGGCAGATTGTAACAATGCTGTTACCTTTAAAAAGGACGATGCCCTCATTGTTTTGTTCAAGGATAACAAGTGTTAGGGTTTTTGCAGCGGTGTGGCAGATTTGGCGGACCACAGTAAGCCGGAACACCCTGGTGTTTGTTGCTCTACACTTATCCCCTGGTTGGTGTGTCCCTTTGTTTTTTTCTGCGTCTTTTCTTCTTTCCCAGCCCGGCGGAAGGTAATCTGTGAGTACTGAGTTGTTTTGCGCTCGTTGTTGTAGATCTGTTGGAAGATCGTCCATATCTTCCCAAGTGCTGTCTTCTGGTGGAAGGTACTTCCACTGGACTAGCCCCTGTGCCACTGTCTGGTTGGCCCGCCGGATCTGGCGACAGTCAACAATGGCTAAGGGCGTATGCAAGGGCATATTTTCGTGGCTTTTTGTTGGTAGGGGTGTAATCTGTAGGTGTTCATTTCCCCTATACAGCTTTAGGAGGGAGATGTGAAATACGGGATGTATTTTGCAATCCGCTGGTAACTGTAAGCGGTACGCCGTTTCCCCCACGACTTCCATTACCCGGAAGGGTCCGTAAAAGCGAAGCACGAGCTTCCTGCAAAGGGTTCGGTGTAGAGTGAGTTGTCGGTAGGAATGCAGTTTGAGTAGCACCCAGTCATTCACTTGTAGCGTCAATGGTTGCCTCTTCTTATCCACAGTTGTCTTCATGTGCTGTTGTGATTTCTGTATATTTTCTCTGAGCTGGTGTATGAGTTCATCCCGTGTTCTGAAGGTGAGATCCACAGCGTCGTTCTTTGAGCTTCCTATACAATAAGAGAGAAGCTCAGGGGGCGGTCGACCGAACATGGCTTCGAATGGAGTCATGCCGGTCGCAGAGTTAACTGTGGTATTGAAATGAAACTCAGCCACGCTTAGATAATCACTCCATTTTTTGGGTCGATCATGTGTGAACATTCGTAGATATTGTTGTAGACTTCTATTTGTGTGTTCTGTCAAACCAACCGTCTGGGGATGGTAGGCTGAACTGTAATGCAAGGTTGTGCCTTGCATTTTAAACAAGTCTGTCCAAAAGTTGCTAAGAAAAACTGGGTCTTGGTCCGAGACTATGGAAGTAGGCAGTCCGTGCAACTTCCCTACTGTTTCCCAAAATACCGCTGCTGCCATGGGAGCAACCAATGGCGGAATCAGGGGGTGCAAAATGAGCAGCTCTGGACAAACGGTCTACGATCACCATTATGATCGTATAGTTGTTGGATTTAGGTAGGTGTGTGATGAAATCCATTGTTAGGTCTGACCATATTTGTGTTGGGATGGGTAAGGGCTGTAGTAGTCCTTATGGTAGGTGATTTGTTGGTTTGGCCTTTTGGCATAAATCACATTGGTTAATGTAGTTAGTAATGTCTTTCTTCATATGGTGCCAATGAAAGTTATTTAGAATTCTGTGCATTGTAGCCTTAATTCCGGAATGCCCCCCATAAAGGCTATCATGTGCGGTTGATAGTATTCTGTGTTTAATTGGTGAATTTGCGGGGATGAATAATCTGTGTTTATAGAAAATGTTCCCTCCCTTCTGAGTCCAATCTGGTCTAGTATTGGCCTAGAAGACCAGGTCACTTACTAATTGCTGGGTAAATGGGTCGGTGGCGTAGTCCTGTTCTAGTCCCTCCAGTAATGGTGATGTTGGGAATGTATATGATAGAGCACACAACTGTGTTGTTGGTGATGACTGCTGGTCTAGTGTTTTGTTGTGTTGGTTGCATGATCGAGATAGTGAATCAACTACTATGTTTATTTTTCCTGGTTTGTATGCGATTGTGTAGTTATATCCTATTAGCTTGGCCAAGAATAATTGCTGCTCGGGAGTGTGAAGGTCTTGGGTAAGCAGGTTGTGGAGACTTTTATGATCTGTTAGTATGTGGAAGGTGTGACCTAGAAGGTATTGTCGCCATTTTGCAACGGCTGACGTGACTGCGTACATTTCTCGTACATATGTCGACTTTCGTTGCGTTAGTGGTGACAACTTCTTGCTAAAGTAAGCAATGGTTTTTTGTGTTGTAGTAAAACTGCTCCTATTCCACTTCCTGAGGCATCAGTTTCTATAGTAAATGGTTCGTCAAAATTAGGTAGAGATAAAATGGGTTTCGAAATTAAAAGTGCCTTCAGTTGTTCAAATGCATGTTGGGTGTGGTCTGTCCAGGTAAAAGCTTCCTTTTTGAGTAGGTCTGAGAGTGGGGCTGCAATGGTCGAAAAATTCTTTATAAATTTTCTGTAAAAACCGGGCAGGCCCAAAAATGCCCAAACTTCTTTTTGTGAGGTTGAAATTGAATAGCTTTGCAGGGCCTTGATGTTGTTTGAGGTAGGGAAAACCGTGCCATTGGTGATGCATTGGCCTAAAAATTCAACCTCTGTTTTATGAAAAAAACATTTTGAATATTTTATTTTGAGGTTGTTGGAGCGTAAGAGATTGAGGGTTACTTTTAAATGATTTAGGTGATCCTCTTCCGTTGCGCTAAATATTAATATATCGTCGAAAAATACGACGATAAATTTGCGTAAGTGTGGACGAAAATTGTATTCATTAGGGATTGAAATGCGGAAGGGGCATTGGTTAGGCCAAAGGGCATAACCGTAAATTCATAGTGTCCGTGATGTGTTCAAAAAACAGTTTTATGTATATCAGGTTCAGCCATCCTAATTTGATGGAAACCCGATCATAAATCTAATTTAGTAAAAATTCTTGCGTGGAAAAGTTCGTCTAATAACTCGTCAATAGTGGGAATGGGAAAACGATCTTTAATGGTGATATTGTTTAATACACGGTAATCGACACATAATCTCCATGTGCCATCTTTTTTTTACTAGTAGAACTTGTTGAAATCAGAAATTCGGTCTCTGTGGAGTTCGGGGTCCCTAGAAAGGGGTGACCTCACACCTACTGCACCTGGAGGAACGTCACGGACCAAAGATCAAGAAGCTAGAAACAGACCCTCGGCTCTAGCGTGGAGGTCCCACCTCACACCCGGAAGGCTGCCTGAGCACTTCCCCTCCCTAGCCAATGCTCGAGCTAGGGTGCCTTGAATAGCTCTCTCTACTCTACCAAGAAGAAGCTAAGGGAGGAGGAAGCTAAAAAGAAGTCCCTCTCCAAGGCACCAAAGGGGGTCTATTTATAGTTTTATGGGAATGGTATGCAAATAACTAACCTTCACTGCTCTGAATTTACTGAAATGCCCCCAAAATGGCCTGCCAACAGCCAAATCCCGCTGTTCTAAGCGGCTAATTGCAGTCCACCAGGAGTAGTCCCTCAAACCGGGCGGGCTAGGCTGGGCGAGCACTAGGCCAGGCGAGTTGGGCGGCCTGGGCGAGGCGGCGGTTTGGAGAGACGGGGCAAGACGAGCTGGCCTACTTGGCGAGCTGGCGGCCGCGGTCTGGCAAAACAGCTTGGGCGGCCTGCGGTCTGCCAAGACGGCTTGGGCGACCTACGACCTGGCGAGCTGGCTTGGGAGACCTGCGGCCTGGCGAGCTGACCTACTTGGCGAGCTGGCCTCCTCGGCGAGACGGCAGCATGGGCGAGGCGGCGGTCTGGAGAGACGGGGCAAGGCGAGCTGCGGCCTTGCGAGCTGGCCTACTTGGCGAGCTGGCCTCCTCGGCGAGACGGCAGCCTGGGCGAGGTGGCGGTCTGGCGAGACGGGGCAAGGCGAGCTGCGGCCTGGCGAGCTGGCCTACTTGGCGAGTTAGCGGCTGCGGTCTGGCAAAACGGCTTGGGCGGCCTGCGGTCTGGCAAGACGGCTTGGGCGACCTGCGGTCTGACAAGACGGCTTGGGCGACCTGCGGTCTGGCAAGACGGCTTAGGCGGCCTGGGGCCGGGCTGAGGCGGCTTAAGCGGCCTGGGGCCGGGCTGAGGCGGCTTAGGCGGCCTGGGGACGGCTTCTCCAGAGTGCCTTGGGGGGAGAAATATTTTCTCCCCCTACTAGTATGTTTCCAAGCCAGAGCCAAAATTGGCCACCGAGAGTGCAAAATATCCGAAAAGCTTAAAAACACGCTTACCTTGTTTGAGGCTCACTCTTCGCGAATACGGGGTTGTACACAATCTCCGCTCTTTTCGAGGTTGGAACAAGCTCGGAAAGAAACATCCAACCCAACGTATTCGCGGAGTGGCCTTGAGCCAAAAAATACTTGGCCCCTCCCATGGGAGTCAACCTGTCAAGCCAGCTAATGAGAGCCTGGGTGACGAGGCGGCCTCGGGGCAAAAAACGCTTGGCCTCCCTGAGGGGTCAACCTGTCAAGCTAGCTAATGGGAGCCTGAGTGACGAGACAGCCTCGGGGTGAAGGGACTTGGGCTATTACGAGATGTCAACCTGCCCTGCCATCTAGTGAGAGCCTGACAGCGGAATCCATCTCGGAGCTAAAAGGACTTAGCCTTCACGAGAGATCAACCTGCCCTGCCATCTAGTGAGAGCCTGGCAGCGGAATCCATCTCGGAGCTAAAAGGACTTAGCCTCCACGAGAGATCAACCTGCCCTGCCAGCTAGTGAGAGCCTGACAGCGGAATCCATCTCGGAGCTAAAAGGACTTAGCCTCCACGAGAGATCAACCTGCCCTGCCATCTAGTGAGAGCCTGGCAGCGGAATCCATCTCGGAGCTAAAAGGACAGCCTCCACGAGAGATCAACCTGCCCTGCCAGCTAGTGAGAGCCTGACAGCGGAATCCATCTCGGAGATAAAAGGACTTGGCCTCCACGAGAGATCAACCTGCCCTGCCATCTAGTGAGAGCCTGACAGCGAAATCCATCTCGGAACTAAAAGGACTTAGCCTCCACGAGAGATCAACCTGCCCTGCCAGCTAGTGAGAGCCTGACAGCAGAATCGATCTCGGAGCTAAAAGGACTTAGCCTCCACGAGAGATCAACCTACCCTGCCATCTAGTGAGAGCCTGGCAGCGGAATCCATCTCGGAGCTAAAAGGACTTAGCCTCCACGAGAGATCAATCTGCCCTGCCAGCTAGTGAGAGCCTGACAGCGGAATCCATCTCGGAGCTAAAAGGACTTAGCCTCCACGAGAGATCAACCTGCCCTGCCATCTAGTGAGAGCCTGGCAGCGGAATCCATCTCAGAGCTAAAAGGACAGCCTCCACGAGAGATCAACCTGCCCTGCCAACTAGTGAGAGCCTAACAGCGGAATCCATCTCGGAGCTAAAAGGACTTAGCCTCCACGAGAGATCAACCTGCTCTGCCAGCTAGTGAGAGCCTGACAGCGGAATCCATCTCGGAGCTAAAAGGAATTAGCCTCCACGAGAGATCAACCTGCCCTGCCAGCTAGTGAGAGCCTGACAGCAGAATCCATCTCGGAGCTAAAAGTACTTAGCATCCATGAGAGATCAACCTGCCCTGCCAGCTAGTGAGAGCCTGACAAAGGAATCCATCTCGGAGCTAAAAGGACTTAGCCTCCATGAGAGATCAACCTGCCCTGCCAGCTAGTGAGACCCTGACAGCGGAATCCATCTCGGAGCTAAAAGGACTTAGCCTCCACGAGAGATCAACCTGCCCTGCCAGCTAGTGAGAGTCTGGCAGCGGAATCCATCTCAGAGCTAAAAGGACTTAGCCTCCACGAGAGATCTACCTGCCCTGCCAGCTAGTGAGAGTCTGACAGCGGAATCCATCTCGGAGCTAAAAGGACTTATCCTCCACGAGAGATCAGCCTGCCCTGCCAGCTAGTGAGAGCCTGACAGCGGAATCTATCTCGGAGCTAAAAGGACTTAGCCTCCACGAGAGATCAACCTGCCCTGCCAGCTAGTGAGAGCCTGACAGCGGAATCCATCTCGGGGTGAGACCTTTCATGGACCACAAATATTTTTCGGTGGTTTCTATCATTAATCATAGTTGATACAACGCAAGCTAAGTTCATTACAAAGAGATGATTCACTTCTTTCCTACCTCCCTCTTCCCTCGTGAATCATCCGATCCTTCCCCGGGTGCCCACATCAACCCTGTCCTCACATCTCTCCTCTGCCGCCTCTGGTCGGACTTCTTCAATCCGCACCGGGTCTTGTGCTTGTTGAGGCTGATGAGGTTGCGGTGCTGGAGCTCTTGTCCTACTCAACTCCAGAAATTCGGGGCAAGTAGATGTTGCGTGGCCTTCCTCCTGGTGGAACTCACAGTAGGGTAACTCTACTCTGACTCTTCTCCTTCCCGTGCGGTTTCTCCTCTCCCTTTGACCAATTTTCATCGCTTGCTGTGGTGGGGGTAGGAGCTGCCTAGGGGCTTGCCTTTGGAAGTTAAACCTCCCTCGACCTTCATGAAAATCCCCCCACCTTGGTTGTGACCTCTTCCTGGACCCTGAATGGGTCCTCCCTGCTGCCTCCAACCTGGTTCTGGACCCTCCTGTCCCTGGAACCCCTGAGCTCTCTGCTCCTCTCTCCTTCTTCCTTCCTGATATCTTGCGCCTCCTTGCTCCTTCGACTCCGCCTCTGTTATCCTTGCCAACTTTTTGACAAATGATGGGTTGGCCGCCTCCATGACTATCTCCTCTGCCGCCCTTTCCATCAGCTCTTCGAAGGAAAGGGGGGCCTTCCGGGTCAAGCTCATCTTGAAGAAGCCCTCCTTCAGCCCAACAGTGAAGGCCATCTGGAGAGCATACCTGGGCATCTCTTGGACCTCCAAGATCTCTTCTTGGAACCTGTCAACGTAGCGGGCCAGCAACTCCTCGACCCCCTGCCTTATCAGGAAGATGGACTCAGGACTCCTCTTCCTCTTCTTGGAGGTGGAGAAGCGAAGCTGGAAGCTCCGGCTCAAGTCCTCGAACCCGTAGATCGACCTTGGAGGGAGTTGATGGAACCAGTCCCTTGCCTTCTCCTTCAACGTGATCGCAAAGAGGCGATACTTGAAGGCATCTGTCATCGGCCTGATGGAGACCGCATCCTCGAACCATTGCAGGTGCTGGACGGGATCATCCTTCCCGGAATAGTAAGCCATGTCTGGCTCTCTGAACCCCTCGGGAACGGGAGCTGAGATGATCAGCTCGCTGAAGGGTGACCCCCTAAGGGGTGGTCTCGCCACTTCTACTCGCGCGGCCTGCTCGCCTGGGAGGTTGGTACTCGGCGGACTGGAGAACAGCTCCCGGCCGGTGAGGTCTCGCTCGACCCCATATCCCATCCTCTCCTTCCCTGGCCTTCTTCCTGGTGCACTTCCTTCTCCCCCCGCTGGGGTCATCTCGTCGAGACCCCGGGGAGTCGGCTCGTCAAGAAGGGGAGCTAGCTCCTGGGTGGTTGGGGTGGAGCTGCCACCCTGAGAAGCAATGCTTCACAGCATCTCCATGATGCCTTGGATGGAGGCCATGAACTCCTGCCTCCTAACAAAGGGTACTGGGTTGGGGAGCTCGCCGAGATCATCACTACCTCCCTGACCTCCAGTCATGACACTCTCCCGAGATTTTCTGTGCTGGTCACTCTCCACGCTCACCGCACCAAAATATTGAAACCAGAAATTCGGTCTCTGTGTAGTTCGGGGTCCCTAGAAAGGGGTGACCTCACACCTACTGCACCTGGAGGAATGTAATGGACCAAAGATCAAGAAGCTAGAAACAGACCCTCGGCTCTAGCGCGGAGGTCCCACCTCACACCCGGAAGGCTGCCTGAGCACTTCCCCTCCCTAGCCAATGCTCGAGCTAGGGTGCCTTGAAGAGCTCTCTCTACTCTACCAAGAAGAAGCTAAGGGAGGAGGAATCTAAAAAGAAGTCCCTCTCCAAGGCACCCAATGGGGTCTATTTATAGTTTTCTGGGAATGGTCTGCAAATAACCAACCTTCACTGCTCTGAAATTACTGAAATGCCCCCAAAATGGTCTGCCAACAGCCAAATCCCGTTGTTCTAAGCGGCTAATTGCAGTCCACCAGGGGTAGTCCCTCAAACCGGGCGGGCTAGGCTGGGCGAGCACTAGCCCAGGCGAGCTGGGCGGCCTGGGCGAGGCGGCGGTCTGGCGAGACGGGGCAAGGCGAGCTGGCCTACTTGGCGAGCTGGCGGCTGCGATCTGGCAAAATGGCTTGGGCGGCCTGCGGTCTGCCAAGACGGCTTGGGCGACCTGCGACCTAGCGAACTGGCTTGGGCGACCTGCGGCCTGGCGAGCTGGCCTACTTGGTGAGCTGGCCTCCTCGGCGAGACGGCAGCCTGGGCGAGGCGGCGGTCTGGAGAGACGGGGCAAGACGAGCTGCGGCCTTGCGAGCTGGCCTACTTGGCGAGCCGGCCTCCTCGGCGAGACGGCAGCCTGGGCGAGGTGGCGGTCTGGCGAGACGGGGCAAGGCGAGCTGCGGCCTGGCGAGCTGGCCTACTTGGCGAGCTAGCGGCTGCGGTCTGGCAAAACGGCTTGGGCGGCCTGCGGTCTGGCAAGACGGCTTGGGTGACCTGCGGTCTGGCAAGATGGCTTGGGCGACCTGCGGTCTGGCAAGACGGCTTAGGCGGCCTGGGGCCGGGCTGAGGCGGCTTGGGGCCGGGCTGAGGCGACTTAGGCGGCCTGGGGCCGGCTTCTCCAGAGTGCCTTGGGGGGAGAAATATTTTCTCCCCTACTAGTATGTTTCCGAGCCAGAGCCAAAATTGGCCACCGAGAGTGCAAAATCTCCAAAAAGCTTAAAAACACGCTTACCTTGTTTGTGGCTCACTCTTCGCGAATACGGGTTGTACAGAACTGGTGAACTGAAACTGGATGTGCTTGGGCGGATATATCCTGAGTGTAACATTTCTAAAATTAAACGCTCTATTTTGTTTTTCTGGAAATGAGGGTATCGATAGGGTTTTACATTTGCGGGTTGCACATCTCGTAGTAATGGTATGGTGTGGTCCACTGTGCGACGGGGTGACAATGTGGCAGGTTCGTGAAAGAATTCCTGAAAGGAATGTAGGAGTGATATAATTGCTGAGGGTAATGATTCATCAAACATTGGTTGGTGGTCGGTGTTATTCATGATTTGTACGGGTGTGGTTGTTAAGATGCAAAGTGCCGATGCTTGTAATGTCATTAAACGTGCTACCTACGATGATGAAACTGGTGTAGAAGGTGCAGTGAGGTGCCCTTGAAAAGTGACAGGCCCTTGATCTGACATGTAAGATATTGTAAGGGTCGAGTAATCGGTGGTGACGAGGCCTAATGACCTTAACCATTGTACTCCCAGTACAATATCAGCCCCATGTAATGGGACAACATATAAACTTAATGTATATGTTCTGGTTTGAATGAGCAGGGAAAGATCAACACATTTGTCTAAGCATGTTAATGACATTCCATTGCCCATGAAGACTTGGAAGGGGTGGATCGACATAATTGGTAGCTTAAGAAACTTTGCAATACGTTCGGAAATAAAATCATGAGAGCTACCGCTATCTATTAATGTTTCCAGTGAATGATTAAGTAGCATGGAAGTGACTCTTAGGCAATTGCCCATAGATTCCCCTGTGAGTGCGTATAAAAAAAACTGAGCTCGGAGGATCGATGGCCTCTTGAACAGGTTCACCTGGTGGGTAGTCGCTGTCATCGGGCTCATCGGTACCTTGGAAATATAATAACGTTCCAGCACCCTTGCAGCGATGGCCGAAGGTGTATTTGTCATTACAGCTATAACATAAACCTAGTTCGTGACGTCTTTGACGTTCTGTGTTGGATAAACGTTTAACTGGGCATTTATTTGTGGCGGAATTAAGTGGTGTTGTGGTGGTAGTCGGTGTTTGCCACTGTAAGCGGGGTATTTGCGGTCTGGTAGTGTAATCGAGTGGACGTGGGGGGGGGGGGGGTCGTGTACTCGGGTCGAGTTATAATGGTTTGTCGCGGGTTAGTTTCCATGTCGTGATCTTCTACCATGCGTGCTAAAGCGTAAGCCTCGTGAATTTGCAGTCGGCCGTTGCATGCGTACCGCACTGCGGATATGGGGTTTTAATCCGGAAACAAAAACACTTGATAAAAAACGTGGTGTTAAACCGGAAATTCGAGTCGAAAGTTCTTCGAATTGTGTTTTGTACTCCAAGACAGGGGATGTTTGTTGTAATTTGGTGAGTGATCCGGCCGGGTCCTCATAATCAGACGGTCCAAAACGTTTATTGATTGCTTCAACAAAGGTAGGGAATGTTAAGGTAGGCTGGTCGCGTATTGTGGCTTGGTACCAATGGGCAGCAGGTCGGTCAAGATGACATGCAGCTAGTAAAAGAAAATCACGGGGGTTTGTGTTATGAAATTGAAAATAAAGTTGGAGGTTATAGAGCCAGTCGGTGGGGTCACCATCACTAAAACGCGGGCATGGAAATTTATAATCAGAATTTAAAGTGACAGAAACGACCTGGGTAGATGCATGTGGCGGGGCCGGTCCAAGAACACTAGGTGCAACAGATGATTGGCCTGAATCTGTGTAAGTCTTCTAGACATTGAGGAAATCAAGAGATTGCTAGACCTTGGTAAATTGGTCCATCATGTCTTTTCTTGTGTCCATGATTTGCTGGATGAGGATGACCTCTTTGGTGTGTAGATCCTCGCGTATATCGGAAATTTGTTGTGCTGTCAGGGTTTTCTCGGGGGTGATGGAGGCTTGGATGTCCAGGAGTTGATGCTGAACATCTTTTGCGCGGGTATGATCCGCCATGTAGGAACGAGAGCACCAAATGTTAGGTCCAAGATGGACCAAGAATCCAGGTGGCGGCTGAGGTCCGCCGAAAAGGAAAAAGATGAGAGCACGGCGTCGCCGGATGGCCGCCAGAGAAGAGAATTAGAATACAGGTAGAGAGTAACAGGCGGAGAGAGAGAAATAGAGAGAGAGAGAGAGAGAGAGAGAGAGAGAGAGAGAGAGAGAGAGTGAGAAAGAGAGAAACAGAGCAAGAAATACTTATTTCATTAATACCAGCATAATCATTATTACAGAGCTCGTATCTATTTAAAGGAATAGATTGACCTTTGACAATGTAAAGCTAATCAACGAAAAAACTAACGGCTAGTTAATCTGCGGCTTAGCTTATGACAAGTGTCTGTTGATCCGGTGCACATTGAAAAATGATAATCATCCAGAGATGCTTACACGTGTCGCTCATCCTCCTGCTTGATGTATACGTGTAGAGGCTGATTGTAACAGGCACACGCCTTCACGATCGGCTAGGGCAGAGAAATCATGAACGACGGCGGACTTCTCCTACTCCGATCGGTAATGTCACTGTTCTTCCTTCCCGGAGGCAGCGAGAAGAGATCCAGAGCGGCGACGAGTCCTCCTTGCGATCTAACTCCGGGCGGCGATGGCCATGCAGAAAAATCGCGAACGGGAGAGAATCGCACGAGAGCGGCGGCTGGACGGTTTCGTACGGGAGACGGGGGCTACGGGCAAACAAAAACCTTCGAGAATGAAAAGGTGTGCTCGAAGAATCCACGTGACCGTCTAGTTTGGAACGATCTACTCGTTGCCCCAAGCATGAGTATTTATAGGCAAATCCTAAATACCCGACTATGGGTTGTTGGATTCCTATTAGATCCTAACCGCAACTCATTAAGCACCCGTCACACTTATTTCAATATACCTCAACAAGAGGATCCCGATCCGTGAGGCTCACCCCTACCTATGAACGTGTCATTTCTATCAAAAGCCTCTTAAAAACTGATTCAACGTGTTAATATTATTTATTGTAAATGTATTCTTTATTGTTTTAAGTTTAGTCCCACACCGCCTGTGGTGTCTTCTCCTTCTCCTCTTCTCCTATATGTAGACCCAAGGGTCCTTGTTTTACATATGAATACACAAGCTATTGCTACTTCTAACATGGTATCAGAGCCAGGTTTAATTTTTCGCGCTCGCCTCCTTGCTCGCGCCTCTGCCAGCCAGTCCGTCGTGCACCTCAGCCCTCCCGTCTGTCCCTACTACCCGCTCAGTCCGCCACCTCAACTCCCAGTCCGCCACCTCCCCTGCAGTCCGCCTCCTGCCCAGCCCGCCCGTCCGCCCCCCCCGCTCGCCAGTCCGTCCGCCCGTCCGCCAGTCCGCCCGTCCGCCCGTCTGCCCACCCCAGTCCGCCAGTCCGCCCCTTAGTTTGCCACTCCAGCACCCCAGTCCGCCACCCCACACCAGCCCACCAGTCCCCCCCTTCGCACCCCAGTCCGCCAGCTCGCCACCCCAGTCCGCTTCCCCCAGTCCGCCCCAGCCCGCCAGCCCGCCAGTCCGCCAGTCCGCCAGTCCGCCAGTCTGCTTCTGCTCGCAACCCCAGTCCGCCCCTGCTCACCCCACAGTCCTCCAGACCGCCTCCCCCAGCCCGCCAGTCCGCCTCTCCGCAGTCCGCCAGTCCGCCAGTCCGCCACCCGCTCGCACCCAGTCCGTCAGTCCGCTTCCCCAGCCCGCCAGTCCGCCTATCCGCCGTCCGCCTATCCGCTTCCCCAGGCCGCCAGTCCGCCTCTGCTCAGTCCGCCCGTCCTCTTTCCCCAGCCCGCTCGTCCGCCTCTGCTCAGCTCGCTTTCCACCGCTTCTTTGGGACTACATGGCTGCTCCTCTGATCTCGCCTCCGCTAAAGGCCACGTCCTTCCAGCTCGCCGGCGCTAGCGACTGGCCTGACTGGGCCCTTACCGTTGAGGCCGCTCTCTCCTCCCGTGATCTTTGGGATCACATCATCGGTGCGCCTCCTGCCCCTGCCGCCAAGCCCGCCACCGCCACCGCTTCCGCCACACCTTCTGTCGACGCCGCCTCTCCCGATGCCTGCACTCTTTGGCACCGGCGCGATCATGCTATCCGGGCTTACCTCCTGGAGTCCGTTGCTCGCCCGCTTCTCACGTCTATCGGCCGCCTTCCTTCCGCCCGTGCCATGTGGGAATATCTTCGTGACCGCTTCGTTCCCCGTGGTGGAGCTCGGCGTCACCGTCTTATCTGCGATTCTCAGGCTGCCCGCCAAGACGGTCGCTCCATTCAGGACTTCTTCACTATGATGAGTGCCTACTGGCACGAACTGGACTCTTTGATTCCCTTACCCTGCGGTTGTCCTCGCTCCTTGGACTTTCAGCGCCACCTCTCCGAGGGCCATCTTCATCAGTTTCTGGCTGCTCTGCGTCCTGAGTTTTCTCTTCTTGCCGCTCAGCTCCTTCACCGGGTCCCGCTTCCTTCTCTGGATGATGCCCTGATTGCTCTGCTCGATGAGGAGACTCGTCTCCGACCTCCTGTGGCTCTCCAGCCCCCTTTTCCTCTTGACAATGCTCTTGCCGTTCCTCCGCGTCCCAATGCTGTTACCTGTCACTACTGTAAGAAGGTGGGGCACATGAAGTCTGCTTGCCCTATTCGTCCACCTCGGCCTGATGCACACCGCGCTTCTGACCATCGCCGTGACGGCCGTGGTAGGGGACGTGATCGTGGTCCCGGCTCTCACCCCACTGCTGCTGCTGCTACCGATCCTCTGCAGCGCTTAGAGGATCTGATCCTCCGGTCTCCGCTATTTCAGTCTGCCTCCTCTGCCAGCTCCTCTGCGGAACACAGTCTCTCAGCTGCTTCTGGTACTGTTGCTGCTCGACTTCCTCCGACTGCACCTTGGTATTTCGACTCTGGGGCCTCCTGCCACCTCACCTCCGACTCCCGCACCCTCACCAACTGCACCTCCTCCCCCTCTTCTCTTCAGGTCACCACTGCTGATGGGGGCTCTCTCCCTATCCTGCGCTCTGGCTCCATCACCCCGACTTCTGCCCCTCTTGGACGCCTTACTCTCTCCAACGTCCATCATGCCCCTCGGCTACATATGAACCTCATTTCTATCAGCTCCCTCTGTGATCTCGGTCTAACAGTTTTATTCTCTTCTTCTGCTTGTGTTGTGCAGGATTCCCGGACAGCTCAGAGGATTGGACAGGGCCGTAGGACTGGTGGCCTGTATCAGCTGGAGTATCTTCATGTTCCCCCCCACCACCCTCCGCTTCGGCCCTCTCTGTTGTCTCTGATGCCGACTTGTGGCACAGGCGTTTAGGACATTTGTCTACTGATCGACTCCGAAGTATTATCCGCTCTGGAGCTTTGGGTCGTGTCTCCCCTTCCCCCCTCTCTGTTTGTACCGGCTGCCGTTTGTCAAAGCACCTTGCCCTACCATTTACAAGTAGTGCTTCTCAAACAACAGCCCCTTTTGATTTAGTTCACTCTGATATTTGGGGCCCCGCGCCGCTTGCTTCTCATTCTAGCTATCTTTATTATGTTAGTTTTATTGATGATTTTTCCCGTTGTGCTTGGGTTTATCTCCTTCGCAATCGTTCTGATGTACCCGCTGCGTATCGCACGTTCACCGCCATGCTTCACACTCAGTTTGAGCGTCGCATTAAGATCTTTCGCTCTGACTGCGCTCAAGAATTTCTCTCCTCCACCATGCGCGATATCCTCCACTCGCATGGCACCCTCCACCAACAATCTTGCCCGCACACTCATGAACAAAATGGGGTTGCTGAACGCAAACATCGTCACATCATCGAAACCGCCCGTACTCTCCTCCTCTCTGCCTCCGCTCCTCCCTCCTTCTGGGCCGAAGCCGTTCTCACCGCTGTTCACCTCATCAACATCACTCCTTCCACGACTCTCTCTGGCGTCACTCCTTATGAACGCCTTCACTCCCGGCCGCCGCAGTATGCCTCTCTCCGCACATTTGGGTGCACCTGCTTCGTTCTCCTTCCTCCTACTGAACGTAACAAACTCTCCGCTCGCTCCGCTCGTTGTGTTCACCTCGGTCTTAGCCCCCACCACAAAGGCTATCGTTGCTACGATCCGGTGGCTCGTCGCATTCGCATCTCTCGACATGTCTCCTTCGTTGAACATGACATGTTTTTCTCTTCCCCACCGACACCCCTCCCCTCCCCCCCTCCCTTGCTCCACCACTTTCTCTTCCCCTTCTTCCTTCTATACCAACTCGCCCCCGGTCTCCCCTTGTCAACCCTCCCACCTCCCCACCTCGTCCTCTGCCCGAGGTCCCTCCTTCCACATCGGCTCCTCCTCCGACGCCCACACCCCCACGCCCTGCTCCTGCTCCTGATACGGCTCTGTCTGACGCTCCGTCCGCCCCTGCTACCGTGGATCCTGCTCCTCCTCGCCGTAATCCTCCTCGCCATCGCCATCCACCTGCTCGCTACGACCCTCCTTCTGCTCTCACTGCCGCTACCTCCTATTCCCCTGGTTTTCAGGCCTTCCTCGCCGCTCTCCACGCCCACCAGGAGCCCCAGTCCTACCAAGAGGCAGTCGGCCAACTCGAATGGCAGCAGGCCATGGTGCTTGAACTTCAAGCCTTTAGCCGGACTCATACTTGGGATCTTGTTCCGTGTCCTCCCGGTGTTACTCCTATCAGCTGCAAATGGATTTTTAAAGTTAAGACTCGTCCGGACGGTTCTATTGAGCGTCATAAAGCCCGCTTGGTTGCTCGCGGGTTCTCCCAGGAACATGGCATCGATTATGACGAAACCTTTGCCCCGGTTGCCCGGATGACCTCCGTCCGCACCTTACTTGCGGTCGCAGCTGCCCGCAATTGGCCCCTCCATCAGATGGATGTCACCAATGACTTTCTTCATGGCGATCTCACTGAAGTTGTCTACATGGCCCCTCCCCCGGGTCTCTCCGCACCCCTGGCCATGTCTGCCACCTCCGCCGGGCCATCTATGGCCTCAAACAGGCTCCTCGTGCCTGGTTTGAGCGCTTCCGCACTGCAGTTCTCAAGGCTGGTTTCATTGAACGCCAGACTGATCATGCCCTGTTTACCCGCACCTCCGCTCAGGGCTGCGCCATCCTGCTCCTGTATGTTGACGACATGATTATCACTGGAGATGATCACGTCACCATTGCCGCTCTTCAGCAACACCTCCGCAGTCAGTTTGAGATGAAGGATATGGGCCCCCTTCGCTACTTCCTTGGGTTAGAGATTGCCCGCTCCAAACGTGGGATTCTGGTGTCTCAGCAAAAATACATCTCCGATATTCTCTCTGTGGCCGCTCTCACTGACACCCGCACTGTCGACACCCCCATTGAGCTGAATCTGAAACTCCTTCCTACAGATGGGGAACCGCTGGCCGATGCCTCCCGCTATCGGCGTCTCGTCGGGATGCTGGTCTATCTCACCATGACTCGCCCGGACATTGCTTATGCTGTTAGCTTCGTCAGTCAATTTGTTCAAGCTCCTCGCTCTGCTCACTATGCCGCGGTCCTCCGGATACTCCGTTACCTTCGCGGCTCTGTCGGTCGCTCGTTATTTCTCTCTGCCACTTCGCCACTCACCCTCCGCGCATTTTCGGATGCTGACTGGGCGGGGGATGCCACCACTCGTCGCTCCACTACTGGGTTCTGTGTTTTTCTGGGCGATGCCCTGATCTCCTGGCGTAGTAAGAAACAGGAATCCATTGCGCGCTCCAGCACGGAGGCTGAGTATCGTGCCATGGCTTCCACCACTGCTGAAATAGTCTGGCTTCGTCGTCTTCTTTGCGACCTTGGTGTCCAGATAACAGGCCCCACTCCCCTATTTTGTGACAATCGAAGCGCCATTCAAATCACATCCAATCCGGTGTTCCATGAACGGACAAAACACATTGAGATCGATTGCCACTTTACTCGTCAGGAATTCCTCGCCAACACCATCTCTCTACCATTCATCACCTCTGAAGAACAAGTCGCAGACTTCCTCACCAAGTCTCTCACAACTGCAAGATTCCGTTATCTTATCAGCAAACTCTCGGTTCATGATCCACCGTGACTTTGAGAGGGCGTGTTAATATTATTTATTGTAAATGTATTCTTTATTGTTTTAAGTTTAGTCCCACACCGCCTGTGGTGTCTTCTCCTTCTCCTCTTCTCCTATATGTAGACCCCAAGGGTCCTTGTTTTACATATGAATACACAAGCTATTGCTACTTCTAACACAACGAGCTCGATCCCGCAGTCCTTCCTCTTCCTCGACTGTTATGAGCGAAAGTGAAACCAGACATCCAAGATTTTGCGAGAAGGGAGGTCTAGCAATGCGGATGTGCTTTAAACAAGGTAGAAAATATCATGGGTGTAGTCACTTAAGAGTTGGTCGGTTAAGTGAGAACGATAATAACAAGGAGCATCCCTCATGAAAATTTTTGAAGCACTAAAAATAATACGTTATAATAAGCAATTTAAGATTTAGAGGTTAAATTGCAACAAAATCTTGATGTAATAAAAGAAGGTGATTGTTAACCGCAACCCGGTTTTCGCTGTTACATCATAATGTTAACCGCAATCCTAAAATATAACCACACCTCAATATTTGGTTTGCCGCACCCCGATATTTGGCTCCCTTCGAGCGAATATTTCCGCCGCCGTCAATGGCCATCTCTTCTTGGGATACCTCAGAGACTAGGTGGGCCGTAAAAAGGCATACGATCGACATAACCCTCAAACTCATGGTCCTCTGCTCCCTCACCTCCCGCCTTTCCTTCGGCCACACCGCAAAGTCCGTCATTACCACACTTTGCTTCTTCCGTTTCTGGCTCAGCTTTGGTGTCGGCGGTGAATACTCTCTATCTGCCACCATCGTGTCTGAATGCGGAAACAAGAAGACACACGGGACCTTCATCGCCGTCGTGCTCGCGACGCAGGGTTTCAGCAACCTCGTCGGAGGCATCGTCACCATCATTATTTTCGTCAAGTTCAAGGGAGAGTTCGGAGCACTGAACTACAAAGACGATCTGGCGGCAAGATCCACCGTCCCGCGGGCCGACTTTGTGTGGCGCATCATCCTCATGTTCGGCGCCGCCGCTGCTCCGCTCACCTACTAGTGACGGACGAAGATGCCAAAGACGGGGTTTTAGGGTTGCGATTTATGCAGAAAAAAGGAATCGTTCTTTTTTTAAAAAAAAATTGGGGGCAAATAGCTAAATGAGGGTTGCGGTTAACAGTCGCTTAAAAGAGAACCGCAAGTGCACAATGTACAAATATAATATCATTACAAGTACGAGTCAATTCACAAAAAAGTCTTATTTTACTATAATCTCAGTGAACTATAAATAAAGGATTGGATTGATTGTTAAATACGAGATCTTAATTTGAGAAAAGTAATTTTAAAACATATATCTCAGATGTAATTTGTTAAAAAAAATTATTATATGATTATTGGGTAATAACTCATCATAAAGATATTTGAAAGTTAGGATTCACATAATTCAGGTGATATATGGGAGGAATGTAAGACAAAATTTAGGTAAGAAACATATTGAGTATTTACATTGCATAGAACTTTTGTTGGAATGCAACAAGGGTTTTGGGTTACACAAAATATCAAACTTTTTGTTAAATGAAAATCACATAATTAAATGAATATTTACATTGCATCCCAAACAAAATGAGATTACTCACGCATAATTTACAATATGAGAACTACGAGAGATATTATCATAAGGAAAAATGGATTAGAAAAATGAATTATTTTATTGATAAAATAAGGATTCACAAACTTTGCAAGAAAGGCTACATAAGCTTCCACTCAATCGTATTCTTCCTTCTCAGCAATCTCTCATATGCTCAAAAATATTATACAGGTAAAATTTCACCCTCATCTCAAAATTCGGTGTCCCTTCCTCAATGAGTCGAAGGTATTTATAAAAAAAAAATTCGAAATTTTCCCCAGCCGGGTGCGCTCTGGTCGGCCGCCCCTGGCCGCACACCCGCGGCGCGCTATTGTGACCACCCGCGGTCGGCCATTCCGGTGGGCTGCCCTTGGCTCGCGGCCGAGATCCCTGCAACCGGTTGCATCGGCAGCCCGCCCTTGGCCGCACGCCCGTGGCGCGGCTAGGCGCCCCGGCGGTCGGCCCATGGCTGGCCGCCCTCTGTCGTGCCCTTAGCATGCAGCCGCGACCGCCCTCCCCCGGTCGGCCACTCTTGGTCGGGCACCTGCGGCGCGGCCTTCCCCGACCGGCCCCCGTCACCGGCCGTCCCTCACCAGCTGGGTCTTGCGCCAGTAGGCCTCCTCATCGTCGGCAGGCCTTTTTGGTCGCCGCCGCCTAACCGCCACCATTCGATCATCCCCGCACGATGTCCACCATCCGTTATACGGGTAACCACCGGTATAATCACCAACTATGGGTGGGTACAAATATCCAAAATAATACAGATCTGCGCGTAGTACAATTATTAAAATAATGCGTGCGGTAAACCATATTAAGGCCTTCTTTCGTAACCCGTTTTCCGCTATCGCGTTTGGTCAAAACGCATTAATGAGCGGCCTTGCCATTTGTTTTTCCGCCTTTGTTTCGAATCGCGCAGCTTTTCTCACTAGTCAAAACACAGCGGGACGAAACTTACCTCCCGACCTTCGTTTTATCGCGTTTTTAGGGCAGTGCGCTGTTTCTCCTGTCGCATCCGGGTTGGTCGATCCCGCCTCCTCTTCTCCGGCCGCATCCGGGTTCTTCTCCGACAGCACTTGAGAGGCCAAACAACACTTGAGTAGACAACAAAACAAGTATTTTTTTGGAATTCTGCCTTTCCTGCTCCTGCTCATATTCCGCCCACAAGAACATTGCGCGCCTTTATATAAACTGCACATTTTGTTGTTGGAGAAGCAATAGGATCAGTAAAAAATCTCAGGAGTTTAGTTCAGATTCTCAGAACTTATTGCCAGGAAACTGTATAACTTTTCCATTGCAATATTTAATGGTCGAAGAAGCATGGATTTGCCGGCCTCGTTGCGGAAGTAGCTGTGATCAATGCAGCTTTAAAACGCTGTCAACAAAATCGCCCCTGCAGTCGGCAAAGATTACTCTGTTTCTGCTTGTATCCACCATAAGGGTAATGGTGACGGATTTCCTGGAAAACATACCTAACTAGCGCAGAAGCGGGTCTGTAGGCTGCAAGGAAGAGATGGAAAACATACCTAACTAGCGCGTCTTTGGAGTTCCTAATATATATACATATATTATAAAAAATATATTATTAAAATATATATTTTTAAAAAAATTATTTACAAAACGCCACCGCTGTTTCGCCAAACGGTTCTCGGTTTTGAACAACTCTGCAAACACAGACTATCCAAACATATCTCCATTTTCAGCATCTAGTTTCCAACAGCTCCCTTTACAAACTTGCATTTACGACAACTCCTTTTACAACCGCAACAGCTCTACCAAATGGAGCCTAAATGAGATTGTATTTAGTGAGTAGAATGGTAACAGTATGCAGATATCTGCATAACTACTATAACCACCCCTGTGGCCTATAAATAGGACCCTAGGCCTCCTTTCGGCTCCATTGGTTCGACGGTGGAGGATGGATCCGTAGTGTGGAAATGGAGAGTTCGAACCGGAGGGGGGAGGTGACTGCTCCAAACGGAGCTTTTTGGAGCGTTTCTCAAGGCGGGCGGGTGGAAACGGAGCAAACGCCGCCGGAGGTTCATTTGTTTACCCTCCTTCCAGCGGCGTTTGCCCAAAATGGAGCTGCGAAACGCCCAAACAAATAGAGCCTTCATCCCGGCCTTTTCTCCACACAGTCTTCTCCCCTACGCGTCTGAGCTATCCAGGAATCTCCATCATCTCCTTCGAGGGTTTTTGAAGACGACTTTGTTCTTGAAAATCATTCGAAGTCCAATGTGCTCTTACGTGCAAAGTATTATACCACATGTTAAGCTTCATCAACAAATATCTTGCGTGCGACGCTTCTGGCACTTAGCACCTGACCGACAACTGCAGTCTCAACACCAGTTTCAGAGCAACCAGAGAAAGTCTGCAAAGTCTCTAGAACGCGCGTTCACCATCACCGACAAAGACTAACAAAAAGCTCCACGAGCAATGATTTATCACCCTCTGAGCTCCTCCTTCTCTCTCTCCCCCAAATTATAACAAGGAGCGGTCTGTCTCCCTCGGCTTCTCCAAAACATTGTAAACAACAACAAATAGTGAAGTTTGGTTGACACCAATCTGGCCACATGGTTTTTCACCTTATTCATGGATTTCCCAAGTAAACAAAAATGTCTTGTCAGCTCTTCTTTTTTCTGTAATTATTTGAGTGCTCGACCGCTCAAGAGCTAAGACAGTTCAACTTAGATCAGTCTATCAAAAGTCTTGAGTGACCCGCATTAGTTTGACGTCATCTATGAGAATATAGTTCCTCGAAGTTTGAAGAAGACCCTGAAGAGAGTACCTGCCACCCAACGATGCTCGCAGTTTGAGGCCATAGCGAGATGAAGCACTCGATCAACCCAAGGATCCGCCTGAGAAGGTCGTATCAATCCTGATCCTTCCCATTCCCTTATCAACATGCCTTGACACGAGAAGACTATGGTCGCTCCCGATAACGCTATTGCAAGGCACATCGTCCAAATAAAGGAACAACAGATCGAGATATTGGATCTCCTAAGAAACTTATGAACATCTCAGGCTCCCGCACCACTCAACCTACCTCCTCCACCTCCAGATCACGCCACAAGAGACGACCATGAAGAGGACTCTGAGTTCTTGCAAGAAGCTAGTACAACACACCCCGCCCGTCAAGCCAGGGCTGCTAAAACCGGCCCGCATCATCAGCACCAGTGAGCGGGCACCCCCGAAGATCTCGCGGGAAGAATGAACAGAGAAGAGATCAATGAACAGATAACTAAAGAGTACGGTCCGGTCGGCTAATGATCCACGTATCTACACCGCCCCATCAGGATCAACTCCCCGCTAGCACCCAAAGTCTTGGCGCACCCTATCCCAACCGGATTCAAGCTTCCAAACATCGAGTCCTCTGACGGGATTGAAGACCCCTGGAGCACATAAACCAATTCTCCACCGTCCTTCAAATTTACAATGCCCCCCCCCCCGAGTAGCTCCTCTGCCAAGTATTCCCGACCACTCTGAAGGGCCAGGCCAGGACGTGGTTTCATTCCCTTCAAGAATGAACAATCCGAAGTTTCACAAAACTGACTCGACAGTTTTTTGATCAATTCATCGCCACCGGTGAATAGTAAAGGATCTCTCCCACCTCTCATAGATCCTTCAAAGTGAAGGAGATAGCCTCAAAGTGTTTTTCTACCGATTTATGACTGGGGCGAGGCAGATTCCGGGAGCAGACCCCGAGCTTCTAAAGGGAGTCTTCCTTGGAGGACTCCAACCAAGCGGATTCTACACTGCCCAGATGAGGGAGACAATCCATAGCTATCCTGATCTCGTGCACAGAATGGAGGCGCGGATCGCGGTTGATAAAGCAATCGAAACCCACTGCCTGTAATTTGAAGGCAGAGTGAAAAGGAAGAGAGAAGAACTAGCCCTGCTGTTGCAAGAAGAGTGTTGTAACAACGCGTGATCATAGGAATGTTGTGTGGACTGCCCTCCCAAAGATTATCAAGAGCACACACCGCTCAATACATCACACAACAACGTGCTTTATGCGATCTGGGATGATCCAACGCCACAAAGGGCGTGAGAGATCCTAACCGATAAAGGTGATTGAACAAAGTATTATGAGCTCCACAGACAAATCAGACATATGACCGAGAAATGTGTCATGTTAAAGGCCGAGATTAAACCTCTCATCCTACAAGACATCCTCAGGAGGTTTCTCTAGGACTAGACTCAGAACCTGAAAGTGCAACTAGATCTGATATACTCTAGAGGGGGGGGGGGTGAATAGAGTATATGGTGCTTTAAAAACTTTTACAACTATTGTTGTAATATGTGTGAGCAGGGAAGCAATAATAAATCTAATCACAGTACAAGGTTAAACAAAAACTAAACACAGGAAAAATCAAGGCCAGAAACAAACATAAAAGCAAGCAAAACCAGAAGACACAAGGAAATATAGTAGTTCCCCAAACTTGGGTACATCCACTCTTCTACCACCCTAGGTAGGAATCCACTGCAGGATGAGTTGATCAGGTGTCCTGGGCACCAATGAGCTTTTGATAAGGTGCTCAAAAACCAAAGCAGATTTTTTGATCAGGTGTCTTGCCACCAATGAGCTTTTGACAAGGTGCTCAAAAACCAGGTTCAAACTTTTGAAGGGAGTTTGAAAAACCCTTTACAGAGTGGGGGTGAGAGAGTGATGGAAGTCTTCTCTTTTTTAAACAACTGAGAAGACTATGTGGATTGATGTCAAAGCTCCCCCTGAATCCTTGAGATCTTCAGGAAGAAAAGCTTTGCTGAGGGTGATAGGCCTTCAAAGGTTGAACTCTCGCAATAGATGATTTCAGCAATTGTTGAAATGTTGAGTGTCTGGAGTCTGGAAATATGTTGGCCTTGAACACCTTTGAAAACTACAGAGATCTGAAGATTTTGAGAAAGCTTGATCTCCTTAGATGAGTGTTCTTGAGAATTCTTTGTGACAAAAGATTTTTGAATATTTCTCTGTAATCAGTATTCTCTCTCTGTATTGTTTGTTCTCTTTTGAGAGATTCAAAAAAAAATCCTATCTTTTTTTCTCTGGTACCGAATAGAATAACATTCTCTGTCAAGGATAGCCGTTAGCCTGCATTGATTGCATCTTTAATTGCATAATCTCTTTTGGAGGAAAGTCCACAGAATTATTCCTTTAAAAAATCCCTTGAAACTTGGTTTCAGAATTAAATGAAAACGTCTAGCAAATCTCTGAATTAATTGCAGAATAACTCCTAACTGATTTTGAATTTGAATTCTGGAAGTTATCTGAAATCGTCGAAATGAGCTCTGCTATCGTCGAGCTGAGCTCAGCGATCTGGAAACACACAGCAGCAAAATATCGTCGATCTGAGCTCAAAGATCGTCGAACTGAGCTCAGAGATAAAGATCCAAAGCAGAGTCAAAATCGTCGACCTGAGCTCACTGATCGTCGAATGGAGTTCGACGATATTATGAAGTTGAGCTCAGCGATCGTCGAATGGAGTTCGACGATCTATCGAAGTTGAGCTAGACGATCGTCGACCGGAGTTCGACGAATCGTCGTGCTGAGCTCGACGATATGACTTGGTCTTCAGACAGAGAATCCTGGTCTTTCAGGGCAGCTTCCAAACCTAGAATTCTAACCCTTAGACTCAATTCTAATTGACCTATTAAGCTATACAAACGGTCAAGCAAAGGTTCCTAGAGACATAGTGATCCTGACCCAAATTAGTAATAGAGTGTTCCAACAATCTCCCCCTATTTGGGTTAGGATTACTATTTACAGGCTTTGAAAAAAACATACAATCAGAAGAACATAAAAACAATAGCTAGACAAAGCAGAATCACAGAGATATATATATCATCCAGATAGCAATCAGAATTCACAGAAACTGTCACCTTACAATGTCATTTCTTCT
This sequence comes from Platanthera guangdongensis, assembly GCA_039583875.1. NCBI lineage: Eukaryota > Viridiplantae > Streptophyta > Magnoliopsida > Asparagales > Orchidaceae > Platanthera > Platanthera guangdongensis. The sequence continues at coordinate 45,226,517 of CM077158.1, read as the reverse complement.
CTTTGCCTTTGATAAGTTTAATTTCTCTGTTTGGATTGAAGGCTTCTTTGTTGGACCTGGTGTCATCTGCTGCACCCAAATATGTTTGCTTTGTAGGCCTGGGAACCACAGCTGCAGGATGTAATTCCATGTATCTCTCAGCATCAAAGAATTTACTGGAAGCATATTTCTCTAATTCTTTTTATCTTTGCTCAGACATTGTAGAAATGTTGGAAGAATCTATTCCTTGTTCTCTGGCCTTCTTAATCTGATCCAGTGCAGCCAATTCCTTCATCCTGGCAGTCCAAGCAGATGGATTATTTTTAGGGTCCTCAAAAGGTACAGGTGGCTCATACCTGTTGGAAGGATTGTCTTGAGGAGGCCTGGCAGACACAGTCTCTTTCAGCTTGTAAGGGAAAGGACCTGATGATGTATCAGATGAAATATGTCCTCCCCTAGAATATGGGTGCTGCCTGGAGTACCCTTTGGAATATACTTGAATATCTCTTTGAGTTCCTCTATATCCTCCTCTCCTAGAATGTGAACCCCTAGATTGGCTTTCCCTGTGATAAGATCTGGCATGAGGTTGATAGGGAGCCTGACTTCTGGCTGGGGGTTGACTTGCAGAGCTTCCACCTGCACCTGCTCAGGAGGAGGTGGTGGAGGAGGATGAGAGTGCTGGAATGGGGATGAACCCTTCTCATATTTTCTCTTTTTCTTCATTGCTTTCAGCTGATTTTTAGAATATTGCATCCAGTGTTCAGTGATTGGGCAGTTATGAAGGATATAGTATGGAATGTCATTGTTATCTTTGACTTTAGCAGGAGGTACCATTTTCATTGCTTTGCTCCTTGCCTTCCTTTTCCTGGCAATGGTAGCAGATGAGTCATCAGAGTCTGTTTTAAATTCATCAGATTCAGAACTCTGATCATCATATAGAGCATCTATTTTCTTCATAAGATCTTTCTTCAGTTGTACAGCAGCAGATGAGGCAGAAGTTGAAACAGCAGCAGCAGGTGTTGAGATGGTAACAGCAGGGACAACAACAGATGGAGAAGGTGAAGCAGAAGCAACAACAACAGCAGCAGGCTCTGGACAGGTGACAACAGCAGCAACAGCTTCACTAACAACAGTAGAAACAGCAGATTCACTATCAGCAACAGAAACTGAAGAGTTGATAGCAGCAACAACTTCACTGACAATAGCAGAAACAGCAGAAACAGCATCAAAGTCTGCAGAAGGCTCAAATTCAGTGGCCTCTGACATCAGAATGTCCTTGGATATTGGCTCATCAGAAGCAGTAGGAACTTCAGCAGCAGTATCAGTAATCTCAGAAGCAAAATCAGTCCTTTCTTTAGAAGCAGCAGCAATGACTGAATTTACAAAGGAGGAGATCCCGGCAACCGGTTGCATCAGCATCCCGCCCTTGGCCGCATGCCCGTGGCGCGGCTAGGCACCCCTGCAGTCGGCCCCTAGCCGGCCGCCCTCTGTCGTGCCCTTAGCGTGCAGTCGCGACCGCCCTCCCTCGGTCGGCCACCCTTGGTCGGGCGCCTGCGGCGCGGCCAGTTGAATGAATGCGGTAATTATAAACCGTTGTTGGTTAATGCCCGGCCTGCCTAACCTAAAAAACTTCATCCACTTTTATATTCAAAATTAGTTTTATTTTCTTGGTGATAGTGGTAACCATTGTCATGTCAAATATACATTCTATGACGGTAATGTTTTTCTCCAAACTCAAGGGAGCAAAAATGTCATGCCAAACACAACCTTAATGGGCTTTGGCCGGAAAGCCCGCTTCAGGTAGCATGAGAGCTTAGAATTCATGGATAACCCCAGCCCGTCCTATCAGAGGAATCATTTTGGGTAGGAGGAATTGCAGCAATAGAGGATCTGTTTGGCATGGTGGTGACGGTATTGAACGCGGTGGTAATACATCGTCATTCGTGACTGCCCAACCTCTCCTAAGGAACTTCACACATTTTTTGCTCAAAACTAGTTTTTTTTCTTGGCGGCGTTCATAACCATTGTCATGCCCATACATCATACACTCTATAATGTTGGCGTTTTTTTTTCCAAACTCATGATCGAGAGCAAAAATAGCACGCCAAACAGAGCCATTGTAATCCAATTTAGTTTTTAGCAGTTTAATTTAGCTATTAGCCTATTAAAGTAATTTTGCTAGCACCTAGCAGTTGAATGAACAAAGTTTTATTATTATATTTTCGTTGATGAGGTTGACCTGAATTTATAGGAATTTCGGGCTGCAAATAGCCAGAATTCTCATGTCTCCCCACTAACATAGTGGAGAGTTACGAACAAAACCGCCTTGCGCGTGATTCACGGACCCGATCTACTCAATAACCGTTGCACATGGGATCCCAACCGCCATGTGGGGGATCCCAACCCCCGTGTGCGGGATCCCAACCTCTGCATGGGATCTTGTGCGCCGGTCGCACCCTTACCGACCGGTGCTCGGGCGATCGGGGGTCAGCCAACCTCCAAGGGTCAGCCGCGTGACGCAGGGGCGGTCATGGGCCTCAGCCGACCCCCAAGAGCCCCCCATTGGCCGTCCAACGATCGGGTGGTCAGGGCCTTGGCAGTCAGACGATCGGGCGGTCGGGGGCTCGATTGGCCTCCAATGTTGGATCGTAAGGCGCCCTTAGAGGGGGGTGAATAAGGGTTAACACTAATTTTTCTCTTAGTCTATTTTTTGAATGAAATAAAAAATATTTTTTTTCTTAATCAACGATGAACACTTAGTAGATCAGAAGAACACAAATGCCTATAATTTATTTAAAAAGTGTTACAAACAAAGTACAAAGATTCTCTATAAAGTTAGAGATCAAGGCTATGAAAAATAAACTCGTTTTGATTTCATCGGTCTTTCTACCAAGAACCGGTCGGCTATAGCATATCTTTCTCTAGATCTTGCTACTAGCCTCCCCCTAGATTTCAACACGATCTAGATGCTGCACACAAGACAGAAAAAACTCCCTAAGTCACACAAGGACGTAGACGCCACACACAAAGCGGCGATTTCCTCCTAAGCCACACACAAAGCGGCGATTTCCTCATAAGCCACACACGGACCTAGACGCCACACACAAGACGGCGATTTCTCTACCGATTACAATGATGCAATGAAAAATTACAAAGAATAACTTTCAGAATGAAAACTCACTCTAAATGAAGTGCTGAATATGCCAACGAATCCTTGCCAAAGTTACTTGAGATGCCGCGTACGAGTAGTCGCTTTTTCACTCTTGAACTTTCTTGGGACGATGAAGTTTTTCTAGATGCTGGAGCTCTCTAGATAAGTTGCACGGGAAGGAACACTCCAAAATATAAAAATCGTAATCTCCACAAAAAATGAGCCAAATATATACTTTGGCGCTATCGCAGGCGATACTAGGTATCGCCTGCCAGCGATATCTTATCTGACTGCCACATGCCCCATGATTCTGAAGATTCTACGGGATGATCCTGTTGTGGCCAATCGTGCACTATCTCCTGGGCGATATCGATATCGTCGGGCGATATCGAGGTTAACTGAACTTTGAGGAGATCATGCAGTAACTGTTCTGTGAGCTATCGTCGGGTGGCGATACTAGATATCGCCAGACGATTTCATCTTAACTTTTCTTTGCAATCCCGAATCCAAGCCAAAAATGATTTGAGTGTTAGACCTATTATATCTGCACATCATAAACACATGATAATTAAATACAAACGAGATTTGTTATTAGCAAATCAAAAAGACTGGAACACATGCTCCAACAATCTCTACTTTTTGATATAACAAATCTTCTTAGAAAAAAATCATGAATGTCCTATAAAATGTTAGAAAATGTGATGACCCAGACTAAGCATTTGTATGTGCACAGACTCCGCTTGGATGTTTCTCTCCCCCTACATGTGTACTCCCCCTAAATAGAAGCATGCAAAAATGTAATATTTATTTTAATAACCTAACTAGGTAGTGTAAAGTCAACTTAATGAACTTAATGAACTTAATGAATGGCTTCTCCGAAATTTCTCCCCCTTTTGGTATTATCAAAAGAAACGTGAGAACGAAACTTAAAATGTACATGAACAAGCTAAATGTACAAACATAGAATAGAGATATACATAAATAGCTGTACTTGTATCCAAGAATTCATAACACATAGACTGAGTGAATAGTCATATAATGATTACACAAGACACTTTATAATTTTTTTCAAGGTGCTCAACCTCACAATGCTTATGAGGACTTATCAGGAAGGTGAGCAGTGCTTGGTGGAGGTTCCTTGTCAAAGTATTTTTTAAAATTTAATCAAAAAGATGTCGATTTATTTATTTATTATTTTAAGAATAATATTATTTTTTTTTGTTGTTTTGGCGTGACAAAAGACTCTGAATTCACTTGTGTGACAATATATGATAATCAAATTTACATTGTGCAAAGAAAACAAGAATAAAGTAAGAGTTTATGATAGTCTAGTGGTTATGGCATAACACCCACAATTCACATATGCAGTAAAGATAAACACATATGAAAATTTTCACAATAGTGTGTGAGAGAGCATTATCATAAATAAAATATTTCTCATACTTGGATGTATGCGAAAATAATTGCACAATTAAGAAAACATTAAGAGAGTTGTATAGAAAAAATGATAATAAAAGTTTGAAAATGACACAATGTTAGAGGTAACCCAATATAATAGAATATACATTGTACAATGCCTAAAAAAGATAAAGAACGAATATGTGGACGAAAAGAATAGTGGCAGACATACAAAAATGGAGATCTGATCAGAGAGGGTAGTTCAGTAATTTTTGGCTATCGCTAGGCGATATCAGATATGGCTGATCAGCGATAGCGCTAAAATATAAAAGCTGCCAGATCTGGAAGTAAGTCATCGGTTAGAGCATTTTATCCTGAAACTCTCGAGCGTAAGCCTCTCAGGACGTTAGCAAAAACTTCAAATCAAGGTATGTGCATGAAAATTTGGTCTCCTTTCTTTAGGATTTGTAGATGCAGATGTAATGAGGGGATATTGAAGAGATTTCATGAAATTTTAAGTGAGAAAATTTCAGATTTTAGGTTGATTTTTCTAGAATTAGGCAAGAGTTTGAAGATTGGTTTTTTTTATGTGAAGAGGGCATAGATCCATGTGATAGATGAAGTGTAAACATAGATCTAATAATATGAATTACATAAAAACAAAGATCTAGGCTTTTCATAAGTGATTGCTTGACAAAAATGAATTTTTTAGAGAAGAAGATGATGAATAGTAGTTGATGTGTTTTTTTTTCAAAAAAAAAATAGTTAAGTCAAATTGTGAAGAATTTATCTATGTGCAATATCTAGTAAGTATGGATGTTGATTTGAGGAAGTGCATGTTTAAACAGTGAATTGAATGATTTCAGATATCGCCTGACGACAGTCACGATCGCATGGTGATATCATGACAGTGTCTAAAATCAGGTTCTGTTACTATTTTCAGGAATGACTTCAAGTTCTAAAGCCAGGATGAACACAAACAGTGATACACACTCCACTTATCAAACATTTCCTGGATTTGAGAATGCAAACATCGGAGTGGGGAAAGTCATTGAATTTGATCAAGTCCGACATGCACACATACATGATCTACTAACAATGACAGGTATAATGTCAGTTATACTTCCAGACATGTTCTCATCAGTTTTAATTAGAGAATTCTACAATCATTTAAGAGATCCTAACTTCACTGAATTGAACGGGGGAGTGAGATCAAAAATCCAAGGGCAAACAGTTGAAATAACTCATCTTGATTTAAGAGATGAGTTTGATCTAATAGGGCGGGACTACGTACTAGATGTAGTTGAAAACTACAAAAAGATAGAGATTGGACACTTTTGAAAATGGTTTTACATGGAAATTCTATGAAAAACCTGATCCAGTCGACAACCACACTCACCTCGGATGCACGTTTAGTACAAGAAATTTTGAGACATACTATTATGCTCAAATCCGGGGACACAAGAAAAATAACGGCTCAAGTAAGTTATGTGTCTTACATGATCTTGAAGAGGGAGCCGTTTGATGTGGTGGACTTGATTTTGTCTATTATCCGTTACACATATAGGCCCAAAAATCCTATGTGGAGAAAACTAAACACACTACCGATGGGTGCTATTATCCAACGAATCATATATAAGAAATACAGTTGGATTGACCTGGAGTTTTACTTTGACGACTATGCACCTACCGTTTTCCATACGGGTACCACACATACTAGTGCTCGTTCGTCACGAACACGTAATAGTGAACCTTCATCAACCATTAGAAATCCACCACTACCAAGAGGTGGATCACTACGAGAAGAATTGGATGACTTACAAGAGTCATTCGAGGAGTATAAGAGAGAAGTGAAAAAACACCATACTGGAATGTGGAAATATGTCAAGTTTCTGACAAAGAGTCTCAAGCTAAATCCAACTCCGACAGAGGCGGCAAAATGGGAAAATCTGGTCGTGGAGCCTCCACGAAAGTCAATGCGCCGACCTTTCCGAACAAGGAGCAGTGTTCAGAGCTCGACTGGAGACCAGGAAGAAACCATTGTTGAGGACAACAGAGACTTCTGATGACTTTGGGAAGAAATTTGACTTCAGGAAGATATCGTCATGTGATACCCAATATCGTCAGGCGATAGTGTATTTCAGTTTATTTCCCGTATTCTGTGATGAAGAAGTATTGTAATAAGTTTAGTAGACTATGATGTGATATTTCTGAGTTTTGTTCAGTATAATTATGATTTAATATATTGGTTATTTTAATATTATTTTTTTGTTAATTTTTAATTTTTTTAAAAAAATTTCATAAAATTTATGTTAATTCATCAGCTTGAAATGTCTAGAATTCTTAATTCTAGTTTTAGCATTGAAAAACAGGAATCTGGAAGTGATTTTGTGAAAATGTCTGCAAGATGTAAATCTGTGCTGATAAAATTAACCTTTATTAAATTTTGTTTTATGTGGTCGATCTCTACTGAAATAATGACGAACATCTATATGTTTAGACCTAGAGTGATGAACTGGATTGTTAATTAAATCAATTGCACTTTTATTATCACACCTTAGTTCTATGGTCTCTTTATTTATTCCAAAGTCTTCTAATGTTCGTTTCATACAAAGAGCCTGTGCACAATAACTGCCTAGTGCAACGTATTCGGCCTCAGTGGTGGATAGGGCAACGAATTCTGTTTCCTACTCGACCGTGAAATAAGTGATGGGCCTAAAAAGTGACAAATGCCACTAGTGCTCTTACAATCTAAAGAACATCCACAATAATCTGATTCAGAATAACCTTGCAAAATGAAAGTATCGTTATGTGGATACCACAAACCTATTTTAGAAGTGCCAATAAGATATCTAAAATACGTTTAACCATTTTTAAATGTGATTCTTTAGGATTAGTCTGAAATCTAGCACATAAACAAACTGCAAACATAATATCAAGTGTAGATGTGGTTAAATATAAAATTGATCCTATCATCCCTCTATATAATGTTTGATCAATAGAAATTCCACTTTCATCTTTTTTAATTTCAAAGAAACATTCATAAGAGTTAAACTGCTTTAGATTTTCAAATCCAAACCTTTTTAAAACATCATGTATTTAGACTGGCAAATAAAAATACCATCATGTCTTTGTGTGATTTGAAAACTAAGAAATTAAGTAGGTTCTCCTACCATGCTAATTTCAAATTCATTTTTTTTTATAATTTTTACTACATTATCACATAGCTCTTTATTAGTGGCTCCAAAAATAATGTCATCAACATAAATTTGTAAAACTATTAAATCATCATAAACATGTTTAATGAAGAGTGTACAATCAACACTACCTATTTTTAATCATTCTTTAAAAAATATAATGTCAATCTATCATACCATGCTCAGGGTGTTTGCTTTAAACCATAAAGGGTCTTTTCTAATTTATATACATGATCAAAAAAAATTTCATTAATAAAGACTGGAGGTTGTTATACATAAACCTCTTCCTTAATATACCCGTTAAGAAAACAAATTTTTACATCCATTTCAAACAATTTAAATCTTTTAAAACTAGCAAATGCAAGAAAAATTCTAACTATTTCTAAACATGCTATGGGTGCAAAAGTTTCATCAAAATATACTCATTCAATTTGAGCATAATCTTTTGCTAGAAGCCTAGCTTTGTTTCTAGTTATTCTAGAATCACTATCTAATTTGTTTTTAAATATCCACTTAACTCCTACAACAGGATGATCAGAAGGTCTCTCTATAAGATTCCAAACCTTATTACGTTGGAATTGACTAAGTTCATCTATCATGGCTAAATACCAAGATTCATCATTTAAAGTGGTTGAAACATTTTTTGGTTTTATATTGGAAATAAAATAGAGGTTTAAAACAAATCATGTAACGAAGAACGAGTACTTACCCCTCTTGATGGTTCTCCATTGTCCAAATCTTGTGGATGATTTTTTGAAAATCTTAGTTCACTTATATGCACATATTCTGCTACTTCTTTTTCTTTTTTATCTTCTTCTTGATCTCCAAGTATTTCATCATCATCTGACTTTAGTGGAGGAAAAGGCTCTTCATCATTACCTGCAGGGTTAGTTTCTACACAAGAGAGAAGTTCATCAAATTTAACATGAATTGATTCTTCAACTATTTTGTCCTCTTATTATAGACTCTATAAGTTTTACTAGTGAATAATAACCAATAAATATTCCTTCATCACATTTTTCATCAAATTTTCCAAATATGTCCTTGGGGTTCAAAATGAAACATTTACAACCAAAAACTTTAAAATAAGATACATTTGATTTCTTTTCAAAATATAATTCATAAGGTATTAATTTTAAAAATGGTCAAAGTATAACATGATTAATAACATAACACGCAGTATTTATAGCTTCAGCACAAAATGATCTGGGTAATTTGTATTCAGACAACATAGTACGAACTAGTTCTTGAATGGTCCTATTTTTCCTGTCGACCGCACCATTTTGTTGCGGTGTCCGAGAGCGGAAAATTCATGTTTAATTCCTAACTCATTACAAAAAGAGACAAACCTATCATTATCAAATTCACCTCCATGATCCGAATAAATGTATTTTATTTTTAAGTCAAGTTCATTTTGAATATGTATACATAATTTAGTAAATTATAAGAATACATCAAATTTTGACGTTTAAAAAATTGTCCAACAAAAATGAGAATAATCATCAATCAAAACAAAAGTGTATTTTCTACCTCCTATATTTTGTGTAGTAATTGAACGAAACAAATCCATATGAATCAATTGTAACAGTCTAGTAGTATAGATAACATTATTTCTTTTAAATGAGGACTTTGGAAATTTCTCTTGTTGACATGACGAACATAAAGAAGATAAACTTCCACGTAAAATTGGTAAACTTTTAATTAATTTATTTTTTGATAATTTTAAAATTAACTTGGCACTAGAATGTTCAAGTCGCCTATGCCATAATTCTAACTCCTCATTTTTTGACATAAAACATTTTAAAGACGAATGTGATAAATCATGAAATTTTATCATATAAATATTTTGAGATCTAGGAGTAGTAAGAACAATATCATTTGTTTTGGAATCAGAAATTTTTCAAATATTTGTGGAAGAGTCAAATAAAACATTTAGACCTATATCACATAACTGACTTGTAGAAAACAAATTGTGTTTTAAACCTTTCACATACAAAACATTTGATATAGTAAAATAATCGTTACCTACTACTCCAATGTCAATGATCCTTCCTTTACTGTTATCACCAAAAGTAACTACTCCCCCTTTTTTCATTTCTAGGCTAAGAAACTTTGACTTGTTGCCCGTCATGTGCTTTGAACATCCGAAGTCCAAGTTTCACACGTCTTTCTTGTCCTTAGCCTGCCAACGCACCTCAGTGTTGCTTGGGACACTGTGCTCATCATCGGATGGTGAGATGCTCTTTCCTATCAAGCACATATTGGCCTCCTCGTCAGCTTCTTGAACTTAATCCACTTGACTCCTCAGATATGACATCATCCCAAGTTTCAGCCTTAAGAACTTTCTTCTTGTCTTTCTTCTTGTGCCTCTTTTCTTTCAGCTATTTCAGGTATTTTGGGCACTTGGTCCTGATATGTCTGATTCTTTTGCAGTGGTAACATTTAGGTGGTGGATGCTCTTCATAATCGTCTACATCAGCTTTTGCTTTTCCTTTCTTGTACCCAGATTATTTCTTGCTGAAAAACTTTCTGAAAGAATTTCTTCTTTCAGGGTTTCTCATAAACCTCTTGAACTTCTTAACGAACAAGTTCTCCTCATATTCCTCGTCATTCTCATCAGATTCACTTTTCTCTTCCTTCATGGATTTCAACGCCAATGCTTTCTTCCTTGTCTCCAAATTATACTCTTGTTGTTGAATCCTTAGTTCCCCCTCATGAGTTTTCAGATTTCCTATGTGATTTTCAATTTGAAGAGTCTTTAGATCGTGTGACTCTGAGATGGTAGTCACTTTGGATTGAACTTCAGGGGAATGATCTAAGAATCTTCCTCACCGAATCACCGTTTGAAAAACTCTTTCCAAGAACCTTAGAATCATTCACAAATTTTTTTTGAATCTCGTGTACATGGAGTCTATGTCTTCATCAACCTCCATCTTGAACTTTTCAAATTATGACTCTAACTGGAACAGCTTTGAGTCCTTCACCTGCGATATGCGTTCATGAATAACTTAAAGTAAATTCCAAATATCATACACAGTTTCACATGCATACACTCGATTAAACTCAGTTCTATCTTACATACAAAATAAAGAGTTCATTGCCTTAGCGTTATTTTTACATCTTAATTTATCAATGTCATCCCATTTGTCCTTAGGATTTTCCATAATGACATTTCCAACTACCATTGTAGGTAGAGTGTAGCATTGTTCTATCACACCCCATACTTCAATATCTAAGGCGATTAGAAAAAAATCACATTCAAGTTTTCCAATAGTTATAGTCTGTGTAGTGTCAGTGAACAAGGGAGGTCCACTAATCCCTTGCCCCTCAGAAAACGTTTAATCATTATGCTCCATCACTCCCAGTGATGAAACCATTTTAGAGTAACCTTCCTCTGATACCAAGTGTTAGATCATGAGGCGCCCTTAGAGGGGGTGAATAAGGGTTAACACTAATTTTTCTCTTAGTCTATTTTTCTGGATGAAATAATTACAGAAATCCAAATCAATTTTTCTTAATCAACGATGAACACTTAGTATATCAGAAGAACATAAATGACGATAGTTTATTTAAAAAGTGTTACAAACAAAGTACAAAAATTCTCTATAAAGCTAGAGATCAAGGCTATGAAAAATAAACTCCTTTTGATTTCACCAGTCCTTCTACCAAGAACCGGCCGGCTATAGCATATCTCTCCCTAGATCTTGCTACTAGCCTCCCCCTGGATCTCACCATGATCTAGACATTGCACACAAGGCGGTGAAAACTCCTTAAGTCACACAAGGACCTAGGCGCCACACACAAGGCAACGATTTCCTCCTAAGCCACACACGGACCTAGACACCACACATAAGATGTCGATTTCTCTACCGATTATAATGAAGAAATGAAATTACAAAGAATAACTTTCAGAATGAAACTCCATCTAAATAAAGTGCTGAATATGCCGACGAATCCTTTCCAAGGTGCTTGAGATGTCGTGTATCAGTCGTCGCTTTTTCGCTCTCGAACCTTCTTGGGAAGATGAAGTTTTTCTGGATGTTGGAACTCCTTGGACAAGTTGCACATGAAGGAACACTCTAGAACGTAAAAATCATAATCTCTATAAAAAATGAGTCAGATATATACTTTGGCGCTATCGCCGACGATTCTGCGGGATGATCCGGTCGTGGCGAATCGTGCGCTATCGCATGGGCGATATCAATATTGCCAGGTGATATCAAGGTTAACTGAAAGTCATGGAGAGCATGCGGTAACTGTTTCGCAAGCTATCATTGGGTGGTAATACTGGATATCACCAGGCGATATCACTTTAACTTCTCTTTGCAATCCTGAATCCAAGCTAAAAATGATTTGAGTGTTAGACCTATTATATCTGCACATCATAAACACACGATAATCAAATACAAATGAGATTTGTTATTAGCAAACTAAGAAGAGTAGAATGCATGCTCCAACATCCAAGTACCCCCGGGTTGTTCGGGCAGTCGGGGGCTTTGGCCTACCTCCAAGGGTCGGTTGCCCTCATTGGCTGCCCGACACTCGTGCGACCGGGGGCTCTACCGGCCTCCAAGGGTCGGCTGCCCCCTTGTCCACCCGACGCTTAGGTGGTCGGGTTCTTGGCCATCCTCCCACGACCACCCTTCCCTGCTCTTGGTCATTTAACGCTCACGCGATAAGGGGCTTGACCGGCTTCCAAGGGCAGGCCGCCAGTTGGCCGCTTGACACACGGGTGGATGAGGGCTTGGTCGGCCTCCAAGTGCTGGCCGCCCCCTTGTCCTCTCGGCCTCCAAGAGCTGGCCTCCACCTCAAACACCCGAGGTATGGGCGATTGGGGCGGACGTGGCCTTAGTTGCCAGCCTTGCCCAACCGCTGGGCTCGTTGGGCCGCCCGGTTTCCTGGGTGGGCTTTTTCTCGGCCCGGGGGTAAGGTCGTCATTTCTCTAAAAATGACGATCCACGTGTTTAAATATAGGCTTTTTATTCGTCCGCCCGATAGTGATCATGTTAAATTACCGTGTCGTTTTTTCATAAAGCTATAAATAGACCTCAAATCCTCTTCATTTTCATTTTTTCCACCAAGGATTTCCTAACATGGCTTTCTTTATCTCTCTCTTCCTTCTCTCTAACGACTCAGTGCACTTCTAGTCATTCCATCCAACACACACTCCCTCAGCTGAAGTGAGGTGCCCGCCAACAACACATCCAGCATTCGTCATCCACTAGTCGACCACCAGTCTTTGTTGAATTTTTTGAAGTGAAAGTGGCGGCCTGGGTGATCTGTCCGCACAGTCTGTGCAGACTGGTATGGTAGCTAGATTGGTCTACAAAGTAGTGGCATGCAGGTTGTTCCCTCAAGGTAACCAGGCAAATATGATGGTTATCTGCGCTATCCGTCTGTTTTGTGCAGACTGGTCTTCGTATCCGATGGTGTTGTTTTCGCACCAGGGATGGCTGGTGGTGTGGACTTGGTATGGTTTTGTACCAAGTCCAGGTGTGCTCAGTTCAGGAGGTCGCACAGTTAGCATGGACTACTTTTTGTGTCCGCTGAGTTCGGCAGTTATCTGTTGAAACCAAAAACTCGGTTTCTTGTGGAGTTCACCCTTGGGGAAGGGGTGATCGCACACCTACTTCTCTCTTGCAAACCAAACAACAAGAGAGATGGGAACCGACCCACGGGCTTGGTGGGAGGACCCACCACACACCCGGAATATCTTAGAGCGCTTCCCCTCCTTAGCCAAAGGCCGAGCTAAGGCCGCCTCAGAAAGCACAAAAAATCTGAATACTGATAAGCGTGCCTTCTGAGGTGCCCCTTGAGTCTTATTTATAGTTTTCTAAAAACGGCCTGCAAATAGCCAACCTCCGCTGTTTTGAACTTCAATGTGCAACCAAACTAGCTCTGCCAACAGCGTAACTCCGCTGTTCTAACAAGCTATTCGCACCCATGGGAGGGGCATCCAGGTAATTTTGCCTCTGGGTCCCACTGTGCCGGTCCCAAGAATCGGGAGGTCGGCTCGCCACTGCTCTCTACCCCCATGGCGCGGGTGCGACCTGGCTCCCGCGACTCACCTTCTCTCCTTGGGCGAGTGCGAGCCAGGCCTCCACGACCCGCCAATGCTTTCTCCGAGGCGGGCTGGCGGCCAGGTCGCCTATAGGAGAGCGGCCTGGCCGGTCTCAGACTGTCGCTATGGGAGCTCCTGAGGGGGCTCGCTGATCTGGGCTCGCCGAGCTCAACCCCAATTATTAGTTCGAAGTATACCGAGCTTCGTTCGACTATCTCCGAGCTCCATCCTCTGCTCGACTAATGCCGAGCCCAAACTCTGCTCGACGAACTCAAGGTGAGTGTGTGTGTGTGTGGGGGGGGGGGGGGGGGCAGCTCGTGCGGCTCACTCGTCTGGCTTTGGCGAGAGCGAGCTGGCCACCCGGTGCATGCCCGCATGCTGTTCTGGTGCAGGCAGGGTGCCTTGGTCCTCTCGCCTAGCCTGGTGGGCCCACTCGGCGAACACGGGGTTGTACACAATCCCCGCTCTTTTTGAGCTTGACCAAGCTCGGAAAGAATCATCCAACCCACGTGTTCGGTGAGTGCTGTGCTGAGTTATCGAGGAATCTTCTGGTGGGTCCCATTCCCTGGCTATAAATATGCCACTGAGCCCTCTGAAAATCCTACCCCTTTTGCCTTTCTCAGTGAACTGTGGCTGCACTATGCCTGTCAGTGAGGACGTGCGAGCCCGGCTAGCAGCTGTGAGCCAAAAGTCCAGAGAAGAGGCCCTTGAGTCCGCCCCGTGGTTGGTGCGTGGGTCGCCCGCCCCCCTTTTCAGGCTGGTAAAGGGGAGAATCATCAGGCAGTCCCCGACAAATGACTTCCCGGGCTCCAGCTCAACAGCAGGCACCGAGGTCGTTCTTGAGGCATGCGCGCACCCCCACCTGACTTGTCGCTTCATTTCTGACTTTTCTTCTTGCAGGTGTCGCCTCACGAGGGCGGAGATTGGGGAGGGGAAGAGGGTTCCCCCTTGCTCTCAACCGAGCGGGATGCCAGCCCCTCGGGCCTGGGGCGCCCCCTCCGGACACTTCTCGGTCGCTGATCCCCCTGGGCTGGGGAAATCCATTGCAGCTCTTGAGGGGGGACTCTTCCAGGGCCGGTCGGGTTCTTCTCATCCATCCGCCGGTGCGAGCGACATTCCGACCCCTGGTAAGCTCGTACTTGTGCCTGTTTTATAATTGCTCATCCCCTCTGACTTTTCTCTTCGCAGGTTTTAACGCGGTCTCCTCCGATGCCAAGATGAGCGCGGGATATTCACCTCCCCTTGACACGGAGGGGATTTCAGAGTATCTGGGCGACCCAGCGAATGCAGCCGGGATGAAGAGACAATTGACGCGGCTGTTTTAGAAGCATACTCTGCTACTATAGGAGATCTTCAACAGGGTTGACCGAGACAACACTACGACGGAGGCGCGACTCGCGGCTCTGGAGGGAGCGCGACACCCAGCTGGAGGGGAGGAAGTTACTTCTCCTGGAGTGCATATTATGCGGGCCGAGGAGCGGCTTAGGCACACCACGAAGCAAGTCAGCCTGGCCCAGCAGGAGATGGTGGCGGTTTGCGATTACGACTATCCTCGCATGCCGCCCCGAATTGGGACGCGAGGGCGGGGCAGATGGAAATGGATCCAGTACTGACCCGCCTACCCCCTCCCCACAGTCAGTCGCCGGGTCAGGACGGACCCATATGTTGGGTATTGTATCCACAATCACCTGGATTTGAGGAAGCCACCTGTCAAGCTAAGATGAATTCACAATGTATTTGATGAAACTTCTTAAGTTGTGCTTGCAGTTCTTCCACGCTAAGTGCACACCAATGTCAGGGTGCAGTAGGTCAATATACACGGGTCTGCACGACGTAATCCCTCGTTGAGCAGATCAGTGGGTTGGCCTACGTGTACTCTCTCTATTGGAGTGCACTTAATTTCAAGTACAGGGCCGTGTTTATGCAAGAGAAGCCAAGGAGCATGGATGGGTCAAGGAGCAGCTCTTGGGTGGAAAGACGAAAATTCGTCCAAGGAAAATTCGACGAGAATCACTAGTGATTCTCGCCGAATCGTCGAGAATCATTAGTGATTCTCGCCGACTCTTTCAGGATACCTCAACACGGTGCCAAGTAAGATTCGGCGAGAATCACTAGTGATTCTCGCCGAACCAGTCGTTAAGCAGATCTTGAATACAAGCTATATTCATTGAGAATCAACAAGTGATTCGGCGAAAATCACAAGTGATTCTCGACGAATCGTCGAGAATCACTAACTGATTCTCACCGATTCGTCGAGAATCACCTGCGAATCTCGCCGATTCTTACTTAGCGATTTCTCTGGAAGCTGCTGGACCGGATTCTGCCGCTGGACTATTTTGAACCAGATTTTGGGTTTCTACTTGTGGGACCCACAACGGTCATATTGTTAGCATATACAGTGTGTAAATACACGGGTATTTCTGAACAGTAAAAAAGAGCGAAGAAAAGAAGAAATACGCGAGCACGGACAAACCCTAAATCGCCCCTTCCGCTCCGCCGCCGCAGTCGCCGCTCGCGACAAGTTGGTCTCCGCTGTTGATCGCGTTTCTTCCCGATCTCCGGTTACAGAAGCCTAGCTAAGCTCAGCGTCTCACGTGTCTAACCGGAGATCTCTTGTCTCTCGATTTGTAGATCGGGAAAGTCTTCCCCATCCGAATCAATCGAGACGATTGATCCTAGTGTGACCGTTAGTAGACCTAGCTAGCTTCGCTACGAAGTTTGGATCTCTAAAGAAGTGCAACCGCTCATCATTGTCGCCGCTGATTCCGTGAACCTTGCCGCCGCCCATCTTGCCGCCGCTGGTTCCGGGGAGATCCTCTCCAAGAGAGATCTAAGGTTGTGGACTCCTTGTGGACGTCAAGAACACGTCGTCAACAAAGAGGGACATCTTAGTCTCCAAACGAAGTTTGTATCTCGCGTATATTCTAGTTTTACTTTTGTTGTAAAGGAACATTTGTTCCGTGTTGTAAGGGTTGGGTGCAACCCGGTTTGTGGGAGTGTTGACTCCTACGTGTGGAAGGGTTCCTTCCGATAGTGCAAGGATTGGATTTCAATCCTGTTGGAGAAGTGACCGAGTCGTCCCTTGTTGGGAGATAGGTTGAAGGGGGGAAAGTGGATGTACCCAAGTCGGGGAACCACTATAAATTGCCTGTGTATTCTGTGTGCTGTGCTGTTTATTTTTATTGTGCAGATACAATCTTAAATTCCGCAAAAACGTTGCACGTCACCTATTCCCCCCCCCCCCCCCCATAGGTGAAGCTAGTTGACACTAGGTGAACTTTCAAGTGGTATCAGAGCCAGGTTACTCATCAAAAAGGTTAACACCTTGAGTAGAATCCTTCCACCAGTGTCAGAAGCATGGAGCTGGATTATGAGATATCGCCACTCAAACTCCCCACATGCATAAAGGATTATTATCCCATCTGGAGGATGAGAGTGTCGTATCACTTGGATGCTATCGATCCTCGAGCATCCTTCATCCTGGAAGAGGGTCCGTTTATTCCCATGAAGACCTCCAACTCTGGAATCCAAGTGCCCATGTGCATTGATGAGATGTCAGAGACGGAACTGTCACTATTTAACTTGGACGAGAGGATTCGTCAAATTATCTTGGATATCTGGTCTGGAGCTTTTCGTTCTAGATTAGAAAAATGTAGGACAGCTAAATCCATGTGGGTGATGATCTCAGAGTTGATGGGGGAGTCAGAGAAAGCTGGAATATGCTGTCAACCAGATGATGAAGCCTATGTGGGGGTCCTCACCTCTGAAGATGAAGGCAAGGATCTCTTGGACAGCATCAGAGCTCCAGTGTCCGTGTCTGAGACTGAAGAGACCAGTGAGGAAAGCAGCTCTGATGAGGATGACGCAATGGTCACTGGCTCAAATGACAATAACACTGAAGAGCAGGTAACTTCTTCATCCTGTCCCATCTCTTTTGAACTTTCTGAAGACAGGAACTGCTTTCCTCCAGAAGATTCTGATTCTCTGAAGAGAGCCCTTCAGTCAAGCAACCTACTTGCTGAGGAGAAAGCTCAAGAGATTGCTCGACTGAAGATCTTGTTGGTTCTCCAATTGGCGTCTAACAAGGTAAAAGACTCCAAAATCTCAGCTCTAGAAAGTAGTCTAGAAAATGAGAAAAGAATAGTATCAAACTTTTCCAAGGTTGATGCTATAAAGAGAAAGCAAGAAAACGGGTGGATCTCCTGGATTATCAATTCGTGGAGAAATGGGGAAACGGTATTCCGACCCCCCACACCAAGCAGGAAGGCAACTTATCATGCCTTCAGGTATGACCACAGGAATAGTCGTGGTCACTGCAAGGGTGATCTGTCCCCATGTGGAGACACCCGGAGTGCAAGGGCCGTCGTGGCCACCCATGAGAGAATACCTAAGGCTCATCCTGAGCCCTTTGTATTCACTGCCACTGCCTCAACTCGGTGTGAATCTACATGTCACAGCTCACAGAAGACTTCTCACCACCTGAGGACACAGGATAGGGAGGATAGAAGTCATGGTGTAAGTTTTCATGGGGCCTCAGGAAGGGGGATGCCTGAAAGAAAGGAACTACCTTCCCGGCCTCATGACGCTCACAACATGCATTCCTTCCACCCTTCCAGGTGTCACGATGGAAGAGGAAATTGTGTGAGGCAATCATGCTCTATCCCGTTTAGACCTAGGACCGTGACTACCTCAGTCGCTAGATCAGGTCGGAAACGACGATACAACATTCACCCATGTTGGTGCTGTGGCAAAGTGGGGCACTTTGCCATCGACTGTTGGCACAACCCCTCTGTGCCAAAGGCAAGGGCTTATCCACATTCACGGGACAGAGGTAGTCTTCCTGGCGGGTTTTCTGAAGGAAGGCAGTCGAGTGCTTATGCTAACAGGAACCTAGGACCCAACATGATTTGGGTTCCTACAGTAAAGTAATTCTTTCTTGCAGGGTAGTCTAGGTTCCCTTAAATATGATGGGAACTAGATAGTAGGTGGCTCAAGAATAAATTGGAACAAGCGTCTGGAATAATAGATGTGATATCTAATTGAGCTTATTCACATCGAGCTTCTAATATGCTTTACCTGGGGGACTAAATGATAACTCTCATAATCCCAGCTATGTTTGCTCAGTTCTAGGACTTGAGTCATAGGGTATCCACAGTTATATATATATATATACATATACATCTTTATACGTATACTTCACTTGTATGTACGTACATCTAAGGAATGTCAACTGAGATGAGGGTGATTGCAAGTCAGTGTTTTCTTGATCACTTTCCAGTTGTCCTTGAATCATCTAATAACATGGAGGAAAAAGTCCTTATTACATTGGCCTTGAAAAGCTTATTTAGTGATCCTGGTTATTGTTCTAACCTCTTCTTTTAGTGTTCCCTTCATGAACTAGGAATTGATTTTATGATGGCAAATATACAGATTTAAATAAAGGACCTGTAGCATATGCAAAGCGTGTTTACTAGCCTTTGAGGAAACTTAAAAGATATTCGTCACTCGTTGCAGAAACCCTGAAAGAAATCATGAATTTTCCATCTGTTCCCTAAAAACTAGCGAAGATTGTCATCAAGAAATATATGGAAAAGCCGGAAACCCGTTAAATTCATTCTAAATTCCATTTATCTCACGTGGTCTCCCGCCGAACTCATCTTTATGTACATTAGAATCCCGCCGACCCTTCACCTTCCATAAGAATCCCGCCGAAGGAGCACACCATAAGAATCCCGCCGAAGGAGCACACCATACGAATCCCGCCGAACTTCGCAGGAGACACGCCAAATCTCACTAGGTTTCTACCGCCGACTCTTCCCATTCCCACCGACTCGCGGAAGCACGCCGAATCTCGCGGACTCTCTCCTTCTCCGCCGGAAACTCGCTGAAGGGCAACTCGCCGACTCCCGCAGGAAAGCTCGCCGACTGGATCTCCATCGAAGGTCTCCCGCAAGAATCCCGCCGAAGCTCTTACCGACGATCTCTCCCTGTTTCGATTCTTCTCCGCTCGAACTAACTCAACGTCTACACCGTTAGGTATCCCCTCACCCTCACTTGGACTTGATCACTAGTATCGCTTCCTTTTTGATTTTTGATTAAGCGTAGAATAGGGCTTCTCCCCTTAGATCTGCAATGGCTCCAAGGACAACTGCTGGGTTGGTCACTGGTTGCGAGCTAATTCGAACTGGGTTCTCTCACGCCTCTGACGAATTCAGAAACATTATTCTGATGCGGGAAGAGGCTGGGCTTTCATTCGTCCTGGAGCACCCTTGCAAAGTCTTGGACAAAGAGGTGCTGGAGTTCTTCGCTACCGCACGACTCCGGAATGGCGACTCACTTATCAAAAGCAAGGTGGCTGGGGCAAAGGTCAAGATGTCTACCAGCAAGCTGACCCGCTTCCTGCAGCTCTCTAGCTCGGAGGACGAGGAATATCTTGAGGAAGAAGACAAAAGCAGGACTCTCCTATTCTGTGGTCTCCCACGAGGAACTCGGTCGATCAAGCGCAAGGATATGAATGAAGAAGGGAAGCTTCTGTCTGACATAATTGGAAAGGTGCTCATCTGTAAGCCGGGCTCTCATGACCATATCTCAGCGGATATGTTCAAGATCCTGATAGCTATTGTCGCCGTAAAAGGTTCAACTGGGGGGCGTTGCTGTTCGAGAAGATAAAGGACACCTTGAGCTCTCCGAGTTTTGGCCGCATCATAAGTCTGTTTCTAAATCAGCTAAATGGAGACAAGTTTGACATGAGTAAAAGTGTTCCTTTACACTACTTGAAGAAGATGGAATCAAGTGTGTTTGACCGATGGGAGAGGCGTATTGGGCAGACTGCCGTGGAAGAACAACAGGAAGTATCTCCAGCAGTCACCCCCAGTGGAATTCCTGATACTTTGACTGCAGGAATCGAGGGGGAGCCTCTACCCCCTCATACTGATGTAGTATCTGACATCTCCCAGCTGGCTAGAGATGCTGTGGCAGATCTACTCGAAGAAAGTGAACCTGAGCTGGAGCATGGGGAGGCCCCGAACCGAAACGATCAAGGAGACGAAGCTACTATACTGGAGACTACTGACAAAGAGTTGGAAGAGGCTGCTGATGAAGATGATTTCATGGATGATGATGGAGAGGAAGACGGGAATGAGGGACATGAAGCTTTGGAGGCTCCAGATCTCTTTGAACCTCCATCTGACAAGCCTGCACCAGTGGAGGGGGAGTCTGAAAAATCTACAGAGGCCGCCAGCATTCCCCTATTAGAGACTGTGCTTGTATCCAGCTCTACAGATGCGTCTGCTGAAGAGCAAGGCCAAGAAGTGCCTCCGGCTCTTCCATTACGAGATGAGCTAGCCACTCACACTGTAAATGTCATTCAGGGCATAGTGAATGAACTTAAAGCCTCCTTTGATAAAGCTCAGAGTAAACTGCTGAAAAGGATCAAGACATCTGAAAATCTCATGCTCAAGAATATGGTGGAGATCAACCATAAACTTGACGCGATGGAGAAGAAATTTGAAGCAAAGTATACCGAGGCCGGCAAAGCTGTCACACTTCTCATGGCCGGATTGAAAAAGAACACTGATACTCTTGCTGTTGTAAATCAGAATGCTCATGTTGTCGCGAACAACATTCAAAAGTTTGACGGTAATATGGTCACCCTCAACGCCAATCAACAGGCCTTGGTCACTGAATTCTCCCGGACCACCAAGCATATTGATGACTCCCTGCACTCCTATGCAAACTTCATCGCTGTCGAAGCCAAAAAGGGGGAGAAGGACTACATAGCTAAGATGGCTGAGCTCCGAGAAGTCATGATCAATAACTTCGAACAGTCAAACAAGTACGTCTATGACAGCAACTGGTGGATGCTCCACCAGGCGTTAGGCGTCGCCGTGCCTGAAAATCCTGCGGATACTCATGCTCCTGAGACATCTACGACCGCTGAGGGAGTAAGTGCTGCTGAGGGAATAAGTGCAAGTGCTGCAGATGTTCCCATAAGTGAAGCTGATGCTAGGGCTATCTCCAAAGCTAAACTGAGGAGCATGTTTGACCAAGAGGCCCTAGCAAAAGCCAGGGGGAAGAGAAAAGCTCAGGAAGGGACCTCCAAGGAGACACTAGCTGAGAAGAGAATCAGAATGAGTGAGGAGGAAGTTCGAAACGAAAAGTGGAGTCCAGTTTCAAAGAACATCATCTTGGACACCTTCTGGCTACAAGAAAAGGGAGAACTCAATCGGAACCTCCTGACTTCAAGGCATCTCTTACAATATACGGACCTTCCCAGTTGGGGTTGAGCTTCCCCACGGTTGCAGATCTTCCCGCTGCATCTACCTTCTTCAAGACGATGTCCCCTTCTACAAATTGTTTGACTCTGACATGCTTGCCAAAGTATTTGACCATTCTCCTCTTCACCTCCTCCTGCCGGACGACAGAGAGGTTGCGTAATTCCTCCACCATGTCAAGGGAGAGCCACAGTTCCTCCTCGTTTTCAGTCAGCCATTCTTCCCTGTATTCTTCCGCCGCGACCACCCGAGGCGTTTGGACTTCAAATTCTATAGAAATACTGCTTCACATCCGTGCGAGAACTTGAATGGGGTCTCTCCTGTTGTTGTGTTGGGGGTCGTCCTCAGGGCCTAGAGGACCGAGGGAAGCTGTTCCACCCAGCTTCACTTCAGGTTTTCCACCTTCTTCTTTAGGAGGTTCACAATGATCCTATTTGCCGCCTCCACCTACCCGTTATTAATGGTGTGGTGGACCGAGGCAAACCTGAGGTCAATTCTGAGATTCTCGCAGAAGCTGGTGAATTCCGCGATGGCGAACTGAGGCCCATTATCCGCGATAGTGGCCTGGGGTAGACCTTGGTGGCACATTATCTCTCCCCAAACAAAATTTCTGATGACTTGGGAGGTCACCTTGGCCAGCGCCTTCGATCACCTCCAACCACTTGGAAAAATAGTCTATCATTACCAACGGGAACCTCCTCTGCTCGCTGGCCTGGGGGAATGGTCCAACCAAATCCATTCCCCAAATTGCAAAGGGCTCGGTGTTCGTGATGCTCTTGAGGCGCTGATCCGGCTGCAGTTGGAGAGGGGAAAACAACTGGCACTTATGGCACCTCCTTGTGAATTCTGCAGCGTCGTGGCCCATGGTTTGCCAGAAGTATCCCTGTTTGATCATCCTCCCTTCCAGGGTCTGACTCCCGGAATGACTCCCACACTCCCCGGAGTGGACTTCTTCCAAGATACTCTGTACTTCCCTCTCGGCCACGCAACGAGCCAGCATCCCCGAGAGAGTCTTTCAATACAGTTGCCCGTCTCAGAGGAGGTAGTATGCCGACTTGTATCTGAACTTCTTCTTGTCCATCCTCTCTAGATACTCCCATGTAGAACGGAAGGTCGTGAACGGATCCATCCACAAGGGGTGTTGGTCCACCTCCATCAGATCTCCCTCTTCGATGGAAGGGTGAAATAGATCGGTGATGGTACCCCCCACCCTAGGACCATGCTTTGCCAGCTGATCAACTTGCTCATTCTCCTCCCGGGGCACGTGTCGGATGGAGAAGGTTTGGAACGTGTCGATGACCCCCTTCACTTTGGCTAAGTATAGTCGTAGGGTAGGCTCTCTCACCTTAAACTCCCTATTGATCTGGGAAGCCACCACCATGGAGTCAGTGAGGACCTCCACGTCGAGCACTCCCAACTCCCTGGCCAAGCGCAGCCCCGCTATTATGGCCTCGTACTCGGCCTGGTTGTTGGTGATGGGGAAATACACCATTACCATTTATTTGATCCTCGTCCCCTGGGGGATTTCGAAGATTACTCCCACTCCCAAGGAATGTCTTCCTGAAGCGCCGTCAACCTTCACCTTCCATGAATTTAGACGAGTGAGCTCTTCCTCCGCTACCTCGATCACATAGTCGGCCAAAAAGTCGGCCATTGCTTGGTCCTTGATCGAGAGGTAGGGGACTAAGGAGATGTCAAACTCGCTCAACTCTACCGACCATTTGGTTAGCCTACCTGAATGGTCTACCCACTCAAAGATGTTGTAGAGGGGATGGTCAGTCACCACTCGGATGGAGTGTGTCTGGAAGTAGGGCCGGAGCCTCCAAGCCGAGATGATTCGGGCGAAGGCCAGCTTTTCCAAGATGGGATACTGAAGCCCGGCCTTCCTCAGGACCCTGCTCCCATAATATATGGGGAGCTGCTTCTTCCCTTCTTCCCAAACCAGGATGGAGCTCAAGGCCTCTACTCCGACCCCGAGATACAAAAATAGGTCCTCCCACTCTTTCGGCCCTTGGAGTGGCGGAGCCTGGGTCAACTGCCTTTTCAGGGCCTGGAATGCCTCCTCATACTCATTCGTCCACTCAAAATTTAGACCCCCCTTAGTGTCTTGAAGAAGGGGGAGCACTTCTCACCGAGCCGGGAGAGGAACCGACTCAATCCCGCTAACTTCCTCGTCAACCGCTACACCTCTTTAGCATTCTGTGGTGACCCTTATTCCATGATGGCCTTGACCTTGTCAGGATTTGGATTGACCCCTGCTGACGTGAGGAGATTCTCCAAGAACTTTCCCCTGCTGGCTCCGAAAACACACTTCAGGGGGTTCAACCGCATCTTATATTTGTGCAGGGTGGCGAAGGTTTCCTCCAGGTCCTGGAGGTGAGAGTCTACGTACCGACTCTTGAACATGAGGTCGTCTACGTACACCTCCAGGTTCCTCCCCTTTTGTTCCTGGAAGACCCTGTCCATCATCTTCTAGTATGTTGCCCCTGAATTCTTCAACCCAAAGGGCATCATCTTGTAGCAGTAGCATCCATCTCCTGTAATGAATGAGACATACTTGATGTCCGGGTGGTGCATCCTGATCTGATGGTGACCTGAAAATGCATCTAAGAAGCTCATTACAGGAAAACCGACGGCTGAGTCAACCAGCACGTCGATCCAAGGCAAGGGATAACAGTCATTACGACATGATTTATTAAGCAAAGAAAAATCAACACACATACGCCACCTGCCGTCTCCTTTTTAAACCATGACTACATTGGAGACCTAGCTGGGGTATTGTATTGTAACAACCCAAAGTGCAAAATGGGAAAATTGTGGGTGACACGGCCTGGGACACGGGCATGTCCCAGGGCGTGTCCTGCTCGGGTGCGGAGACGTCGAGAGTTCGATGAAAAATGTGTTCGACGAAGTGTTCGGGAGGAACACGCCCCATGTCACGGGCGTGTCATGGGGCATGTAACAGGCGTGTCTGACCCACATGACTACTCGAGTGATTATCTCGAGTAGGACTCGAGTAGTGGTGACACGGGAGTGTCATCCTTCGGACACGGGTGTGTCCCGTTCTATGATGACTCGAGTAGATCTCGAGGAAATCTCTTGAGTGGGTAGAAATGTCTCGAGTACCTAAGGAACACGGGCATGTCGGTCATGTGACACAGGCGTGTAATGACTAACTACGCGAGTAGTCCTCTAGAGTAGGTCGCGAGTATGACTTGAGTGAGGTACACGCCCTATGACCCGGGCGTGTCTGGGATGACACGGGCGTGTACCCTGGGCGTGACCTGTTTCGGGATAAGGCGTTTTGAGCACCACTTAGAGAGCACGGCCTGTGACACGGGCGTGTCACAAGGCGTGTCAGACCCGAAAAGTGATTTTACAGCTTTTTTGTGGTCGTTCATTTTCTTTAGCTGGGATCTAAGGGCCGAGAGACCTTCCTGCTTCCTTAAGGCCGAGATTTGAGAAAGAAGACTCATTATGTTCTTGCCTTCATCTTTCTAAAAAGCTTAGAGAGAGAAAGAGAGAGGAAGAAGGAAGAAGAAGAGGGGCTGATCTCTGGTGGAGCTTGAGAGTGTCAAGCTGAGATCTGGGGCCATATTTGCGGAGGAAAAGCTGTAGCAGTTCTTTGTACCCAGCTAGGAGTTCATGGAACCGAAGCGGTCTTCAAGGGTAACGACCTTTCTTCCTAGCCATGTGAAAGCTTCCTTTTTGGCATATGCATGATTCCCCCACCAAAGGGTGGCTGATTTTGGTAGTCTTTTGGGTTTATTCATGGAATACCCTTTCATATAGATCCAGAAATGGAGTACGGAATAGGCATGCTGTGTGAAACCCATCTGGACAGGTTGGTCTGGATTGGTGATGTTGCATATACGAATCGGAGAAGACTCCGTGATAAACATGTAGTTTAGGAGTCGACGGGTTGGACCTGTGAAAGGAAGTAGCAAGAAGTACTGAAGTGGTAGTCCAAGAAAATACCAGTATAATGGTTACGATGCTTGTGTTGTTGGGTTCTACCTGTGAAAGGAAGTAGCAGGAAGTACTGGATTGGAATTCCAAGAAGTACCCTTTGTAATGCTTAATAGTCATAGGTGGTACCTGTGAAATGGAGTAACAGGAAGTACTGGCGTGGTAGCCAGGAAATACCCCGGACATTTGTGATATTTGCGGTGTCCACCTACGAAGAGAGTAGTAGGAAGTACTGGTGTGCCCAGGAAAGACCCGCTGATGTGTGACATAAAATGGGTGTTAGAGACATACCCAAGCTTGAATGCCAGAACAGGATCGGTGAGACCTACCCGCGCCTTTATTTAGCCGCGAGTCCGCCGTACTCGGTGATGGCAAGGCGATTTGAGCAACGAGGGGTGGAGGATCCGACCTGCATTATGTCCGTCCGATGTGAGACCAGAAGGTGTGGTCTATTGGAGCGCATATCAAGAGTCTTAGGCCTACGCGCCGTGATACAATGAGGGCCTACGGGTCAGTCTCGGTTCACTAAGACTATAAAACTCCGGCTGCACGCCATGGAGTAAATGCTCAAGTGATTTGTCATTAGGTTGCGACCCTGATACGGTGGTGGGCAACTGGTTCGCCGGTACACCAAGAATGTGCGCTGAGTGCACGGACCGTCGGGCCGGGTGGCTGATGGTTGTGATGGCATGTGTGCGTGAAAGCACATTATATGAGATATATATCCATGCTTGTGAGATGCTATGCCTGCAGGGAAGAATATCGCTGCCCCGAGAAAGGGGTAGGGTCGTTATAATTTGGTCAGCTGAATGCTGACTGTTGCCTTTGTTTGCCACACTTGGGTGGAATGTCCTTGTGCAGGTGCTGGAGAACCGAGCGGGACGCATAAGGGCTGAAGTCCCTGATGCTTTTGCTGTTGCCGCTACTAGCCCTCGAAGGCTAAAAGAAATGAAAGTGTTATGTTTTCTTTTTATGTGGCCGGCCTGCGTGCCAATGGTTGAGGCCACTTTTTGAAAGCTCTGTAAGGCCATAAGGCCAACTGTTTATGTGTGTTGTAAGACCTTCCTATGATGTATAAAATGTGGAGGTTTTATATGTTGGACATTCAGGTGTGGAGTTCAAGTGTAGTGTTATAGGCTTCCGCTAGAATGCAATGTGTTACAGTGTGCTGTGCTACTTTGGTACCATACCGTGACGTCACCCTCTGTTTTGTGGTATATGCTGTGGGGCCCCTGCCGGACGTTCTAGTATATACTATGTAAACGGATGGGGGGTGTTACATTTTTTGTATCAGCTATCTTGGTCTTTCCCTCTTGAATTCGTGGTCGACTTCCTTTGTGGGGTGGAAAGCACATGTCTGTGCGAACCCAGTTAACATGATTGAACTCCCGAATGTCCGTGGTAGGACTGCAAATACCTGTGTTTGGGGAACCTGTGAGTTCCTAGTATTGCTCAAGGCTTACCATGAGGTACAGGTTCAACCCTCTGATCCGGTAATGCATCCCATATCGGTTAGTGAAATTGAGCAGACAGCGAGGGAAAGCGCATCAGCTTCATCGGTGAACGTGTGTTTGAGCCAAGGAGAGGACACGGTTGAGGACTATTTTCATGCATTTGTTGCAATGAGACAACAACCCGAGTTTGTGTTTGAAACCGAGGGGATGAATATCAATTGGTTTTACGACGGGTTACGTCAGGAACTCCGTTTCTTATTGATGGGTCCTAAGCTATTGGGATTCCAACCACTGGTGGAGTCAACTAAACGATTGGATATGGACTTGACAAGAGCCCAGCAGATGCCTGCGACCAGGAAAGTGAGAACTCCAAAGGTTGGAAAGTCTATTCACCGCAAGAGGCAGCGACTCGAGACTCGTACTTGTTATGCTTGTGGCCAAGTAGGACACATTGCTCATGACTGTTGGGATGGTATGCAGTAGCCAAAGAAGCAAGACAAGTGCTATTTGTGTGGTAAAGCAGGACATAAAGCCCGAGATTGCCGTGTTAGCTCTTAGCAGGCAATACATACGAAGGACATGTCGACGTGATGATGCACATAAATAATGGGGCTTCTCATGTATGGTGGATTATGCATGTATTATCTGCACAGTGAGCCGTGTTGGATGGTAGTTCTATGATGATGTTTATGCTATGTGAATACAATACATGTATGTGTGGGATCAACGTGTTTGTATGATAGTCGTGAACACGAATAGATAGTTGATGCTTGATGATTTTGCCCAACCTTATCAGGAGTGGTCGACGTTTGGTTGAGCAGGAAATCAGAGCGTCTTATATGGAGACGGGAAAAGCAGTGGTGGAGTCCTCTGCGTCCCAGGCGCAATCCTAAGTGTTACAAATGTACGATAATCGTATTGATTGCTTTTTGTATGCATCTTGTGTATGTAGCTTGTGTGTGTTATGTGCACCACAGGCTTTGCGATGATTCGGAACACGCTATCGCGAGCACTGTTTGATATGGGTGTGTCGCATTCTTTTCTGTCTAAAGAGTTCATAACGCGGCTTGGGATACCTAATCGTGTAAAGACAGATAGCGTCAGAGTGGTGTTGCCGAATGGTTGTATGATGCTTGCGGATCAAGCTTGCGATGTGGCTATACAAATAGGAAGTCGGGATTTCTGCTTGACTGCATCTGTATTGCCGGTATCAGCATGGGCAGATGTGTTTCCCAAGGATCTCCCTGGGCTACCACCCTAGTGAGAGATTGACTTCTCGATCAAGTTGGTACTAGGTGCGAAACCTGTGGCCCGCTCGCCATATAGCGTCGCGCCGAAGAAGATGGCGGAGTAGGAAATCCAACTGCAAAAGTTGTGAAAGCAGGGTTAGATACGCCCAAGCATGTTATCTTGGAACGCCCTTGTGCTTTTGGTGAAAAAGAAAGACGGTGGCTTGCGGGTTATGTATTGATTACCGCGAACTGCGTAAAAGAAATGTCCGACTCTACGGATTGACGAGTTATTGGATCAGCTAGTGGGATCAACCGTTTAATCGAAGTTGGACTTGAAATTTGGTTATTACCAGTTGAGGATACGGGAAGAAGATCTTCCCAAAACCGTATTTGGAACACAGTACGAGCACTATGAATTCACGGTAATGCCGTTTGGGCTGTGTAATGCGCCCTCGGTATTTATGGACTTGATGCACCGAATATTTTGCGAGTACCTGGATCTGTTCGTGATAGTGTTCATTGATGATATCCTGGTGTGCTCGAGATCGAAAGCCGATCATGAGAAGCTTTTGCGGTTGGTGTTGAATACATTGAGGTAGAATCAGCTCTATGTCAAGTCCTCGAAGTGCGAGTTTTGGCTATCATTGGTGGCTTTTTTGGGCCATGTGGTGAGTGGAGCGGGCATAGCAGTGGATCTAGTGAAGATAAGGGCAATACAGGAGTGGCCAGTGTTGTCTTCAGTGGTCGAGGTCAGGAGCTTCCTTGGACTAGCGGGCTACTATCAAAGATTTGTTGCAAATTTCTCGCGGATCGCTTTGCCACTGACCACGCTGACGCAAAAAGATCAAAAGTTCGTTTGGACGCCAGAGTGCGCACGAGCTTTTGACGAGCTGAAGATTCGGTTGACCACGGTGCCTGTGTTGTCTTCGCCATGTGGTACCGATGGATTTGTAATCTACAGTGATGCCTCAGGGAGCGGCTTAGCCTGATGGAAAGGTGATTGCTTATGGCTCACGCCAGCTGAAGGTGCATGAACAAAACTATCCCGTACATGACTTAGAATTGGCGGCGGTAATCTTTGCACTAAAGCTGTGGCGACACTATATTTATGATGTGAAGGTGGAGATCTATACAGATCACCAGAGCCTATTGTACCTGTTAGAGCAGAAGGACCTGAATATGCGACAATGAAGGTGGTTGGAGTTCCTCGGGGACTACACCGTCGAGATTCACTTGTACTCCCGGAAGGGGAATGTTGTCGCGGATGCCTTAAGTCGGGGAGATCCGACAGGGCGAGCTGGTTGCAGCGGCATGATGAGCGTCTCATCCAGGAGTTGGAAGCATTGGAGATCTCGTGTGTTGATAAGAATTCCACCGCCGATGCATGTTTGAACATGACGGAGGTGCAGTGTGACCTTGCAGACCAGATTCGACGAGCAACGGGGTTAGATGAAGATCTCTTACGCTATGCTAAAGATGGGCCAGAGGGCAAGTTCTCCTGGGATGACGGTCTTTTACGGAAAGAGGGCCGTTTGTGCATCCCGAATTTGGGTAAATTGAGGGAAGAACTGATGTATGAAGCGCATTATACGAAGTACTCAATTCACCCAGGGAGCACGAAGATGTTCAGGGATATGAAAAAGCAGTTTGGGTGGCCAGGGCTAAAGAAAGATGTTGCTCATTATGTGGCCAAATGCCAAACATGTGCTATGGTGAAGGAGGAATGCCAGAAATCGGGCGGTTATGTGAAGTCGTTGCCGATTCCAGAGTGGAAATTTGACGATATTTTCATGGATTTCGTGCACAAGTTGTCGAGATCTCAGCGCGAAAATGATTTCATCTGGGTGATTGTTGATCGGCGAACGAAAGTCACACATTTCCTACCAAACAGACGAGATGATTCGGTAGAAAGTTTGGCAAAATTGTATGTTGACCAGGTTGTGCGGCTACACGGTGTTCCTCAGAGCATCGTAAGTGATCGAGATGGGTGGTTCACATCGAATGACTGGAGGTTAGTTCATCAATTGTTGGGCACGAAGTTGACATTCAGTACGGTCTTTCATCCCCAAACTGATGGCCAAACTGAATGGACCAACAGAATGATGGAAGACATGCTTCGGATGGGCGCCCTCGACTTTGGGAAGAGATGGGAAGATCATCTCTATATGGTGGAGTTCACTTGCAATAACAACTACAAAGCGAGCATCGGCATGGCGCCGTATGAAGCTCTGTATGGTCGAAAGTGTCGTACTCCCTTAGCTTGGATAGAAGCGGGCGAAGCCAGCATGTATAAGCGTAATGAAGTCGATGAAGCAAATTCGACAATACGTACTATTCGAGAGAGGCTATTGATCGGTCAAGATAGACAAGCGAAATACTACAACGCCAAGCACCGGAACGTGGAGTTCGCGGTAGACGATTGGCTATACTTGAAGATCAACCCTTCAAAGGCGTATCCAGGATTCAAAGCCTGAAAAAGTTGAGTCCAAGATATTTGGGTCTGTTTGAAGTGGTTGAGCGAGTCGGAGAAGCTGCTTATCGGCCAACTCTGTCAGCAGACTTGAGTGGATTACATGATGTGTTCCACATCTCGGTGTTGCGGAAAGTCGTTAAAGACCCAGATCAAGTGATCACGGACAATCGTGTGCCGTTGGAGTATGGGCTAACAATGAAAGTGAGGCCCATTCAGATCGAGGACCGAGCCGAGAAACAGTTGCGAAACAAGATGGTCGGGATGGTCAAAGTTCGATGGGACAATTGCGGCCGTGAGGAGCTTATATGGGCGCGAGAGCAGACCATGCGAGCGGAGTTTTTCGAGCTATTTTGTAAAGCGATTACCTAGTGAAAACTTTTGTTGTAACATGAACGTTGACTGTTATAACTTTTTGGTTGTTGGTTGCCTTCCCGTATACGAATTTCGAGGACGACATTTCTTATAGGAGGGGAGGGTTGTAACAACCCAAAGTGCAAAATGGGAAAATTATGGGTGACACGGCCTGGGTCTCGGGTGCGGAGACTTCGAGAGTTCGACGAAAAATGCGTTCGACGAAGTGTTCGGGAGGAACACGCCCCATGTCATGGGCATGTCATGGGGCATGTCACGGGCGTGTCCGATCCAAACAACTACTCGAGTGATTATCTCGAGTAGGTATCGAGTAGGACTCGAGTAGTGGTGACACGGGTGTGTCATCCTTCGGATACGGGCGTGTCCCGTTCTATGATGACTCGAGTAGATCTCGAGGAAATGTCTCAAGTGGGTAGAAATGTTTCGAGTACCTAAGGAACACGGGTGTGTCGGTCATGTGACACGGGAGTGTCATGACTAACTACGCGAGTAGTCCTCTCGAGTAGGTCGCGAGTATGACTCGAGTGAGGTACACGCCCTATGACACGACCGTGTCTGGGCTGACACGGGCGTGTACCCTGTGCGTGACCTGTTTCGGGATAAGGCGGTTTGAGCACCGCTTAGAGAACACGGCCTGTGACACGGGCGTGTCACAGGGCGTGTCGGACATGAAAAGTGATTTTACAGCTTTTTCGTGGCCGTTCATTTTCTTCAACTGGGATCTAAGGGTTGAGAGACCTTCCTGCTTCCTTAAGCCCGAGATTTGAGAAAGAAGTCTCATTATGTTCTTGCCTTCATCTTTATAAAAAGCTTAGAGAGAGAAAGAGAGAGGATGAAGGAAGAAGAAGAGGGGCTGATCTCTGGTGGAGCTTGAGAGTGTCAAGTTGAGATCCGAGGCCATATTTGCGGAGGAAAAGCTGTAGCGGTTCTTTCTAGCCAACTAGGAGTTCATGGCACCGAAGCGGTCTTCAAGGGTAACGACCTTTCTTCCTAGCCATGTGAAGGCTTCCTTTTTGGCATATGCATGATTCCCCCACCAAAGGGTGGCTGATTTTGGGAGTCTTTTGGGTTGATTCATGGAATCCCCTTTCATATAGATCCGGAAATGGAGTACGGAATAGGCATGCTGTGTGAAACCCATCAGGACATGTTGGTCTGGATTGGTGATGTTGCATAAATGAACCGGAGAAGACTCCGTGATAAACGTGTAGTTTAGGAGTCGATGGTTGGACCTATGAAAGGAAGTAGCAGGAAGTACTGGAGTGGTTGTCCAGGAAAATACCCGTATAATGCTTGTGCTGCTTGTGTTGTTGGGTTCTACTTGTGAAAGGAAGTAGCAGGAAGTACTGGATTGGAATTCCAGGAAATACCCTTTGTAATGCTTAATGGTCATAGGTGGTACCTATGAAATGGAGTAACAGGAAGTACTGGCGTGATAGGCAGGAAAGACACCTGAAATTTGTGATATTTGTGGTGTCCACCTTCGAAGAGAGTAGAAGGAAGTACTGGTGTGCCCAGGAAAGACCCGCTGATGTGTGACATGAAATGTGTGTCAGAGACATACCTAGGCTTGAATGCCAGAATAGTATCGGTGAGACCTACCCGCGCCTTTATTTAGCTACAAGTACGTCGTACTCGGTGATGACAAGGAGATTTGAGCAACGGGGGGAGGATCCGACCTGCATTATGTCCGTCTGACGTGAGACCAGAAGGTTTGGTCTGTTGGAGCGCATAGTAAGAGTCTTAGGCCTACGCGCCGTGATACAATGGGGGGCTATGGGCCAGTCCCGATTCACTAAGACTATAAAACTCCGGCTGCACGCCATGGATTAAATGCTCAAGTGATTTGTCGTTGGGTTGCGACCCTGATACGGTGGTGGGCAACTGGTTCGCCAGTACACCAAGAATGTGTCCTGAGTGCACGGACCGTCGGGCTGGGTGGCTGACGGTTGTGATGGCATGTGTGCGTGAAAACACATTATATGAGATATATATCCATGCTTGTGAGATGCTGCCTGCAGGGAAGAATACCGCTGCCCCGAGAAAGGGGTGGGGTCGTTATAATTTGGTCAGCTGAATGCTGACCGTTGCCTCTGTTTGCCACCCTTGGGTGGAATGTCCTTGTGTAGGTGCTGGAGAACCGAGCGGGACGCATAAGGGCTGAAGTCCCTGCTGCTTTTGCTGCTGCCGCTGCTAGCCATCGAAGGCTAAAAGAAATGAAAGTGTTATGTTTTCTTTTGATGTGGCCGGTCTGCGTGCCAATGGTTGAGGCCACTGTTTGAAAGCTCTGTAAGGACATAAGGCCAACTATTTATGTGTGTTGTAAGTCATTCCTATGATGTATAAAATTTGGAGGTTTTATATATTGTACATTCAGGTGTGGAGTTCAAGTATAGTGTTATAGTCTTCTGCTAGAATGCAATGTGTTAGGGTGCGCTGCGCTACTCTGGTATCATACCGTGACGTGTAACACCTACCCTGTAATGAACGTATAATATGGGTCCGGCCGGGGCCCCACAACATACGGACGCCACAGCTTTAGTATTATAAGATGATATAACTACCTACACTCAAAACTCTTTGCACAACACAGCGAAAACACAAACAAGACTAGAAGTTATCCACCACTATAAGAGTAATAAAAAGACGGCCTTATGGCCTTACAACATAAGAGAGTTCAAACTCAATTAATACAACAGTCATGAAAGTGCACAAGCACTCCTAGTCTACCTCGGCATGCAAGCCGGACAACATGAGCATCAAAACATACACTGCCATAATGAGTAGAGCTACTACACAAGTTAACACTTCATGAGGCTTAGGCCTTTCTGGCCGGCGAGCTAGCTCCTGCTTGCGATCCTTGCCCTGTAAAATTATTAGTAACGTGGGTCAGCAAAGGCTGACCTCAAACTGTGTAACAAACACATCTCCTCCCGGCCGCCCCTAACGGACCCCGGGGAACCCTCCAACCTACAAGTCAGCACTTCGTATGCAATATATAAATATAAACAAGAAGTTCTTTAAGAACAAGCTTGGATGTCTCAAATATCATACACGTTCTCTATGGGTTGAACATATAATATAAAAATGGGCCTACTTATGCAACATGTATGCAACACCCGGGTTTCACCCAAGGCACCCTATAGCGTATGCATCTAGCACATCATCACATCATTTGGGTACTCATCGTTTACCCATTGGCATAAAGCTGCAGACAAAAAGGGAGACATAATTTCCCCCCAACGGCACACAAGCCGCCACATGGAACTCTTGCCTAGGCCCCACCCGCTCAAGGTCTTAGACCCGTGCTTGCCTGCAAGCTCTGACATCTCTTGTCAGGATTCCAACAAACACAACTGACCGATTCTAAGAAGCCTTGTCGGACCCCACCCGCTCATGTCCTCATTGCCCGGGCTTGCCCCCATGCTTGGCATTCTCACCAGTCTCACAAAAGGGGACTAGTCTTGCCGGGACACTCTCCACACATGACGTGTACGTCACGGGATAGCCAGCCGACCACGGAGACACAGCCACGCCTTAGCACATCATAAACCAAGACAATTCCACCCTACTCCCTCATTTGTACTGCCGCGTTCCCGTGCACCAAGGAAACCATCTACCACCAATGCGGAGCTAACCTTGTCCACCAAGGAAACCATCTACCTCCATTTAGGAGCTAACCTTGTCCGGTTCCGACTACACGTACTCACTTGAGAAAAAGGGGAAAATATCACCACATCACAAACGACATCTTGCCGCAACGGAAACTCTACGAATCCTTAAAGTTCGTATGCAACATCACCGAGTCGGACTAACGGTCGCGACTACGGCTTCATCCACCATGCCTAATCCACTAACGGGGCGGATCTCTAATGCAAAACATGCCCGGGATGGGCTCAATCGACCCGGAGGTTTCTCTTGAACCTTGGTGACCCAAACCTGTCTCATTTGAGTGTTTGGTGCCCAAAACTAGAAAAGAAAAATGATGCTAAGACATGCATCCTAAAACCGAGAGGAGAAGTGTCGTTACCTTCCGAGTCCTCTTCCTAGCCATAGCAAAATAGCCGGAAGAAAACCTTCGCAACGGTCTAGCCTCGGATCTAGACTCGGCTCGCGATTTGGAGCACCGAAGCCTCTCCTACAGCCCACACCCTCCTTCTCCTTCTTCCTTGCTCTCACTTCTCTCTAGAACTTTAGTAAGAGAAAGCTTGGAGAAGAATGATGGTTTCCAACCCTATTCTCGGACTTAACTCCCCAAGAGATGTCCTGAACCATTAGATCCCAAAATAAGGGAATGAATGGCCACAATCCGTCTGAAAAAATAAAATACCTGGGCCGAACACGGCCTGGCACACGCCCGTGTCCAGGGTCGTGTCCCCCATCCGCCGTCAAAACCGACGCGCCTGGAACAACACACGGGCATCGAACACGTCCGTGTTTGACCCGACACGCCCGTGTTCCAACTAACACAGTCGTGTGGCCGGCCGTATGCCGCCATCAATTTTTCCCGAAAACAACCCGAGAACTACACGGGTAATGGACACGCCCGTGTCCTTACCCATGTCTACCTCAACACACCTGGGCTCCAGGCCGTGTTCACGTCTCGACACCTGACACGGCCTTGGACACGCCCGTGTCCTTGGCCGTGTGTCTAGTCTCAACACCTCGTCGCGCGATGTCTCGACACTTCGTCGAGCGAAGTTCGTCGACTGACTGACACGGCTTTGGACACGCCCGTGTCCTAGGCCGTGTGCCTTGTCTCGACACTTCGTCGAGCAATGTCTCGACACTTCGTCGAGCGAAGTTCGTCGACTGACTAATACGACTTTGGACACGCCCGTGTCCTAGGTCGCGTGCCTTGTCTCGACACTTCGTCGAGCGATGAATCGTCGACTCCCGGGACCGATAGTCGATACGGGCCCGACACGCCCTGGGACACGCCCGTGTCCCAGGCCATGTGCCCCCTGCCAGAAACCAAAATTTCCCAAAAAAATTAGGCCAGAAACGCTGATCGTTCCTTTACGAATTTTGGGGCGTTATAACTCTCTCCCCCTTAAAAGAATTTCGTCCCGAAATTACAAAACAAAGGGTACAAAACTTAAATGGTACCTGGAATGAAGAGTTCTGGATACTCTTCTAGCATGGCTTGTTCTCGTTCCCAAGATTGCTCCTCACGACCGCAGTTGTCCCATCGGACTCTCACAAGTTTAACATCTTTATTCCGCAACTGCCGAGTCTCCGAATCCTCTATAACAATTGGACGGATTCGCGTCCTCAATTCTTCCTCTATCGGCACCGATGCTGGCCCGATCACTACACTAGCCTCCACCAAGGCTTTCCTCAAGACGGAGACATGGAAGACGTCATGCAATCCACTCAGCTCCGCGGACAACGCCAACCGATAGGCTGCTTCTCCCACCCGTTCAACAACTTCAAAAGGCCCCAAAAATCTTGGACTCAACTTCTTGAGTTGGCGAATCCGTGATACGCCTTTGAACGGCTTGATCTTCAAATAGACCCAGTCACCTATCGCAAACTCCAACTTCCTATGACGAGAATTAAAGTATTTTGCTTGTCGGTCTTACGCCACCTTCATACGCTCTTGAATGGTCTGTACCAACTCACAAGCGTCAACTACCACCTCTTTTCCCAAGATTTTGGTGTCTCCCGCCTCTGTCCAAGAAATTGGTGTTCGACACTGCCTCCCATACAAAGCTTCGTATGGCGTCATTTTTATACTTGCTTGATAACTGTTATTGTACGCGAATTCCACCATGAAGAGGTGATCCTCCCACTTCTTGCCGAAGTAAAGAACGCACATTCTCAACATATCCTCCATAGTATGGTTCGTTCTTTCAGTTTGCCCATCAGTTTGAGGATGGAACGCCGTACTAAACTTTAGCTTCGTGCCCAAACTCTTCTGAACCAATCTCCAATCCTTGGACGTAAACCGTCCATCTCGATCGCTGACAATGCTCTTCGGAATCCCATGCAGTCGCACAATGTTGCGAACATACAACTCCACCAGCTTCTCCACGCTGTCCTCCTTCTCATTTGGGATGAAGTGGGCCACTTTGGTTAGACGATCCACGATCACCCAAATAACATCATTACCCTACTGGGATCTAGGCAAACCATGTACAAAATCCATGGAAATGTCATCAAATTTCCACTCAGGGATTGGAAGGGTCTTCAGGAATCCACCCGGCTTCTGACACTCGGCCTTCACCAAGGCGCAAGTTTGGCAACGATTCACATACAAAGCTACGTCCCGCTTCAGCCCCGGCTACCAAAAGGATTTCTTCATATCCAAGTACATCTTTGTACTGCCCGGGTGAATGGAGTACTTTGTGTAGTGAGCCTCAAACATCAACTCCTCACGGAGCTTGCCGAATTGCGGTACACAAATCCTTCCGTCCTTCCTCAAAATCCCATCATTCATCTCTCAGGCGCTGCTCTCGCCCTTTTGAGCCTCCAACACAAATGGTTGAAACTCCACATCCAACCGAGTCGCTTCCCGAATGCGATCGGACAAGTCATTCTGCACTTCAATCCAGTTCAAACGAGCCACGCTGGACTCGCCTCTCACAACACATTCCAACCCAAGGGACTCCCATTCCCGTACCAACTGCTCATCATGAGCTTCGATCCAATTTCCTTGCCCCGAGTACTTTCTACTCAAAGCATCCGCCACCACATTTGCTTTACCTGGCGTATACTGAATCGCCACCTCGTACTCTCCAAGAAACTCAACCCACCTGCATTGCCGCATGTTCAAGTCCTTTTGATCCAAGAGATACTTCAGGCTTTTATGATCCGTGAAGATCTCCACCTTTGCACCATACACATAATGTTGCCATATTTTCAACGTAAAAATTACCGCCGCCAACTCCA
Source organism: Platanthera guangdongensis (assembly GCA_039583875.1). Taxonomy (NCBI): domain Eukaryota; kingdom Viridiplantae; phylum Streptophyta; class Magnoliopsida; order Asparagales; family Orchidaceae; genus Platanthera; species Platanthera guangdongensis. The sequence goes on along the minus strand of CM077158.1, from coordinate 45,188,064 downwards.
AGTCATGGACGGGGTAATTCCTCTTATGAGGCTTCAGCTGTCTAGACCCAAAAGCTATCACTTTGCCATGTTGCACCAAAACGCAACCCAAACTGCAACCCGATGCATCACTGAAGATCTGAAACCCCTCGGTCCCTTGCGGTAGACTTAGGATTGGAGCCATCATCAGTCTCTCCTTCAGTGCCTCAAATGCTTCGCTGCACTCTTGAGTCCACACAAACTTATGGTCTTTACGAGTGAGTGAGGTGAGGGGTAGAGCTATCCGCGAAAAATTCTCCACGAATCTCCTATAATACCCGGCTAGTCCAAGAAAACTTCGGACTTCCGCCACGGTCTTCAAGACTGGCCAATCTCTGATGGCCTCCACTTTTGTTGGATCTACTGCCACCCCATCCCCACTAATCACGTGGCCCAAAAATGCCACCTTCTCTAACCAGAACTCGCACTTTGAGAACTTTGCATACAATTGATTCTCCCTCAACACTTGCAAGACCACTCTCAAGTGGGTCTCATGCTCCACTTCAGATTTGGAATACACCAAGATGTCATCGATGAAGACAACCACAAAAGAATCCAAGTATTCCCGAAATACCCGATTCATAAGGTCCATGAACACAGATGGCGCGTTCGTTAGCCCGAATGACATCACTGTAAACTCAAGGTGTCCGTACCTTGTACCAAAAGCAGTCTTGAGTATGTCCTCGTCCCGAATTCGCAGCTGATAATATCCTGACTTCAAGTCCAATTTCAAACACACCACCAACCCCACCAATTGGTCGAACAAGTCGTCTATCCGAGGAATCAGATACTTATTCTTGACGGTCAATTTATTCAGCTCTCGGTAGTCTATGCATAGCCGCATACTACCGTCTTTCTTCTTTACAAACAACACCGGCACACTCCACGGTGAAGAACTGGGTCAAATATACCCTTGCTCCAACAGTTCCTGTAGCTGTACTTTGAGTTCGGCCAACTCCTTTGGTGTCATCCTAAACGGGGGACGTGACACCGGCCTAGCCTCCGACACTAACTCGATCGAGAAGTCGATCTCCCGCCGAGGAGGCGCTCCAGGAAGTTCATCCGAAAACACATCCTTGAACTCTACCACTACGGGCACTTACTCTATAGATAGGTGAGAGAGACGAACCTCCAATAACGCTACAAGCGCTACACCACCCTGGTTAACCGCCCGCATCAATTGTATGGCCGAAATCAGGGAATAGGCCACTCCACAAAGGCCCTCAAATTTGACCTCTGCCTGTCCTTTGCTCTTTAGGGTCACTACCTTAGATAGACAATCAATACTGGCACGCTGCTCTGCAAGTCAGTCCATGCCTAAAATGACATCGAACTCAACCAAAGGCAAAATCGATGCTACCAAAACGAAGACAACTCCGTCCAGCTCCCAACAGATGCGCCCTTTGGCCCCGGTGGTCATGGATGACCCATTAGCCATGCGCACTTTCAGCTCCGCGTCCGCCGAGAAATACTCAACTCCTATTCTCCGGATGATGCTCTCCGCGAGAAAGGAGTGCGATGCTCCCGTATCGAACAATACCCTAGCGGGGTATCCGGAAACTAAAACGAAGCCTACAACATAGACATCACACAAAAGTCTAAAAGTATGAAGCACAAAATTTAAACTTAAATTTTCTTCATACCTGTCACCACATCGGTTTGGCGGATCGCCTCTTGCTGTCCAAGGTTGTAGGACCTAGGTTGCACCGGTTGGAACCGAGAAGCGCTTGAATCCGCCATCTTCCCTTTCTCCGCGACACTGGGGCCGTAGCCTACCGTCTGCTCCTGCCTTGCCTCTTGCTCCGCTCCTCCTTGAGGACAAACACGAGCTATGTGCCCCACCTTACCGCAGTTGTAGCACGTCGGCGATCCCCTAGAGTGAGAACCTCCAGGCGTCCACTTGCTCTTCTCACCGGATCTGGAAGCATGAGGCTTCTTCCTCCACCTACTCCCTTCAGACTTTCCCTGAGATTGGGGAGGCTTCCCTTCCCCTTGCTTGGGAGTGAAACCCTTACGACGCTGGGATCGCTCCAGATCACTCTCCAATATCCTGGAAGCCTCAACTAACTCATTGAAACCAGCTCTCTTCATGGAAATGAGGGGTTGCCTCAGATTCTCCCTCAGCCCCTGATAGAAGAGATTATCCCTCTCTACATCATCTGTCATCGTCGTTCCCGCGTAATGACCCAAACGGGTGAACTGCTGCACATACTCGTCCACCGTCCTGTCCTGCTGCATTAAGTGCAGAAACTGCCTCTGAAATGCCAACCGTATAGAAACGGGAATGTACCTCTTTAGAAAAGCATCCCCAAACTCCTCCACCGACGGGGTGCGTCCCGGGAACTGGCGGCCATTATGGCTCACCCACCACAACTTGACGTCTCCTTCCAACATGAACGCCGCATACTCAGATTTCTTTTCTTCTGGCGTCTCTACCGCCCTCAAAATCTCTTGAATTCGAACCCACCAATCCTCTGCATCCGTTGGCGTACCAACTCCCTTGAATGACGGGGGATGGAAGCTCAGGAAATACTTCAAGTGTCGGTCTCCATGTCCGACAACCACCCTTTTCGCCAAAGGCTCCACTCGCCTGGCTTCTCCGCCTGGCACGGCCGTCGCCGTATCCGGTGTAGCAGGGGTTGCTACCTGAGCTGCCGCTGCAGCTTGGGCCGCCACCATCGCTTCTACAAGCATGCAGCAGAAGTCGGCCGGGTTTACACCCGTGCCCAAAAGACCTGGAGCAGTAGCACTGCTCGCCGAAAGCTCTTCTCTTGCTCTCGACGTACCCGCCTCGTTGCTTGCACTCTTCAAGAAAATAAGAAATAAGGGATCAGTCTCTACTCTCAAGACTTAAATAATAGGACACTCATGGTCCAGCGTTACTCTTATGTGGATAACTTCTCTACGCATTGATCTTGAATCTAACCTCGCTTTGGTAACAAATTGTAACACCTCCCCTGTAATGACCGTATAATATGGGTCCGGCTGGAGCCCCGCAACATACGGACGCCACAACTTTAGTATTATAAGATGATATAACTACCTACACTCGAAACTCTTTGCACAACACAGCGGAAACACAAACAAGACTAGAAGTTATCCACCACTATAAGAGTAATAAAAAGATGGTCTTATGGCCTTACAACATAAGATAGTTCAAACTCAATTAATACAATAGTCATGAAAGTGCACAAGCACTCCTAGTCTACCTCGGCATGCAAGCCGGACAACATGAGCATCAAAACATACACTGCCATAATGAGTAGAGCTACTACACAAGTTAACACTTCATGAGGCTTCGGCCTTTCTGGCCGGCGAGCTAGCTCCTGATTGCGATCATTGCCCTGTAAAATTATTAGTAACGTGGGTCAGCAAAGGCTGACCTCAAACTGTGTAACAAACACATCTCCTCCCGGCCGCCCCTAACGGACCCCGGGGAACCCTCCAACCTGCAAGTCAACACTTCGTATGCAATATATAAATATAAACAAGAAGTGCATTAAGAACAAGCTTGGATGTCTCAAACATCATACACGTTCTCTACGGGTTGAACATATAATATAAAAAGGGGCCTACTTATGCAACATGTATGCAACACCCGGGTTTCACCCAAGGCAACCTGAAAGTGCAGCTAGATCTGATATACTCTAGAGGGGGGGGGGGGGGTGAATAGAGTATAGGTGCTTTAAAAACTTTTTACAACAGTTGTTGTAATATGAGTGAACAGGGAAGCAAATATTAAATCTAATCACAGCAGATAACTAATTACAACCTACAAAAGAAACCAATCACAGATCCTAACTAATCACAAAACAATCACAGCCAGAAACAAAAGATAAAGACAAGCAAGCTAGAGGACACAAGGAGCTATAGAGGTTCCCCTAAACTTGGGTACATCCACTCTTCTACCACCCTAGGTAGGAATCCACTGCAGGATGAGTTGATCAGGTGTCTTGGGCATCAATGAGCTTTTGATAAGGTGCTCAAAAACCAAATCAGATTTTTTGATCAGGTGTCTTGCCACCAATGAGCTTTTGACAAGGTGCTCAAAAACCAAGCTCAAACTTTTGAAGGGAGTTTGAGAAACCCTTTATAGAGATGGGGATGAGAGAGTTATGAAAGTCTTCTCTTTCTCAGAGCAGCTGAGAAGACTATGTGGATTTTATGTTGTCAAAGCTCCCCCTAAGTCCTTGAGATGATCAGGAAATGAAGCTTTGCTGTAGGGTGATAGGCCTTCAGAAGTTGATCTCCAGCAAATGATGATTTCAGCAACAGCTGAAATGTTAGGTGTTTGGAGTCTTTGAAAGATGTTGGCCTTGAACACTTGAATCAAAGGTGATCTGAAGATTTTCAGATTTGTTGATCTCCTTTGGTGTGTGTTCTTGTATGAATTCCTTTTAGCTCTTTCTCTTGTGAACAATAGATGTTGAGAAAGATGTTGTCCAGAGAAGTGTAGCAGAGAATGTTCTTGTTCTTGTTTTTCTTGTTTTATGTTGTCTCTCTTCTGATCTGTGTTCTGAGTGATGGAGAGATTCAAAAAATTCTTGTATTTTATTCTCTGGTACTGAATAGAAAATCATTCTCTGTCAAGAATAGCCGTTGGCCTGTCATTAATTGACTTCCTTAATTGCAAATGTCTTCTGGAGGAAAGTCCAAAGAAACATTGCTTGATAATCCCTTGAAACTTGGTCCAGAAATAAATGAAAACGGCTAGAAAATCTTCTGAATTAATTGCTGAATAACTCATTAACTGCTCTGAATTTGAATCTTGAAAATCCTTTAACTCATCAGAAAAACGTCGAACTGAGCTCTGCTATCGTCGAACTGAGCTCAGCGATTTGGACTTATACAGCAACAGAGATCGTCGATCTGAGCTCAAAGATTGTCGAACTGAGCTCAGAGATAGAGAATCAATACTGAGTCAAGATCGTCGAACTGAGTTCGCAGATCGTCGAATGGAGTTCGACGATTTGTTGAAGTTGAGCTCAACGATCGTCGAATGGAGTTCGACGATCTGTCGAAGTTGAGCTAGACGATCGTCGACTGGAGTTCGACGATTCGTCATACTGAGCTCGACGATAAGACTTAGTCTTCAAATAGAAAATCCTTGGTCTTGAGAGCAGCTTCCAAACCTAAGTACTAACCCTTAGACTCAATTATAATTGACCTTTAGAGCTATACAGGAGGTCAAAAACAGGTTTCCTAAAGACATAGTGATCCTGACCCTAATTAATAATAGAGTGTTCCAACAATATCCCCCTATTTGGGTTAGGATTACTATTTACAGAACTTGGGAAAAATTAAATAACAACATACACAGGAACAATACAGAAATGCAATAAGCAGGACATTGCAGAACCACAGATATATATCATCTCAGACAGAGTTCAGAATTCAAAATGATTGTCACCTTACATAGTTATTCTTTCTCCTTGCTCTTTATAAGTTTGATTTCTCTATTTGGGTTGAGAGCTTCTTTCTTTGACCTTCTGTCATATGCTGCACCTAAAGAGGTTTGCTGTTTGGGCCTTGGAACTACAGCTTCAGGATGAAGCTCCATGTATCTATCAGAATCAAAGAATTTGCTTGAAGCATATCTTTCCAATTCTTTCTTTCTCTGTTCAGACAATGTAGTGATGTTGGAGGAGTCTCTTCCTTGCTCTTTAGCTTTCTTAATCTGGTCCAGTGCAGCAAGCTCTTTCATCCTGGCAGTCCAAGCAGTTGGATTATTTTCAGGATCTTCAAAGGGCACTGGTGGCTCATATCTATTGGATGGATTATCTTGAGGAGGCCTGGATGAAACTACTTCCTTTAGCTTATAGGGAAAAGGACCTTAGGTTGTGTCTGATGAGGTTTGTCCTTCCCTAGAGTAAGGATGTTGCCTGGAGTAGCCTTTTGAGTAAACCTGGAATTCCCTTTGATTTCCTCTATAGTTTCCTCTTCTAGATTGAGAACCCCTAGACTGGCTTCCCCTATGATAAGATCTGGCATGAGGCTGATATGGGGTTTGGCTTTTAGCATGAGGTTGAGCAGCTGAGCTTCCACCTGCACCTGCATCAGGAGGAGGAGGTGGAGGAGGATGAGAATGATGAAACTGGGAAGATCCTTTTTCATACTTCCTCTTTTTCTTCATGGCTTTGAGTTGGTTCTTTGAATACTGCATCCAGTGCTCAGTTATGGGGCAGTCATGAAGAATATAATATGGAATGTCATTATTGTCCTTGACTTTGGCTGGAGGTACTCTTTTCATGGCTTTGCTCCTTGCCTTTCTCTTTCTGGCAATAGTGGCAGAGGAGTCATCAGAATCAGTCCTGAATTCATCACTTTCAGAACTTTGCTCATCATATAGAGCATCAATCTTTTTCATGTAATCCTTCTGAAGTTGAGTTGAAATAGATGTAGCAGCAGTGGTTGGAGCAGCAGCAAATACAATACTAGTAACAGAAGTTGAAGCAGCAGCAACAGCAGCAGACACAAAAGTTGTGGCAGTAATAACAACAGACACAGAAAGTTCTGGAGCAGCACTCTTAGAAGGTATAACAGCAGTAATATCAGCAGTAGTAATAATAGTAGCAGTTGGGGCAGCAACAGTTTCAGATGAAACACTTTCAGATACAACAATATCAGCAGCATCAGGAATATCATCAGTAAACACAGAAGGCTCAAAATCATGTGCCTCTGTCATCTGCATATCCTTAGAGATTAACTCATCAGCAGTATTAGCAATAACATCAACAAAACTGTCAGCAGGAAGGGCAGCATCATCAGTGGAAACAGACAGCTCAGCAGTGAACACTGTATTTATGAATGAATGAATGATGTTGCCATGAAAACGGACCGGACATCACAGCTAGAGAAGGGCACAATGGCCTTGGACAAATCCTCTGATGGCTGGAGTGCAACTGTCTCTGGAAGACAACTGAAGTAGGCTGAATCAAATACTGAAAGCAGAGACCTGAGGTCTATTGAAAAGACTGCAACTGGAGGGGGAACTGGAGCTTGAAGAACAACAGCAGCAGCAGCAACAATAACTGAAGAAACAGCAGGCAAGCTCACTTCATAGGGCATCTCCCCCTGCCTAGATTCAGATAAAGCTGGATCAAGGCACACTGATGAAGGGATTGCCTGAGGAACTAAGGAGGATAGCCTGGCAGAAAGAGCTGCCACTGACTGGAGTAATGGAGCCAAAGAGGTCTCCAATAGAAGAGATAGTCTGGGGGCTAGCAATTCATATATCCTGTCAGCTAGGGCTGGAAGATCTACTTGCTCAACAGGGATGTGAGCACAGGTAGAGGATGGAGGTGGAGTTACTGGTGATGGTGGTGGAGAGCAGGTGGATGGTAGGAGAGATGGTTGAGGTGTGGGTATAGTGGAGATGGAAGATAGTGGAATTGAGATAGAGGGTGTGAAGGTGGGTTGATCCATGATCTCTTGTAGAAGTTCCTGATAAGATGTTGATGAGGAGGGCAGCTCAGGAGGAGATGAGGGTGAGTCATCCATGAAGGAATCATCAATAAGATTGAAGGAGGGAATGGAGGGTGATGTGGCAATGTCTGGTTGAGGGTAGGAATATAATGGATGGAAGATTTCTTCTGTTGTTGGTAGAGGTGGAATTTGAGATGGCATTGGTGTTGGAGAAGGGCTGGAGATGATAATAGTGGATGGAGTTTGAATGGTGGATGGAACTGGAGAAGATGGAATTGGAAGAGGAGGATAGGCAACAGCAGGCAAGTCATCTGCAGGGGCAGAGACTTGAGGGGAAGTGACTATTGCAGTCCTGGTACCTGAAGGTGTGCTTGAAGAGGGCCTACTGGGCTTGGTGATCTATCTGTCCCATTTGCCAAATAGGGCACAGGACAATCTCTTAGATGCATTAATATGTATCCCAGATGATACAAGCAGAGTAGGGCATCTGTTCTGTAGAAAGAGGCCTAGAATCCTCCCAAAATTCACAAAATTTTTATTTATCTTCTTTTTAATCAGGTCAAAGAAGACCTCTCCCCAGTTCAAATTCTTCTTGTCCACTATGGCTCCCATTAAGCATAGCTGATACCTAGAAATGGTATCATGTGTTGAGTGCTTAGCCAACAAAACCTTCCCAACTACATCAGCCAAGAATCTATATTTCACAGACAGGTTTTTCTTCAGCAGCTTGCTAGGGTTAGCCTCAGAATGACCCATTTTTGCAAGCAAATCAGCAAATTCCTCTCCAGACAGATCAGCAGAATCTCTACCAGAACTTAGCTCAAAAACTTCTGTCAGAATAGTTGGAGTCAAGGGTACCTGGGTGCCAGAAATTGATCCAACTATGGTGTTTTGATCCTGGTTGTGGGCAGTGTAGACCCATTCCTTGATCTCATCAGCAGCAAGTTTGATCCTGGTGGTCATGATTGTAGCAAGTTTCTGCTCCTTGAACAACTCCAAAATATCCTGGAAAACTTGATCTGTTGTGCTGAAGGACTTCATGTCAATGTCAAAGCCAGCATCGAATTTCATTACGGCGAGAACAGCAACAGAAACTGCCATGGTTACCTGCAAAAATCAACAAACAAAACGACTAAGTGTAGAAATGTTTGGAGGGAAAGAGAATTTTTGCAGAGAAATCGAAAGCGCAAAAGGATAACGACGACGAAAAATGAATTTTATATTAGGGTTCGACGCAAAAAAGGAAAGATCGTTGAACTCAGTTCGACGATCGGGCTTCTAAAGGAATCCGAAGAGTCGTCAATATCGTCGATCTCCATTCGACGATATTGGAGAGCGTCGAGTTCTATTCGACGAACGTTCAGAGAACAAAATCGTCGAGCGCCGTTCGACGATCGTTGACCGAAGAGATAGTTCATACTATCTGAGAAGCGCTGAACTCAGGTCGATGATTTCGGAAATCGTCGATCTCCGTTCGACGATCTGGGGGAAAGTCGTCGAGCGCTGTTCAGAGACCAGAAAAACACTCTAGACACTAAGAAAAATCAAGATGTTTGGCTAGTCTTGGTCAATTTTTGAACTTTTAAAATCTTGGATATTATTTTAAACTTCCTTCATCTAACATTTCTAACTGATTTAGGAAGAAGGTGTGTTTCTTTTCATCCAAGGCCTTGGTGAAAATATCTCCCCTTTGTAAATCAGTTGCGATATATTGCAGTTCAATTTTATTTTTCTCAACATTATCCCTTAAGAAGTGATGCCTAATCTCTATGTGTTTTGTCCTACTATGGAGGACTGGATTTTGAGCTATAGAAATAGCACTGTTGTTATCACAAAATATTTTAGACTTCTCTAAGTTGTAGCCATAGTCTAGGAGTTGGTTTTGAATCCACAAGATTTGTGAACAACAACTGCCTACAGCCATATATTCAGCTTCAGCAGGTGAAGTTGACACAGAAGTTTGTTTCTTACAAAACCAAGAGACAAGTCTGTCACCAAGGAACTGACAAGTCCCACTGGTGCTTTTCCTGTCAATTCTGCATCTAGCATAATCAGCATCAGAAAATCCAGTTAAATCAAATGCTAAATCTTTTGGATACGAGAGACCTAGATTTGGACAACTTTTAACATACCTGAGAATCTTCTTTACTAGTGTTAGGTGTGACTCTCTAGGGCTTACTTGGAACCTAGCACATATACATGTAGCAAACATTATATCTGGTCTACTAGCTGTAAGGTAAAGTAAAGAGCCAATCATTGCTCTATATGTTGTCTGATCAACATGTTTCCCATGTTCATCGACATCCAATACAACATTAGTAGGCATAGGTGTTTTCATACAAGATGCTTCAGACATGCCAAATTTCTTAACCAATTCATTTGCATACTTGGTTTGAGAAATAAAGATGCCTTCAGCATGTTGTTTGACTTGCAATCCTAGAAAGAAGTATAGCTCACCCATGTTACTCATTTCAAATTTAGAATGCATTAGATTGGAAAACCTTCTGCACAATTTTGAGTCAGTAGAACCAAACATAATATCATCTACATAAATCTATACTAGTAGGGTATGAGACTTATGGGTTCTAATGAAAAGAGTTTGGTCTACTCTACCCCTTATAAATCCATTTTCCAAAAGGAAGCATGCTAGGGTCTCATACCATGCTCTAGGAGCTTGCTTGAGACCATATAATGCTTTGTTCAACTTAAAAACATAATCAGGATAAGTTGGAGAGATAAAACCTGGAGGTTGTCTGACATATACTTCTTCTTTGATGTCTCCATTTAGAAATGCACTTTTCACATCCATCTGATATACCTTGAAGCCTTTATGTGCTGCATAAGCTAAAAAGATTCTGATGGCTTCCAATCTTGCAGCTGGTGCAAAAGTCTGGTCATAGTCTATGCCTTCTTCTTGAGAATATCCTTGAGCAACTAGCCTTGCCTTATTCCTTACAATTACTCCTTGATCATCCAGTTTATTTCTGAATACCCACTTTGTTCCAACAATGGAATGATCCTTAGGCTTTGGCACTAGTTCCCACACTTTGTTCCTTTCAAATTGATGCAACTCTTCTTGCATTGCAATGATCCAGTGTGTATCTTGCTCTGCATCTTGAATGGATTAAGGTTCAATTTGAGATAGGAAGCAAGTGTGCAACAGGTTTTGGTTGACCTGATTTCTGGTTTGCACACCAGCTGAGATGTCTCCAATTATTTGGGAAATTGGATGGTCTCTTGATGTTACTAAATCAACAGGGGGTGTTGATTGTTCATCAACCTGTGTTGTTGTTTCCTCTTGTGGTACAACAACTGGCTCTTCAGGTTGTTTCTCTTCAATGTGTTGAATACTTTCTTCATCTTCACTGCTTTCCTCTTTTTGAGTAACCTGTAACTTGTTCAAGTCTTCAACAAGAGAGTGTTCCTGCAAAGGTGCTATGGTAGAAGTGTTCTTCTCTTTGAAAGACATGTTAGATTCATCAAATGATATATGAACAGATTCCGCAATTTTTAGAGAGGATTTATTATAAACCCTATAAGCTTTACTGATCATGGAGTATCCCAGAAACACTCGTTCATCAACTTTAGCTTGAAATTTTGCTAAATATCTCTTGTCATTATTGTGTATATAACAAATGCAGCCAAAAACCCTAAAATAATCGACTTTAGGTTTCTTCCCTTTGAGTAATTCATAGGGAGTCTTTCCCTTTAGTTTATGTATCAAACTTCTATTCAGCACATAGTTGGAGGTGTTCACTACCTCTGCCCAGAAGGATAGAGGAAGATGAGCATCTGACAACAATATAGTGGCAGATTCAATAAGGGTTCTATTTTTCTTTTTCAGCTACCCCATTTTGTTGAGGAGTTCTAGCAGCTGAGAAAGTGTGCCTGATCCCTTCACTCAGACAAAACTCTTGCATAAGAAGAGAATCAAACTCTGTCCCATGATCACTTCTGATCAGGGCAATGTGAGCATTGAACTCAATCTGTATAACTTTGAGAAACTCTGTCAAACACTTAAAGTTATCAGATTTCTTCCTCAGAAAGAACACCCAAGTGAATCTAGAGAAGTCATCTACAACTACTAAAGTGTAAGATTTCCCTCCTAGGCTTTGTACTGTGATGGGTCCAAAGAGATCCATGTGTAACAGATACAATATCCTAGGTGAATCACTCTTATTAAGTGACTTAAAACTATTTTTAGTTTGATTGCCTAATTGATAAGCCCTGCAGAGTCCTTCCTTCTTGTAGGGGCCAGAAGGTAGTCCTCTAATAAGGTTGTCCTTGGATAGCCTAGCAATAGTTCTAAGGTTTAAGTGTCCTAGTCTCTTATGCCATAAAATATTAGGTCTACAGACAGAATTGAACAGACAAATATCTACATCTGTTGAAAGAAAATCTACTAGATAGATATTACCTTTCCTGTTACCTGTCAACACAGTTGTGTTGTCCTCTGACTTGATCTTGCATAATGCTTTACTGAAGATCACCTGGTAGCCTTCATCACACAGCTGACTGATGCTTATTAAGTTATGCTTCAGTCCTTCCGCATAAGCTACCTTCTTGAATGTTACTGATCCAATCTGGACTGCACCATATCTTTTAGTTTGTCCAAAGTTTGAATCACCAAAGATAACTTTGGGTCCAAGCTTGGCTTTAAAGGATGTGAGGTTGTCCTTGTTTCCTGTCATGTGCTTAGAGCACCCACTATCCAAGTACCATTGTTCGTTTGATGTTGGATAGGTCTTCACCTGCACATAAAATAATTCATTTGTTTTTGACCCAGTTTACCTTTGGCCTAGGTTGATAACCTCTAAACTCAGAAATAAAAGACATCCCAGGTTGACTCTTATAACCTTCAGGATGATATCTCCTTGGAGGTATAATCCATTCAGTATAAGAGTTAAAGATTTGGGATGTAGGGCCCCTAGGATTGGATTTTGATTTGCCCTTGAAAGAGTTTCCAGAGCTCTGATCTCTGTTCGACGATCGTGGAGCTGCGTTCGATGATCTTGGGTCAGATCGTCGAGCTCCGTTCGACGGTCGACTGTGGCAGAGTTCAGGAACTTGAGATCGTCGACCTGAGTTCGACGATTTTGCCTGAGATCGTCGATCTGTGTTCGGCGATCGTCGAGCTCCGTTCGACGATTTCTGCTGGAGCTTAGTTTTCTTAGGCAGATCAGAATTTTTCCTAGCTACCTCTACAACTCCCTTTCCTTTATCAGAAATGAACTTGATTGGAGTTGTTAGAACTATGGGTTGGCTGGATGAAGCACCCAAGCCCAGTGTACTATTAAATCTGGAGTTCACTATGCTTGTGATGTCCATCAGCTTGATACTTCTCCCATTAAGGGATTCTTCAAGTTTCTTGGCCTCTGATAGCTCACCTTTCAATGAAGCTATCTTCTCCCTACAGGTCTCCAACTCCTGAGAGAGTTTGAGGTTTTCTGACTTTAAGGTATTATGTTCAGACAATTGATTTCTGAGAGAAATAATTTCCTTCTCAGATTTTAGTAGGTCTAAACATAATACTTTAAACTCAGATTTAAAGTCCTCTGAATTGAAATCAAATGAACTAATTACCTGGTCTTCTTCAAGTTGAGTCTCTAAATCTGACTCTGAGTCTTCTTCATCTGAATTATGTTGTGAGACATTGATTGCCATCATGCAGAACTCCTTCTCTTCTGCATCATCTTCATCATCACTGGAGCTGGATGAGGCTTCTGATTCCTCTTCAGTTTCACTCCAGGATTCAGCAACAAATCCCTTCCATGTGTGTTTATTCTTGCTTGTGGATGGTTTGTCATTGTTACTTTTCTTGAAGTCCTTTTCTCTTCTTCTTTCTTTCTTGTCCCTTCTGTCCTTATTTTTGTTCTCTGGACAGTCAGGTACAATGTGCCCTGGTTTCCTGCAACCAAAGCAGACAATTTCCTTATTGTTAATTGACTTATCATACCTTGGCTTATCATGCTCCTTGTATGATCTCTTTCTGAAGTCCTTTCTGGCCATCTTGTAGAATCTTTTGGCCAACAGACTGAGCAGTTCATCATTGCCTGTGACTTTGTCTTCAGGCTGATCTTCAGTTGCTTTGAAGGCTATTATCTTCTCTTTTCTTGTGGCTGGTGAAGCAGCCTTCTGCTCTTCTTCTCTGTTTTTAATGAGTAGCTCATAAGATTTGAGCTTGCCCAAAAGAGCTTCTGTGGTGATCTCATTCAAACTTCTGGCATCCTTGATTGGCCAAATTCTTGAATCCCAAGTGCTTGGGAAGCACATTAGGATTTTGTCATTAAGTTCAGTTAGTGATATCTCCTTATCCAAAGTCTTGAGTTCATTGACTATTATACTGAGCCTGTTGTACATATCTCCAACTGACTCAGCTTCTCCCTTCTTGAAATTCTCATATTGGGATATGAGGTGAGATCTCCTGTCCTTTCTCTCATCAGCTGAGCCTGAGACTATTTCAGAGAGCTTATCCCAAATTTCCTTTGCTGAATTGCATTCAGCCACCTTTTGAAAGATGTCATCAGACATGGTCTGGGCTAAGATATTCATAGCCTTGGCATCAGCTACCTTCCATTTCTTGATATCAACATCTGTTCCTAATGGAGGTGGAACAGCATTTGTACTTGAGTTCTCCGGGGGTCTTGGACAAACTGTCAAAACAGAATTAAAAAAATCCTCGTCAATAGAATTCATGTATAATCTAATCCTTGCTTTCCAAAGTGCAAACTTAGAAAGATTGCACACTGGAGGTCTGATGCTAGCACAATCTTTGTTTTAGGCCATGATTGGTGAAAACAAAATCTAATAATAAACTCAAAAGAAAATAGATCTAACTAGGAATCTTTGGGTTCAGGTGTTAGCCTGTGCAACCACCAAGGTGTGGTATGTTTAACCAACCTCACTCTGATACGAATTGAAAGTGCAGCTAGATCTGATATACTCTAGAGGGGGGGGGGGTGAATAGAGTATGATGATTAAAAACTTTTTACAACAGTTGTTGTAATCTGAGTGAACAGGGAAGCAAATATTAAATCTAATCACAGCAGATAACTAATTACAACCTACAAAAGGAACTAATCACAGATACTAACTAATCACAAAACAATCACAGCCAGAAACAAAAGATAAAGACAAGCAAGCCAGAGGACACAAGGAGCTATAGTCGTTCCCCTAAACTTGGGTACATCCACTCTTCTACCACCCTAGGTAAGAATCCACTGCAGGATTAGTTGATCAGGTGTCCTGGGCACCAATGAGCTTTTGATAAGTTACTCAAAAACCAAATCAGATTTTTTGATCAGGTGTCTTGCCACCAATGAGCTTTTGACAAGGTGCTCAAAAATCAAGCTCAAACTTTTGAAGGGAGTTTGAGAAACCCTTTATAGAGATGGGGATGAGAGAGTTATGAAAGTCTTCTCTTTCTCAGAGTAGCTGAAAAGACTATATGGATTTTATGTTGTCAAAGCTCCCCCTGAGTCCTTGAGATGATCAGGAAATGAAGCTTTGTTGTAGGGTGATAGGCCTTCAGAAGTTGATCTCCAGCAAATGATGATTTCTTTGAAGTTGGCCGTGGCCTAATATATATATATATATAATAAATATATATAATATATAATTCAGATAAAATTACATAGAGATGGCAACCTGCATCAAAAAAATAAGATGCGCTAGCGACGTGGTAAGGGGCATACCCCTTTCCCACTTGAATTCATTAAAACAAATCTTACAAACATGATCGGATGCTGAGCTTGTCTTTCGGATAACAAAAGAAGTCTCCACTCTTTTGAACATTGGGAGGTGGCGGGCCATTTCAGCTTCAAGATTACCATAGCAACATCTGTTGAGCAATCCATTGAAAGTTACATTGATCCATCCAGCGGGGTGGGGCACCCAAGTAAAATGTGGGTTACATGTAGGTGCCCAGTTACCGTGAGATGCATCTTGTAATGCATTGATGGGAGTTGTAACGGAAAGCATATATGGTTCGCCATGTATGAGATCTGCTCTTACATTGAGGGGAGAAGGAATGGGAGCAACAGCAATCGGGTGAGCTTGGCGCCGGGTTTCAAGAAGAACAATAGCTATTGGATTATGCGAACGGACAAGCTCTTCCAAATATGCCCGGGAAGTGAGCATGCTTGCTCCCCGGCAATTTGAAAAAATCAACGTTGTCATTGCAAGTAAGGGGAAACCCCCGCAGCATGCACCTCCCTACCTCGAGCGGATTTAGCCATGCTCTTTGATCTCGTACGGACCTTTCTTGCGGGAGATCTCAGTCTTCTTTCATTCAAATGATGATTTCAGCAACAGATGAAATGTTAGTTGTCTGGAGTCTTTGAAAGATGTTGGCCCTGAACACTTGAATCAAAGGTGATCTGAAGATTTTCAGATTTGTTGATCTCCTTTGGTGTGTGTTCTTGTATGAATTCCTTTTAGCTCTTTCTCTTGTGAACAATAGATGTTGAGAAAGATGTTGTCCAGAGAAGTGTGGCAGAGAATGTTCTTGTTCTTGTTCTTTGTTCTATGTTGTCTCTCTTCTGATCTGTGTTCTGAGTGATGGAGAGATTCAAAAAATTCTTGTATTTTATTCTCTGGTACTGAATAGAAAATCATCCTCTGTCAAGAATAACCGTTGGCCTGTCATTAATTGACTTCCTTAATTGTAAATGTCTTCTGTAGGAAAGTCCAAAGAAACATTCCTTGATAATCCCTTGAAACTTGGTCCAGAAATAAATGAAAACGGCTAGAAAATCTTCTGAATTAATTGCTGAATAACTCCTTAACTGTTCTGAATTTGAATCTTGAAAATCCTTTAACTCATCAGAAAAACGTCGAACTGAGCTCTGCTATCGTCAAACTGAGCTCATCGATTTGGACTTATACAGCAACAAAGATCATCAATCTGAGCTCAAAGATCGTCGAACTGAGCTCAGAGATAGAGAATCAATACTGAGTCATGATCGTCGAACTGAGTTCGCAGATCGTCGAATGGAGTTCAATGATTTATTGAAGTTGAGCTCAGCGATCGTCGAATGGAGTTCGACAATCTGTCGAAGTTGAGCTAGACGATCGTCGACTGGAGTTCGATGATTCGTCGTACTGAGCTCGACGATAAGACTTGGTCTTCAAATAGAAAATCCTTGGTCTTGAGGGCAGCTTCCAAACCTAAGTACTAACCCTTAGACTCAATTCTAATTGACCTTTAGAGCTATACATGTTAACCCGGAAATCGGCGATCCTTCCCAAGGTGGCCAGCTGGCTAGTCGCGACCCATAGATTTCTCCCTTTCGATCGCGACAAGTCCCGGCATAGGCGGACAGATTCCCTGTCCGCTAGGTCTCCTGGCAACCGTGTGCCCTGCGGGACGGCGGGCTATTCCCAAAGCTCACCCTCGCGGGACATGCGGTTAGGTCCGCTAATCGTGTAGTGCTTTCCCTTGCAGGAGTCGGCCAACAGCACCACCCGGAGCGACCTCCAAGTCAGCCCAAGGGGCGGCGGTCTCCTGTCGCCGTCCGTCGAGGCCGCCCAACAGGGGCGACCTCCCTTCTGCCCGAGAGGCGGCGACCTCTTGCCGCCGTCCGTCGAGGCCGCCCACCCGGGGCGGCCTCATCCTGCCAGCCAGGCGGACTCCCCTTGGAGTCCGCCCAGGCCGCCCGCAAGGGGGTGGCCAGGCCCGCCGGGCGGACTCCCCCTGGACTCCGCCCAGGCCGCCCGCTAGGGGGCGGCCCCGACGTCGAGCCGGGCGGACTCCCCTGGAGTCCGCCCAGGCCGCCCGCAAGGGGGCGGCCAGGCCCGCCGGGCGGACTCCCCCTCGAGTCCGCCCAGGCCGCCCGCTAGGGGGCGGCCCCGGCGTCCAGCCGGGCGGACTCCCCCTGGAGTCCGCCCCGGCCGCCCGCAAGGGGGCGGCCAGGCCCGCCGGGCGGACTCCCCCTGGAGTCCGCCCAGGCCGCCCGCTAGGGGGCGGCCCCGGCGTCCAGCTGGGCGGACTCCCCCTGGAGTCCGCCCAGGCCGCTCGCAAGGGGGCGGCCAGGCCCGCCGGGCAGACTCCCCCTGGAGTCCGCCCAGGCCGCCCGCTAGGGGGCGGCCCCGGCATCCAGCCGGGAGGACTCCCCCTGGAGTCCGCCCAAGCCGCCCGCAAGGGGCGGCCAGGCCCGCCGGGCGGACTCCCCCTGGAGTCCGCCCAGGCCACCCGCTAGGGGGCGGCCCCGGCGTCTAGCCGGGCGGACTCCCCCTGGAGTCCGGCCTGGCCGCCCGCAAGGGGGCGGCCAGGCCCGCCGGGCGGACTCCCCATGGAGTCCGCCCAGGCTGCCCGCAAGGGGGCGGCCTCCGGTCCTCTCCAGGGCCTTCTGCAGTTTTCATCGCTCAAGGTGGCGGACGCAAATTCCCAGTCCGCGGAGTCCGAGCAGGTCGTCATGCTGATGTCACTGGGCCCCGCTTCTCCGAGAACTTCCCTGGGCCTATAAATACCCCCTGAAGCCTCTCATTCAAGGATCCTGGAGGTGGAGACAAGTCTTGCTAGCAGCTCCTGCGGACTCCATTTTCCAGTCCGCGCAGTCCGTCATCACCCTTCCAGCAAGCCCTGCGGACTCAGATTTCCTGTCCGCGCAGTCCTCCACAGCTCTTCAGCAGCTTGCCAGCATACTCTGCAGACTCAGTTTCCCAGTCCTCCAGCAGCTGGCAGACTCTTTTACTTAGTCTCTGGCAGCATCTCCTCTCTGTTTTTTGGCACTTTCTTCTCCTTTAGCCACCAGCTTCTCCTTGTACCCTTTTAATGATTTTGTTGTAAAGGTGTACTTGTAAGCTTGTAATCTCTAGCTATTAATCAAAGGAAAACCCGTCGCAGGAGTGGCATTTAGGCCGCGACGGGCAAAGTGTGTTGTTGCCGCTGCTAGCGGCCCCCTCTTCTCTCCTCTGCTCAGCAAGCCTTGCTCCTCTGCTCAGCAAGCCTTGCCCTCAGCTCAGCTCAGCTCTTCTCGGCAACCAACCTGCAAGCGCAACCGTTGCAATTCCTGTCTGCTCGACCGCTCCTGGTCTCCATCCTCTTCCTCTCTTGATCAACCCTCTCTGTTGATCAAGGCTCGCCTCTTCTCTCAAGCCTCTCCCTTACTACCGCAACCTTCTCATTCCTCCTCACCTAGCCTGTGAGGCCAATCACCCCCTCGGTGATAGCTGTCCCCCCGGTGCCGTTTTCGAGCATCAACATTTGGTGCGGTGAGCGTGGATCCGAACAGCTCACGCGCAAACCTTCAGATCTGAATAGGCAGTGAAAGCAACAGCTAACCATGTCAGACCATCAGTCAGCCGAGAACCATGCTCCAAGTCCTAGTGAAGATCCTCTCTGGGAAGCCTTTGAGCAGTCACGTCGAGAGAATGCTCAACAGTTCCAGGCTATCAACAAAGTTCTTGCTGCTATAACGCAGCGATTGGACGCTCATCCGGCAGCTGCTCCAACTGCTCCAATCAACCCAACACCAACAGCAGAGCATCAGCAAGCTTATTCTCAAGCTTGCCCACCGTTCTATCCCCCGTACACTCCAACCTTTCCGCAAGGGCCTGCAGCTCCTTTGCGAACTCAAGATGAAGAGTTTGCTGCTCGCCATAACTTATTCCGGGGAGCAGCCCGGGGAAGTCCAGCTAGAGTTCTCAACTTTCAGGGAAGTCATCCCTACCCTTCAGCTCCTGCCCCTGCTCCTCCTGCAGCAGCTTTTCCTTTTTATCCTCATGCTCCTTTTGCAGCTGCAGCTTATGCTCCTTTCTTTCCCTACGCTGTGGGAGAGCAAGAAAAACCTTCACCATTCGCTGAGAGTGTCCGCCATGAGCCAACTCCAGCAAACTTCAGAGAGCCTCGACTACCAAACTACACTGGAGATACAGATCCAGTAAAGCACCTCCAAGCTTTTGAGTCAGCCGTTGCTCTCAAGACTCTCTCAGATGCAACCAAGTGCAAGCTTCTTGTTACCTCCTTTGATGGGCAAGTGAGGGACTGGTTCTATGACCTCCGTCCTCACTCCATCACTTCCTTCCTTGATCTTCGAAGGGAGTTTCTTCTCAGATTTTCTACATCAACTAAGAGAAAGGGCGGTCCTGAAGCCCTCTTTGAGATCATGCAGCGCGGAAATGAGACTTGGTCTCAGTTTGTTGATCGATTCCAAAGAGAGATTTTGGATATCGAAGTTACTGATCAAGAGATGTACCGAGTGGCTCTTATCCACGGTCTTCGTGAAGGGCCTCTCAAATTTGAAGCCAACGTCCGTGCTCCAAGGACATATCAAGAGCTGATTGCTCTAGCCAACTCATACATTCGAGGTGAAAAGAGCAATCCAGGCATCGTCTCCAAACTTCTATCCGAGGAGGATCCCTCCCGCAAACATCCTCCAAGGTCTCCCTGCAATCACTTCCCAACTCACTCAAAGAAGGAGAGAAGGATCCATCGCCATCGATACTCCTTCCCGAGCCGTGACAATGCTCAAGATCCATTGTTGCCGCTAGCTCCGTCTTTGCAAACAGCAGCTGTTCAACAACAGCAGGATGATGACTTGCATGAGTCTGATCTCGACGACGTCGTGCAAGAAGTGATCCAGATCATGAAAGATAGGGCAAGCTTCAAGAAGCCCTATCGGCCAGCCGATCAGAGGTCTAGAAACTCAGAGCCCTACTGCGAATTTCACAAAGAATCAGGCCATCGAACGGAAGACTGCCGAGCATTCCGCCAGCTTGTGCAAAGGATGCTCCGGCAGGGCAAGATGCATGACCTGCTTCTTAAAGAAGAGCGCCCTGATCAAGCAACTTCAAGGGGCAAAGAACTTGCAGACGCTCCTTGCTCCTCAAGAGGAGTGAACCACGTCGAAGAGCCTCCTCTCCTCGTTGTAAACAAGGAAGTCGAATGCTTTGATGCCGACGACGAGGGTGTGCTGGGAAGGCTATTCTAAGCTAGCAAGGACTCACCGTCCTCCAAAGCGATGGACTTCACAGTTCTCCGGAGCTCCTTGCAACCTTCAGGGGTTATCTCAACCCTTGATCTCTCTCCTTTTCAAGCATTTTCATTACAACACTTCTCAGTGTTCTTTACTTGCTTTCCTGCAAAGCTTTTATTCAGGGATCCCGTACTGACACAGTTCCCTTCTTGTGTTGCTCCTTCCTCTCTTCTCCCTCTCTTAGGATCGTTTCACCAATGAGATTTCGCCGAGCCTGAAACGTTCCCTCCGTAGTTTGTTCTCGCACAACCGCTACGACCACACATGGCGGGAGTATACCCATGTGTGCAGTGGGAGCAGTTCAATCGCGGGAATGGGCTTCAGGCTTAGGATCCTAGCCAGCATCTGACACAGAGTGTGTGCTAGGGGAGCCCCATTTGTTAGCTCTGCTGTGCGTCCTATAGGATACATTACGGTTAGGATGATCTTCGCTGGACAAGCAATGTCGATCAAGCGTAGCCTTGTCTCTTTGCTCATCCTTCAACTGTGGTGGCCGAAGCACTCTCCGGTATCCTCGATCCGTGCCTTCTTGGGTTCGCAACTCCACTGATCAATATACAGACAAGATAGGCCTCTTGGCGCAACCCGTCTTGTTGATCAGTGATGCTTGTACCCAAGGCGAGAGAGCGTTCCTCCTAGCAGTCCTTCTCAGGACCCTTCCCTTGCTTTTCTCTTTTTGCCCTCCTCGAGGATGCGCGACCAGCCCGATTTGAGCAGGATCATACTCGGAATGATTTTCTCAGGCCAGTGATGCATAAGGCCCACGAGGAACACCTGTGGCAGCATTCAACCCTCTTTAGTCCTTCCGAATATGGACCTCTTTTTCCTTTTCCCCCTCCTTGAGGATGCGCGGCCAGCCCGCTTTGAGTAGGACTATACTCGGGATGATTTTTCGGGCAAGTGATGCATAAGGCCCATGGGGAACACCTGTGGCAGCATTCAACCCACTTTAATCATTCCGTGTGTAGACCTCCTTTTCTCTCTTCCCTCCTTTCACAGGTGAACAGGTTAATCCGACCTACCAAAAGGATTCTGACATTCATTTTGATCATGTCCACCCAGTCATGACGATAGCTAGCGCTCGATTCATTAATCTGGACTTCGTGATAATGGTCATCGGGCATTTCTCTTGCTACTTGGTCATATCGACCCTATCTCAACAACCTTCATGGGTTATCTCAAGAAGATTTTCAGCAACCACTTTGCTTGTGCTCATCTCATATGCTTTGCCTGCTCAAGCTCTATCATATGGAGATTCACAGAGCTGCTCATTACTCTCGCCAAAGTCTAATGGCGTCAATCATTAATCGAATCATATCAACATTTTTGGTATGATTCTGGTGCGGTTATCCTCGCGTATGGTTTGCTTCTAATCTCTATCTCACAGAGGTTAGCAAATCCTTGCAAGCCTTCTCCATAGGTACTTGCAAGCTCCTTTTATATGCATATTGTCTGCTTCTAACTTTTCTCTTTGTAGAGAACAACAGACACCTGCAAATCTCATCCAGGTACTTGCAGTTTAAATCATTATTTTATCTATGCATACTCTTAACTCTTCTCTTGCAGAGACCACAAAAGATTTGCAAGCCCCTTCCAGGTACTTGCAACTCATTTTTTCTGTCCTTGTATACTATTTTCCCTCCTCTTTTTGCAGAGAATGACAGGTGCTTGCAAACCTCTATCAGGTACTTGCAAGTTATTATGTCTTTCTATTTTCCCTCACTATTGTTTTGCAGAACTTAACAGAAGACACACCTTCTTCGTTTTGCAAAAGCAAACTCAGGTACACACTCGATGTACCACCCATACGTGCTCACCCTTAATTTTCCTCTTACAGGAAAATAGGCAGGAAACATCAAGCTTGTAAGGGGAGACTTCAGGTTCTATCTCTCCCTGCCTCCCCTTCTCTTTCCTTTGGGGTGGATCACGATTTTCGTGGGTCTCCAACTTTTTCGAAGTTTCCTTCGGAACTTAAAAAGTGCGGGGATTATGTTAACCCAGAAATCGGCGATCCTTCCCAAGGTGGCCAGCTGGCTAGTCGCGACCCATAGATTTCTCCCTTTCGATCGTGACAAGTCCCGGCATAGGCGGACAGATTCCCTGTCCGCTAGGTCTCCTGGCAACCGCGTGCCCTGCGGGACGGCGGGCTATTCCCAAAGCTCACCCTCGCGGGACATGCGGTTAGGTCCGCTAATCGTGCAGTGCTTTCCCTTGCAGGAGTCGGACAACAGCACCACCCGGAGCGACCTCCAAGTCAGCCCAAGGGGCGGCGGTCTCCTGTCGCCGTCCGTCGAGGCCGCCCAACAGGGGCGACCTCCCTTCTGCCCGAGAGGTGGCGGCCTCCTGCCGCCGTCCGTCGAGACCGCCCACCCGGGGCGGCCTCTGCCCGCCAGCCGGGCGGACTCCCCCTGGAGTCCGCCTGCAAGGGGGCGGCCAGGCCCGCCGGGCGGACTCCCCCTGGAGTACGCCCAGGCCGCCCGCTAGGGGGCGGCCCCGGCGTCCAGCCGGGCGGACTCCCCCTGGAGTCCGCCCAGGCCGCCCGCAATGGGGCGGCCAGGCCCACCGGGCGGACTCCCCCTGGAGTCCGCCCAGGCCGCCCGCTAGGGGGCGGCCCCGGCGTCCAGCCGGGCGGACTCCCCCTGGAGTCCGCCCAGGCCGCCCGCAAGGGGGCGACCAGGCCCGCCGGGCAGACTCCCCCTGGAGTCCGCCCAGGCCACACGCTAGGGGGCGGCCCCGGCGTCCAGCCGGGCGGACTCCCCCTGGAGTCCGCCCCGGCCGCCCGCAAGGGGGCGGCCAGGCCCGCCGGGCGGACTCCCCCTGGAGTCCGCCCAGGCCGCCCGCTAGGGGGCGGCCCCGGCGTCCAGCCGGGCGGACTCCCCCTGGAGTCCGCCCAGGCAGCCTGCAAGGGGGCGGCCAGGCCCGTCGGGCGGACTCCCCCTGGAGTCCGCCCAGGCCTCCCGCTAGGGGGCGGCCCCGGCTTCCAGCCGGGCGGACTCCCCCTGGAGTCCGCCCAGGCCGCCCGCAAGGGGGGGGGCCAGGCCCGCCGGGCGGACTCCCCCTGGAGTCCGCCCAGGCCGCCCGCAAGGGGGCGGCCAGGCCCGCCGGGCGGACTCCCCCTGGAGTCCGCCCAGGCCGCCCGCAAGGGGGCGACCTCCGGTCCTCTCTAGGGCCTTCTGCAATTTTCATCGCTCAAGGTGGCGGACGTAAATTCCCAGTCCGCGGAGTCCGCGCAGGTCGTCATGCTGATGTCACTGGGCCCCGCTTCTCCGAGAACTTCCCTGGGCCTATAAATACCCCCTGAAGCCTCTCATTCAAGGATCCTGAAGGTGGAGACAAGTCTTGCCAGCAGCTCCTGCGGACTCCATTTTCCAGTCCGCGCAGTCCGTCATCACCCTTCCAGCAAGCCCTGCGGACTCAGATTTCCTGTCCGCGCAGTCCTCCACAGCTCTTCAGCAGCTTGCCAGCAGACTCTGCAGACTCAGTTTCCCAGTCCTCCAGCAGCTGGCAGACTCTTTTACTTAGTCTCTGGCAGCATCTCCTCTCTGTTTTCTGGCACTTTCTTCTCCTTTAGCCGCCAGCTTCTCCTTGTACCCTTTTAATGATTTTGTTGTAAAGGTGTACTTGTAAGCTTGTAATCTCTAGCTATTAATCAAAGGAAAGCCCGTCACAGGAGTGGCATTTAGGCCGCGACGGGCGAAGTGTGTTGTTGCCGCTGCTAGCGGCCCCCTCTTCTCTCCTCTGCTCAGCAAGCCTTGCTCCTCTGCTCAGCAAGCCTTGCTCCTCTGCTCAGCAAGCCTTGCCCTCAGCTCAGCTCAGCTCTTCTCGGCAACCAACCTGCAAGCGCAACCGTTGCATTTACTGTCTGCTCGACCACTCCTGGTCTCCCTCCTCTTCCTCTCTTGATCAACCCTCTCTGTTGATCAAGGCTCGCCTCTTCTCTCAAGCCTCTCCCTTACTCCCGCAACCTTCTCATTCCTCCTCACCTAGCATGTGAGGCCAATCACCCCCTCGGTGATAGCTGTCCCCCCGGTGCCATTTTCACGCATCAACAATACAGGAGGTCAAAAACAGGTTTCCTAAAGACATAGTGATCCTGACCCAAATTAGTAATAAGGTGTTCCAACACAACCTATAGCGTATGCATCTAGCACATCATCACATCATTTGGGTACTCATCGTTTACCCATTGGCATAAAGCCGCAAACAAAAAGGGAGACACAATTTCCCCCCAACGGCACACAAGCCGCCACACGGAACTCTTGCCTAGGCCCCACCCGCTCCAGGTCTTAGACCCGGGCTTACCTGCAAGCTCTGACGTCTCTTGTCAGGATTCCAACAAACACAATTGACCGATTCTAAGAAGCCTTGTCGGACCCCACCCGCTCATGGCCTCATTGCCCGGGCTTGCCCCCATGCTTGACATTCTCGTCAGTCTCACAAAAGGGGACTAGTCTCGCCGGGACACTCTCCACACATGACGTGTATGTCACGGGATAGCCAGCCGACCACGGAGACACAACCACGCCTTGGCACATCACAAACCAAGACAATTCCACCCTAGTCCCTCATTTGTACTGCAACGTTCCCGCGCACCAAGGAAACCATCTACCACCAATGCGGAGCTAACCTTGTCCACCAAGGAAACCATCTACCGCCATTGAGGAGCTAACCTTGTCCGGTTCCGACGACACATACTCACTTGAGAAAAAGGGGAAAACATCACCACATCACAAACGACATCTTGCCGCAACGGAAACTCTACGAATCTTTAAAGTTCGTATGCAACATCACCGAGTTGGACTAACGGTCGTGACTACGGCTTCACCCGCCATGCCTAATCCACTAACGGAGCGGATATCTAATGCAAAACATGCCGGGGACGGACTCAATTGATCCGGAGGTTCCTCTTGAACCTTGGCGACCCAAACCCCTCTCATTTGAGTGTTTGGTGCCCAAAACTAGAAAAGAAAAATGATGCTAAGACATGCATCCTAAAATTGAGAGGAGAAGTGTCGTTACCTTCCGACTCCTATTCTTAGCCATAGCAAAATAGCCGAAAGAAAACCTTCGCAACGGTCTAGCCTCCACGGATCTGGACCAGGCTCGCGATTTGGAGCACCGAAGCCTCTCCTACAACCCAAACCCTCCTTCTCCTTCTTCCTTGCTCTCACTTCTCTCTATAACTTTAGTAAGAGAAAGCTTGGAGAAGAATGAGGGTTTACAACCCTATTCTCGGACTTAACTCCCCAAGAGATGTCCTGAACCATCAGATCCCAAAATAAGGGAAAGAATGGCCACAATCTGTCTGAAAAAATAAAACACCTGGGCCGAACACGGCCTGGCACACGCCCGTGTCCAGGGCCGTGTCCCCCATTCGCCGTCAAAATCGACGCGCCTGGAACATCACACGGGCATCGAACACGCTCGTGTTCGACCCGACACGCCCGTGTTCCAACTAACACGGCCGTGTGGTCAGTCGTGTACTGCCATCGATTTTTCCCGAAAACAACCCGAGAACTACACGGGTACTGGACACGCCCGTGTCCTTGCCCATGTCTATCTCAACACACCTGGGCTCCAGGCCGTGTTCACGGCTCGACACCTGACACGGCTTTTAACCCAGAAATCGGCGATGCTTCCCAAGGTGGCTAGCTGGCTAGTCGCGACCCTCAGATTCTCCCTAGTGATCGCGACAAGTCCCAGTGTAGGCGGACAGTTTTCCCTGTCCGCCTAGGTCTTCTAGCGATAGTGTGCCCTGCGGGACGGCGGGCTACTCCCATAGCTCACCCTCGCAGGCCATGTGGTTAGGCCCGCTAACCGTGCAGTGCTTTTCCTTGCAGGAGGCAGCCTACCATCAGGATCCCGCCCACAGGAGGGCGCCCGCTTTGCAGCTAGCCAAGCGAACTCCACCCGGAGTCCGCCCAGGCCTCCCGCAAGGGGCGGCTCCGTTCTCTCCCGGCCTCCTGCCGCCTGCTTCGCCCGCCAACCTGGTGGACTCGTTTTCCAGTCCGCGGAGTCCGCGCAGGTCGTCATGCTGACGTCACTGTGCCCCGCTTCTAGAAGATCTTCCCCGGGCCTATAAATAGCCCCGGGTGCCTCTCATTCTAGATGGTTGGAAGGACCGTGAGGAGAAAACAAGGCCTGCCAACAGACTCTGCGGACTCCGATTTCCAGTCAGCGCAGTCCTCCATCAGCTTGCCAGCAGACTCTGCGGACTCCATTTTCCAGTCCGCGCAGTCCTCCATCAGCTTGCCAGCAGACCCTGCGGACTACGTTTTCCAGTCCGCGCAGTCCTCCATCAGCTTGCCAGCAGACTCTGCGGACTCAGTTTTCCAGTCCGCGCAGTCCTCCATCAGCTTGCCAGCAGACTCCGCGGACTCAGTTTTCCAGTCCGCGCAGTCCTCCTGCAGCTTGCCAGCAGACCCTGCGGACTCCGTTTTCCAGTCCACGCAGTCCTCCATCAGCTTTCCAGCAGACTCTGCGGACTCAGTTTTCTAGTCCGCGCAGTCCTCCTGCAGCTTGCCAGCAGACCCTGCGGTCTACGTTTTCCAGTCCGCGCAGTCCTCCATCAGCCTGCCAGCAGACCCTGCGGACTCCATTTTGCAGTCCGTGCAGTCCTCCATCAGTTGATCCAGCAAGCCCTGCAGACTCCATTTTCTAGTCCACGCAGTCCTCCATCAGCCTGCCAGCAAAACCAGCGGACTCCATTTTTCAGTCCGCGCAGTCCTCCATCAGTTGATCCAGCAAGCTCTGCGGACTCATTTTTCTAGTCCGCGCAGTCCTCCTGCAGCTTGCCAGCAGACCCTGCGGACTCCGTTTTCCAGTCCACACAGTCCTCCGTCAGCTTGCCAGCAGACTCTGCGGACTCAGTTTTTCAGTCCGCGCAGTCCTCCTGCAGCTTGCCATCAGACCCTGCGGACTCCGTTTTCCAGTCCGCGCAGTCCTCCATCAGCCTGCCAGCAGACCCTGCGGACTCCATTTTGCAGTCTATGCAGTCCTCCATCAGTTGATACAGTAAGCCCTGCGGACTCCGTTTTCCAGTCCGCGCAGTCCTCCATCAGCCTGCCAGCAGAACCTGCAGACTCCATTTTGCAGTCCGCGCAGTCCTCCATCAGTTGATCCAGCAAGCCCTGCGGACTCCGTTTTCCAGTCCGCATAGTCCTCCATCAGCTTGCCAGCAGACCCTGGAGACTCCATTTTCCAGTCCGCACAGTCCTCCATCAGCTTGCCAGCAGACTTTGCGGACCCAATTTTCCAGTCTGCGCAGTCCTCCATCAGCTTGCCAGCAGACTCTGCGGACTCAGTTTTGCAGTCCGCGCAGTCCTCCTGCAGCTTGCCAGTAGACCCTGTGGACTCCGTTTTCCAGTCCGCGTAGTCCTCCATCAGCCTGCCAGCAGACCCTGCGGACTCCATTTTGCAATCCGCGCAGTCCTCCATCAGTTGATCCAGCAAGCCCTGCGGACTCCGTTTTCCAGTCTGCGTAGTCCTCCATCAGCCTGCCAGCAGACCCTGCGGACTCCATTTTGCAGTCCGCGCAGTCCTCCATCAGTTGATCCAGCAAGCCCTGCAGACTCCATTTTCCAGTCCGTGCAGTCCTCCATCAGCTTGCCAGCAGACCCTGCGGACTCCGTTTTCCAGTCCGCGCAGTCCTCCATCAGCGTGCCAGCAGACCCCGCGGACTCCGTTTTCCAGTCCGCGCAGTCCTCCATCAGCTTGCCAGCAGACTCTGCGGACTCAGTTTTCCAGTCCGCGGAGTCCGCGCAGGTCGTCATGCTGACGTCACTGGGCCCCGCTTCTAGAAGATCTTCCCCAGGCCTATAAATAGCCCTGGTGCCTCTCATTCTACACGCCCAGAGGAGGAAACAAGGCCTGCCAGCAGATTCTGCGGACTCAGTTTTCCTGTCCGCGCAGTACTCCACAGCTTACCTGAAGCTTGCCAGCAGGCTCTGCGGACTCAGTTTTCCAGTCCTCCACAGCTTTGGCAGCCTCTTTTACTTAGTCTCTGACAGCTTCTCTCCCTTAGTTTCTGGCAACTCTTTCCTTAACCGCCAGCTTTCCCCTTTGTACCCTTTAATGCTTTTTCATGTAAAGGTGCACTAGCAAGCTGTAATCTTGTTTCTTTACTAAAGGAAAGTCCGTCGCAAGAGTGTCATTTTGACCGCGGCGGGCGAAGTCTGTTGTTGGCGCTGCTAGCGCCCCCCTCTCCTTGCTCTCTGCTCAGCTAGCCTTGCTCTCTGCTCAGCTAGCCTTGCTCTCTGCTCAGCTAGCCTTGCTCTCTGCTCAGCTAGCCTTGCTCTCTGCTCAGCTAGCCTTGCTCTCTGCCCAGCTAGCCTTGCTCTCTGCTCAGCTAGCCTTGCTCTCTGCTCAGCTAGCCTTGCTCTCTGCTCAGCTAGCCTTGCTCTCTGCTCAGCTAGCCTTGCTCTCTGCTCAGCAAGCCTTGCTCTCTGCTAATCAAGTTCCTCGCTGCTCCTTGAGCTTCTCTGCTGGTCAACTGTCAAGAGTAACCGTCTGCTCGACAGCTCCTGATCAACCTCCTCTTCTCTTGGTCAACCTTATCTATTGATCAAGCTTCTCCTCTCCTCTATCCCCGCAACCCTCTTTGACAAGCTGCTTGCTCCACTCTCGAGCACTCAGAGGCTTCTTTCCTTCCTTCCTTCCTCTTCCTCTCCCAGCTTGTGAGACCGAACACCCCCTCTGTGTTAGCTGTGCCCCCGGTGTCGTTTCCGCGCATCAACAGTTAACACGCGGCCTTCAGATCCGAACATGCAGTGAAAACTGACAGTCAGCTATGACAGACCACCAACCAGCTGAGAACATTGCACCAAGTCCCAGTGAAGATCCTCTCTGGGAAGCTTTTGAGCAGTCGCGCCGTGAGAATGCTCAACAATTCCAAGCCATCAACAAAGTTCTTGCTGCGATCACGCAGCGACTAGACTCTCAACCAGCAACTGCTCCAGCTGCTCCGGCTGCTCCAACAGCTCCGATCAACCCAACACCAACATCAGAGCATCAACAAGCTTATTCTCAAGCTTGTCCACCGTTCTATCCTCCATATACGCCAACCTTTCCGCAAGGGCCTGCAGCCTCTTTGCGACCTCAATACGAAGAGTTCGCAGCCCGTCAAAACTTCTTCCGGGGAGCAGCCCGAGGAAGTCCTGCAAGATTTCTCAACTTTCAGGGAAATCATTCTTACCCGCCAGCTCCTGCCTTTACTCCAGCGGCAGCTTTTCCCTTCTATTCCCCTACTTCCTTTACAGCTCCAGCTTATGCCCCCTTTAATCCTTATGCTGTGGGAGAGCAGGAAGAGCCATCGCCCTTTACCGAGAGCATTCACCATGAAACTACTCCAGCAAACTTCAGAGAGCCTCGACTGCCAATCTATACTGGAGAGGCTGATCCAGTAAAGCATCTTCAAGCCTTTGAATCGGTCGTTGCTCTCAAGACTCTGTCAGATGCAACAAAGTGCAAGCTCTTTGTGACAACCTTTGATGGGTAAGTGAGGGACTGGTTCTATGGCCTCCGTCCTCACTCCATCACTTCCTTCGTCGATCTATGAAGGGAGTTTCTTCTCAGATTCTCTACCTCCACCAAGAGAAAGGGCGGTCCCGAAGCCCTCTTTGAGATCAGGCAGCGCAGCGATGAAACTTGGTCTCAATTTGTTGATCGATTCCAGAGAGAGATTCTAGACATCGAGATCGTAGATCAAGAAATGTACAGAGTGGCTCTTATCCACGGTCTTCGTGAAGGGCCTCTCAAATTTGAAGCCAACGTCCGTGCCCCAAGGACCTACCAAGATTTGATTGCTCTATCCAACTCGTACATCCGAGGCGAGAAGAGCAACCCAGGCTTCGTTTCAAAGCTCATATCTGAGAAAGATCCGTTTCACAAGCAACCTCCGAGATCTCCTCATCGTCATTTCCCATCTCACTCAAGGAAGGAGAGAAGGTTTCAACGCCACCCATACTCCTTTCAAAGCTACGGTCGTGCTCAAGATCAACCGCTACTGCTGCCAGCTCCATCTTCTCAAACAGCTGCAGTCTATCAGCAGCAAGGCAGTGACTCGCACGAGTCTGAATTTGATAAAATCATGCTTCAAGTGAGCCAAGTCATGAAAGATAGGGCCAACTACAAGAAGCCTTATCGACCAGCTGATCAAAGATCTAGAGGTTCAGAACCTTACTGCGAATTCCACAAAGAGCCAGGTCACTTGACTGAGCACTGCCGAGCATTCTGTCAGCTCGTGCAAAGGATGCTCCAGCAGGGTAAAATACGTGACCTGCTTCCTAAAGAAGATCGCCCTGATCCATCAACTTCAAAGGGCAAAGAGGTCGCAGACGTTCCTTGCACCTCAAGAGGAGTGAACCAAGTCCAAGAGCCTCCTCTCCTCGTTGTCAACAATACTGTCGAGTGCTTCGATGCCGATGACGAGGGTGTGCTTGGAAGGCTATTTTAAGCAAGCGACGGACTTCACAGTCCTCAAAGGCTCTTCGCAACCTTGATGGGTTATCTCAACCCTTGCTCTTTATCTTTTCGAACATTTTCATTTTACCAAACACTTCTCAGTGTTCTTTACTTGCTTTTCAACGAAGCTTTTATCTGGGATCTTATACTGACACAGTTCCCTTCTTGTGATGCCCTTTCCTCTATTTTTTCTCTTTGCCAAATAGATCACTACACCAATGAGATATCGCCAAGTCTTGCTACAGGCCCCCTCGAGATTGGATTCCGGCATAAGACCACGACGACCACATATCGCGGGGTGTGTTCGCATATGTGTAGTGGGTGCCATCCAACTCTCGTGCGGAGGAATACGGGACTTTGGATCCTAGCCTACATCTGACACAGAGTGTGTGCTAGGGGAGCCCCATGTGTTAGCTCTATTGTGCTTCGCAAAGGATACATTACAGTTACGGTGATCTTTGCTTGACAAGCAATGGCGATCAAGCGTAGCCTTGTCTCTTTGATCATCTCACAGCTGTGATGGCCGAACACTCTCTGGTACTCTCG
Organism: Platanthera guangdongensis; assembly: GCA_039583875.1. NCBI lineage: Eukaryota > Viridiplantae > Streptophyta > Magnoliopsida > Asparagales > Orchidaceae > Platanthera > Platanthera guangdongensis. The sequence continues at coordinate 45,156,637 of CM077158.1, read as the reverse complement.
ATCCGTGCCTTCGCGGGTTCCCATAACTCCACTGATCAATCCACAGACAAGCAATAGGCCACTTGGCGCAACTAGTCTCATTGATCAGTGATGCTTGTGCCCCAGGGCAAGAGAGCAGTGCATCTAGCGATCCTTCTCAGGATCTTCCCCTTGCTTTTCTCTTTTGTGCCCTCCTTGAGGATGCGCGGCCAGCCCGCTTTGAGTAGGACTATACTCGGGATGATTTTCTCAGGCAAGTGATGCATAAGGCCCACGGGGAACACCTATGGCAGCATTCAACCTTCTTCAGTCATTCCGAGTATAGACCACTTTTTGTCTATTGCCTTCTTTCACAGGTGAACAGGTTAATCCAACCTCTCAAAAGAATTAGCAAACATTCGCTTTGCTCTTGCTCATCTCATATATATTGCTTGCTCAAGCTCTACCAGATGGTGATTCACAGAGCTATTCGTTACTCTTATCAAAAACTATTGGTGTCAAGCAATGATCAAAGAATCATACTCTACTTGACCATCAAGCCATGCTATTGCGATCTAGTTAAGATTGGCAGAATTCGTCAAGTTACTTCTCTGCTAATCTGACCATGTCCATACAGCCATACCAACAACTAGTACTCGGTTTATTGATCTGGGCTTCATGATAAAGTGTTTTACAGGCATTTTCCTTACTATTTGGTCATGTCGGCCTTATCTCATCAACAGTTAACACCTGCAAGCCTCATCCAGGTACTTGCAGTTTGATTCATTATGATATGCATGCTGCTCACTCTTTTCTCTTTGTAGAGAACATCAAACACTTGCAAGCCTTCTCCCAGGTACTTGCAAGCTTCTTTCATTGACATGTTTTACTTCTAACTCTTCTCCTTGCAGAGATTAGCAAAACTTGCAAGCCTTCTCTCAGGTACTTGCAAGCTCCTTTTATATATATTCCTGCTTCTAACTCTTTTCTTGCAGAGTTCAGCAGACACTTGCAAGCCCTTTCACAGGTACTTGCAAGTTACTTTCATATACTGTGCGTACCTTTAACTCTTCTTTTGCAGAGAAAGTAGAGAATTGCAAGTTCCTTCCAGGTACTCGCAGCTCATTCTTCGTTCTTGTATACTCTTTATCCTTCCTTTTTTTACAGAGAATAACAGGTGCTTGCAAGCCTCCATCAGGTACTTGCAAGTTGTTATGCTTTCTGTTTTCCTCTCACTTTTATTTTGCAGAACTTAATGGAAGACACACCTTCTTCATTTTGCAAAAGCAAACTCAGGTACACACTCGATGTACCACCCATACATGCCTACCCTAACTCTCCTCTTGCAGGAAAATAGACAGGGAGCACCAAGCTTCTAAGGAGAGGCTTCAGGTTTTATCTCTCCTTACCTTTTTTTCTTTTTTTGGGATAGATTACGATTTTCGTGGGTCTCCAACTTTTTCGAAGTTCCCTTCGGAACTTGAAAAAGTGCGGGGATTATGTTAACCCAGAAATCGACGATCCTTCCCAAGGTAGCCAGCTGGCTAGTCGCGACCCTCAGATTCTCCCTAGTGATCGCGACAAGTCCCAGTGTAGGCGGACAGTTTTCCCTGTCCGCCTAGGTCCTCTAGCGACCGCGTGCCCTGCGGGACGACGGGCTACTCCCATAGCTCCCCTCGCAGGCAATGCGGTTAGGCCCGCTAACCGTGCAGTGCTTTTCCTTGCAGGAGGCAGCCTACCATCAGGATCCCGCCCACAGGAGGGCGCCCGCTTTGCAGCTAGCCAAGCGGACTCCACCCGGAGTCCGCCTAGGACGCCCGCAAGGGGGCGGCTCCGTTCTCTCCCGGCCTCCTGCCTCCTGCTTCGCCCGCCAACCTGGCAGACTCGTTTTCCAGTCCGCGGAGTCCGTGCAGATCGTCATGCTGACGTCACTGTGCCCCGCTTCTAGAAGATCTTCCATGGGCCTATAAATAGCCCCGGGTGCCTCTCATTCTGGACGGTTGGAAGGACCGGGAGGAGAAAACAAGGCCTGCCAGCAGACTCTACAGACTCCGTTTTCCAGTCCGCGCAGTCCTCCATCAGCTTGCCAGCAGACTCTGCGGACTCCGTTTTACAGTCCACGCAGTCCTCCATTAGCTTGCCAGTAGACCCTGCGGACTCCGTTTTCCAGTCCGTGCAGTCCTCCATCAGCTTGCCAGCAGACTCTGCGGACTCAGTTTTCCAGTCCGTGCAGTCCTCCATCAGCTTGCCAGCAGACTCCGCAGACTCAGTTTTTCAGTCCGCGCAGTCCTCCTGCAGCTTGCCAGCAGACCCTGCGGACTCCGTTTTACAGGCCACGCAGTCCTCCATCAGCTTGCCAGCAGACTGCAGACTCAGTTTTCCAGTCCGTGCAGTGCTCCTGTAGCTTGCCAGCAGACCCTGCGGACTCCGTTTTCCAGTCTGTGCAGTCCTCCATCAGCCTGCCAGCAGACCCTGCGGACTCCATTTTGCAGTCCGCGCAGTCCTCCATCAGTTGATCCAGCAAGCCCTGCGGACTCCGTTTTCCAGTCCGTGCAGTCCTCCATCAGCCTGCCAGCAGAACCTGCGGACTCCATTTTGCAGTCCGCGCAGCCCTCCATCAGTTGATCCAGCAAGCTCCGCGGACTCAGTTTTCCAGTCCGCGCAGTCCTCCTGCAGCTTGCCAGCAGACCCTGCGGACTCCGTTTTCCAGTCCACGCAGTCCTCCATCAGCTTGCCAGCAGACTCTGCGGACTCAGTTTTCCAATCCGCGCAGTCCTCCTGCAGCTTGCCAGCAGACCCTGCGGACTCCGTTTTCCAGTCCGCGCAGTCCTCCATCAGCCTGCCAGCAGACCCTGCAGACTCCATTTTACAGTCCGCGCAGTCCTCCATCAGTTGATCCAGGAAGCCCTGCGGACTCCATTTTCCAGTCCGCGCAGTCCTCCATCAGCCTGCCAGGAGAACCTGCGGACTCCATTTTGCAGTACGCGCAGTCCTTCATCAGTTGATCCAGCAAGCCCTGCGGACTCCGTTTTCCAGTCCGCGCAGTCCTCCATCAGCTTGCCAGCAGACCCTGCGGACTCCGTTTTCTAGTCCGCGCAGTCCGCCATCAGCTTGCCAGCAGACTCTGCGGACTCAGTTTTCCAGTCCGCGCAGTCCTCCATCAGCTTGCCAGCAGACTCTGCGGACTCAGTTTTCCAGTCCGCGCAGTCCTCCTGCAGCTTGCCAGCAGACCCTGTGGACTCCGTTTTCCAATCCGCGTAGTCCTCCATCAGCCTGCCAGCAGAACCTGCGGACTCCATTTTGCAGTCCGCACAGTCCTCCATCAGTTGATCCAGCAAGCCCTGCAGACTCCGTTTTCCAATCCGCGCAGTCCTCCATCAGCCGGCCAGCAGACCCTGCGGACTATATTTTGAAGTCCGCGCAGTCCTCCATCAGTTGATCCAGCAAGCCCTGCGGACTCCATTTTCCAGTCCGCACAGTCCTCCATCAGCTTGCCAGCAGACCCTGCGGACTCCGTTTTCCAGTTCGCGCAGTCCTCCATCAGCTTGCCAGCAGACCCCGCGGACTCTATTTTCCAGTCCGCGCAGTCCTCCATCAGCTTGCCAGCAGACTCTACGGACTCAGTTTTCCAGTCTGCGGAGTCCGCGCAGGTCGTCATGCTGACGTCACTGGGCCCCGCTTCTAGAAGATCTTCCCCGGGCCTATAAATAGCCCGTTGTGCCTCTCATTCTGCACACCTAGAGGAGGAAACAAGGCCTGCTAGCAGATTCTGCGGACTTAGTTTTCCTGTCTGCGCAGTCCTCCACAACTTACCTGCAGCTTGCCAGCAGGCTCTGCCGACTCAGTTTTCCAGTCCTCCACAGCTCTGGCAGCCTCTTTTACTTAGTCTCTGGCAGCTTCTCTCCCTTAGTTTCTGGCAACTCCTTCCTTAACCGCCAGCTTCCCCCTTTGTACCCTTTAATGCTTCTTCATGTAAAGGTGCACTAGCAAGCTGTAATCTTGTTTCTTTACTAAAGGAAAGCCCGTCGCAAGAGTGGCATTTAGACCGCGGCAGGCGAAGTCTGTTGTTGCCGCTGCTAGCGGCCCCCTCTCATTGCTCTCTGCTCAGCTAGCCTTGCTCTCTGCTCAACTAGCCTTGCTCTCTACTCAGCTAGCCTTGCTCTCTCCTCAGCTAGCCTTGCTCTCTGCTCAGCTAGCCTTGCTCTCTGCACAGCTAGCCTTGCTCTCTGCTCAGCTAGCCTTGCTCTCTGCTCAGCTAGCCTTGCTCTCTGCTCAGCTAGCCTTGCTCTCTGCTCAGCTAGCCTTGCTCTCTGCTCAGCAAGCCGTTCTCTCTGCTAATCAAGTTCCTCGCTGCTCCTTGAGCTTCTCTACTGGTCAACTGTCAAGAGTAACCGTCTGCTCGACAGCTCCTGATCAACCTCCTCTTCTCTTGGTCAACCTTCTCTATTGATCAAGCTTCTCCTCTCCTCTATCCCCGCAGCCCTCTTTGACAAGCCGCTTGCTCCACTCTCGAGCACTCAGAGGCTTCTTTCCTTCCTTCCTTCCTCTTCCTCTCCCAGCTTGTGAGACCGAACACCCCCTCCGTGTTAGCTGTGCCCCCGGTGCCGTTTCCGCGCATCAACAACGGCCGTGTGCCTAGTCTCGACACCTCGTCGCGCGATGTCTCGACACTTCGTCGAGCGAAGTTCGTCGACTGACTGACACGACTTTGGACACGCCTGTGTCCTAGGCCGTGTGCCTTGTCTCGACACTTTGTCGAGCGATGTCTCGACACTTCGTCGAGCAAAGTTCGTCGACTGACTAACAAGGCTTTCGACATGCCCGTGTCCTAGGCCGCGTGCCTTGTCTCGACACTTCGTCGAGCGATGAATCGTTGACTCCCGGGACCGATATTCGACACGGGCCCGACACGCCCTGGGACACGCCCGTGTCCCAGGCCGTGTGCCCCCTACCAGAAACCAAAATTTCCCAAAAACATTAGGTCAGAAACGCTGATCGTTCCTTTACGAATTTTGGGCGTTACATGACGTCACCGCCTATTTTGTGGTATATGCTATGGGGCCCCGACCGGACCTTCTAGTATATACTATGTAAACGGATGGGGGTGTTATATGTATTTCGGATACAAAGCCGGCTTTGAGGAGTTTCGACACCTCCTCCCTGATGGGCTCGGCCAGCTTGTCCGCGATTGATCTCTTATTCAGCTGGATGGGGCGGGCTCCCGGGTCCAGGTTGAGGAGGTGGTAAGCCACATCCACGTCAATCTGTGACATCTCTGCAGCGCTCCATGTGAAGATGTCTACATTCTTTTGGATGCACGCCAGCATTCTACCCTGAGCCTATGGGGTCAGTCCCCCGCTGATGCGGACCTTCTCCACCCTGCCTCAAAGGGTGAGAACCTCCATCTCCTCGATCTCCTCTGCAGCCTCCAGCCTATACTGCTCCCCCCATTCTTCAGCGCCCCTCTCCTCCGGGACTCGGGCCTCCTCAGCTTCCACTACTTCTTCCACGGCCATTGCCTCGGCCGACTCCTCCCGGGCTCCTCCGGACTGCTCCACCTCGGTGCATCTCTCCACCTCCATCTCTTCTCCTCCCGCTTCCTGCTCCTCCTCCATTCTCTGCCCCATCTCCTCGGCCCCCTCCTGCTAGGAGATAGAGTTTACGGCGGTGACGTACACTTCCTTGCTACTTTGGGGTCACCCCGCACCCGGACCTGAATCCCCTCGGCATTAAACTTCAGGCATTGGTGGAATGACGAGGGGATGCAGTGAAAGGCATTGATTGTTGAAATTTGTGAAGTGGAAGTGGTTGACGAGACAGGCCGGGCGGCCTGGGCGGACAGCATTGGCGGCCTGGGCGGACAGCATTGGCGGACTAGCGGACTGGGCGGACTATGTTGTGCGGCCTAGTGGAAAGTCTGGTGGAAGTCGGCTGTCTTTTGAGCGGGTTGTTTGCATGGAGTCCGCGGACTGTGCGGCCTGGTATCTGCGGATAGAGAGGCTTGTGGACTGGTGTATTGCTCAGTGGTCGTGGTGCAAGCTTGTGCTGTTAGGCGGTTTGGCTCGTGTCCGCAGGAAGCTTGCGGACTGACGTATCCGCGGTGTGGGCTGTTGCGGACTGAGCTTAGAGCTTGGTTGAGGCCTTGTCGAGCTCTGGTGGTATAGCAGGTGCTTTTCTGTGGAGATCGATTGGCGGACCGGTTTTTGGAGTCCGGGGATGGTTGCTGTGTGGGACAGGAGTGCGAGGAGCTCGCGGACTGCTGGCGGTCTGTACTTCGGTGTTTGACGGACGAGAGTTTGAGTCCGCCATGCTTGCATTAGCCTTTGATGGTTTTGGACTTGGTCACACTCTGTGCCAAGACCATGGTGTCCGCGATATCCGCCAAGTCCGCTGTGACCGGGCAGACTGTTGCTATCTGCCTTTGGTCGTGGACTTGTGGCGGATTGAGGTGTGAGTCTTGTGGACTGCCTCGGGTTGGTGCGGACAGCCATTGAAGGGGGTTGCTGTCCTGCAGTGGTCGGAAGCTTTGCGGGCTGATGCCTTGTCCGCATAGCTTGGGCGGACTGGAGAGGGTTCGCCAATGTTGCCTTGCTCCTGGCGGTTTTCCTTGGTATCCGGCTAAGTCCTTGCGGACTCGGCGGATGGTGTTTTGCTATCGCGCGGGCTGGGGCGGTGTCTCTATCTCTAGGGCGGTGACCACACTCCTCACCTCGCCTATAAATAGGACCCCCCTGGCAGGTCTACAGTAACTTGAGTGAACAGTAAGTTGGGTTGTGCAAGGAGCTGCGGTCTCAGTTTGTCTGTCCGCGCGGATTGTTTCAGTGCTGACGTTTACTGTGTGCAGGTCACGCGGTTTGCTTCAAGGAGCCAGGAGTTTGGCTGTGACTTTAGTCAAGTACTTGGAAGTGTGCGGTCTCTGCGGATTCATCAGGAGGTTGCTCTGCGGCTTATCAGTTCTGTTTCATCTTTGCCAGCTACAATAACCTGTCCGTCGGCTTCAGGCGGGTAGGGGGTGTTCCTCAGTTCAGCCTCAACAGGAGACGAATAACGGTGTGTCCGTGCGGCCTCGCGGCTTCGGCGGACTCCGTGGCTATTCGGCGGATTGCAGCTAAGTTTAAGCGATCTCAGCGGACTCGGCGACCTCGGCGACCTCGACGATCTCGGCAGACTCCGGTGCTGTCCGCCCGACTTTTTTTGGTGCTTTCTGTTTACAGCTGTTATACTAGCGAAATCATGTCTCGCTATGTATGCCTCGTGTTGTAAAGAAGTGAATGAATAAAAGACCTACTTGTGCTTCCATTGTTTGTTGGGATTAACCCTTGTTCCTTGGTTTTCCGCTGGTTCAACGTGAGAACTGGGTAGTTCCGAAGATATTAATTTGGCGTTTGGGCTATCTTGCTGACCACGTTGAGAAAATTTAACATTGATGAGGAGCCTGCTGAAGATGACATTGTAGCTACTAGGGGCATCCACGATGACAAACTGACAATTCCGGGACTGCCCCTAAGAATGAGGTGGAGCCCCACTCCTCCTTTTACCTCCTTTCTCTCCCCCCGAGAATCCAAACTGTTGAAGGTGGTAACCGGGCGGTCTGGCGGTCTGTCTTGGCGGGTTGAAGACCGCGCGGTCTGGCGGTTTGTCTCAGCCGGCTTGGAGACCGACGGTCTGGCGGTCTGTCTTGGCGGTCTCTCTTTCTCTCTGATGGTAGCCGTGCGGTTAGCCCTTCTATCTAACCGCGCGGCTTGTGCGGTTTGTTTTGTATAGTCCGCTTAGTCCTGTATATTTTTAGTCCCACATCTCTTATTTGTATTCTCTCATCTCTCCTCCATTCTATATAAGGGAGGGCATACCTTTGTAATAGATACCTTTTTTTCAGATAATAAAATTTCTGTTAAAACCTCTTCCGGTTTGTTTTAGCTCCACTTTCGGCTTGTTTTTTGTTCATTTCTAACATGGTATCAGAGGCCACGGTCGTTTCCTCCTGATTGTGTGCGCTCTCTGACTCTCGCGGCTTGTTTTCCGCTTTTCCGCGACCTGTTCGCGCGGCTTGTTTCTGTCCGCTGCCCTGATTCGCGTGGCTTGTTTCTGTCCGCTGCCCTGATCACGCAGATTGCCTCTCCTTGGTTCTCTTCTCCTGCTGCTATTCGTCGGCACGACCTGTCTCTGTTCGCCCGGCCTGCGACTTGTTGTAGTCGCTGCTCCTTGCCTCCTCTTCTGTTCGCTCGGCCTTTTCAGTCCGTGCGACCTCTTCCCCGCTGTGCCTTTGACTGCTTTCTAGCCGCTTGTGTTCGCGCGGCTTCTTCCCTTTCTATCCGCTGCGGTTTCTTGCTGTGTTCTCGCTGCTCCTCTTCATTGCCTCAGCCTGTTTCCTTCTACCCGCTCCAGCTTGCGTGTCGCCCCGGCCTCATCTTTAGCCGTGCGACTTGTTCTCCTCTGTTCGCCCGACTTTTTCAAGTTGTGCGACTTCTTTCCCTTTACTTTGCTTCTTGGTAGCGGCCTTCCTAGCCGCACGACCTGCTTTTTGTTCGCCCGACTTGGTGCTCTTTGCAAGCCGTGCGACTTGTTCTCCTCTTCTCGTGGCTTGTTATTATCGTCGCGGTCTGCTCCTCTCTTGCTTCCATGGCTTTCCCCTCCTCCAGTCTGTCCGCCTCGGTGGTAACCTCTTCTGGTAGTGCTCATGTTGTTACCCGCGGACGATGGCTAATCGACTCTGATGCAACAAATTATATGACCGGCGATGCTCAATGTTTCTCTCTTCTTGAAACACATGCTCAATTGCCCCCGGTCATTGTTGCGGATGGATCTCCCTCACCGGTCCATAGGACGGGCATGGTTCAAGTCACTCCGTCTCTGTGCCTGGCTGATACCCTCTATATGCCCAAGTTTCCGTGCAATTTATTATCGGTTACTTCTTTATGCAAGCAATTACGGTGTTCTGTCTTATTCACCCCTACCTCTTGTGCTTTTCAGGATCCGGACTCCCAACGGACGATTGCTACCGGGACTGAGAGTGGTGGCCTCTACTTCCTCGACAATGTCTCTGCTCTATCCGCCTTCTCCTCCTCCTCTACAGATCTTCTCCAATGGCATCTTCGTCTTGGACATGCTCCTCCCCGAATTCTACGCCAGCTCCTGCCGCACCTCCCTCCTCATCATCCTCTTCTAAACTATGATGCATGTCAACTTGACAAACATCACCGCTCATCCTTCCCACCAAAGCAAAGTCGGGGCTCTTCCCGTCCGTTCGACCTCATTCACTCTGACATATGGGGACCCGCTCCTAACCTTACCATCGGTCGGGGTAGTTCCTATTTTGTCACCTTCATCGATGATTTCTCTCGGTGTACGTGGGTGTATCTTCTCAAAGATCGCTCCGAGCTGTTCTCTGTTTGGACCTCATTTTATTTTATGGTTAAGACTCAGTTTGATACGTCTATTAAGGTCCTTCGTTCTGACAATGCTAAGGAATATCTTAGCCAAGACTTCTCCTCTTTTTGTCTTCACCATGGTCTTATTCGTCAAACAAGCTGTGTCTACACTTCACAACAAAATGGGGTGGCGGAACGCAAAAACCGTCACCTCCTTGATGTCGCTCGCACTATGATGACTCATATGCATGTTCCTCGCTCCTATTGGGGCTATGCTGTCCTCCTCTCCTGCTATCTCATCAATCGCCTTCCCTCCACAGTTCTCCACGGTGCTACCCCCTTCTCCATTCTTTATCCGGACAAGGATCCCTTTCCTCTTCCTCTGCACATCTTTGGGTGCACTGCCTTTGTGCACTCTCCCGCTGCCACCCGTGATAAACTCTCATCACGTGCCACTAAATGTGCCTTTCTGGGGTACTCTCCCACTCAGAAAGGTTATTGTTGCTTTGACCCCGTTACCCGCAAGCAATTTGTCTCTGCGGATGTCACCTTCTTTGCCAATGCTTATTACTTCTCTCCCGCTTCCTCCTCTCCTCCTCCTGATCCTACTTTTCCTACCAACCCATCCATTCCCTCTGCTCCCACTGATGTTCCACCATCTCCACTCTCTCCACCCTCTTCCCCATCACCATCATCTCCACCCTCTACTCCGCTTTCTCCCTCCACTCCGCTGCCATCTCTCTCTACTCCCGGGCCAGCTCTCTCCACCACGGATACTCCGGATACTGAGACACCTGCTGACCTGGATCTCCCGATTGCTCTTCGCAAAGGGGTTCGGGCATGTACTCAACACCCGCTTGCTGCAGTTGTTTCCTACGATCGTCTTACCCCTTTTCGCCGAGCTTTTGCCCTGGCTATCTCGGCCACTGCCACCCCCCATTCCTACCAGGAGGCCCTTACTATTCCTCATTGGAAGGTTGCCATGGATGAGGAGATTGCTACTCTAACTGAACGGGGTACCTGGACCCTTGTTCCTCCTCCTTTCGGCATGGATGTTGTTGGTTGTCGATGGGTCTTCGTGGTGAAGTTTCTCCCGGATGGCAGTGTGGATCGTTATAAGGCTCGCCTGGTTGCCAAGGGTTTTACCCAAACTTATGGCGTCGATTACTTTGACACTTTCTCTCCAGTGGCTCGTCTCAGCACTATTAGGGTTCTTCTCTCTGTGGCTGTCAACAGGGATTGACCCATCTCGCAGCTCGATGTTAAGAATTCCTTCTTCTATGGTGATCTGCAGGAAGATGTTTACATGGAGCAACCTCCGGGGTATGTTGCTCAGGGGGAGACACGGGTATGCCGGCTAAAGAAGGCTATCTATGGACTCAAGCAGAGTCCTCGTGCCTGGTTTGACAAGTTCAGTGACATTGTTGCGGCCATTGGTTTTACAAGAAGCTCAGCAGATCACTCCTTGTTTGTTCGGAAAACCGCCTCTGGTCTTGTTGTTCTTGCGGTTTATGTTGATGACATTCTTCTTACTGGCGATGACTAGGATGGGATATTAATGACCAATAAACACCTTCGTCAACATCTGGTCACAAAGAATATGGGCTCCCCGAAATACTTTCTGGGGATTGAAATCTCTAAAAAGCCCAACTCCATGGTCCTTTCCCAACGGAAGTATGCTCTTGATCTTTTAAAGGAGGCAGGACTCACTGGTGCTAAACCTGCACGTTGTCCTATGGCTGCTGGAGAAGAAAAAACTTGGACAGATGACTCGCCTCTTCTCTCTGATCTTACGAGATATCGGCGTCTGGTGGGCAAACTCATATATCTCACGGTAACCAGACCCGACATCTCTTATGTTGTTGGCAAGGTGAGCCAGTTCATGCAAGCTCCGAGGGAGTGTCATCTACAATCTGCTCTGAGGATATTAGAGTATATTAAAGCTGCTCCAGGAAAAGGACTCCTATTTCAAAAGAATGGTCACCTAAGAGTTGAAGCTTACTCTGATTCGAGCTATGCGGATGACAAAGGGGACCGCAAATCGACATCAGGTTTCTGCACATTTGTTGGAGGCAATCTTGTGAGTTGGAAGAGCAAGAAACAGTATGTAGTTTCCAGGTCTAGTGCAGAGGCGGAATATCGCAGCATGGCATCGACTACATGTGAGTTGAAATGGTTGCGGGCTCTCATGCTTGACTTAGGAGAGGTTTACAACTATCCTCTTCCTATGTTCTGTGATAATAAGGCCGCGATATACATTTCCAAAAATCCGGTCTTTCATGAGAGAACAAAACATATAGAAGTCGACTGTCATTTTATTCGGGAAGAAATATTGAAGAAACAAATTTGCACTCCATTTGTCACGTCGGACAACGAGTTGGCAGATGTCTTCACCAAGCCGGTGTCTGCTTCCTTTTTCCACATCTGCGACAAGCTGGGCATGATCGATATATATGCTCCAGCTTGAGGGGGAGTGTTGAAGGTGGTAACCGGGCGGTCTGGTGGTCTGTCTTGGCGGGTTGAAGACCGCGCGGTCTGGCAGTTTGTCTCAGCCGGCTTGGAGACCGGGCGGTCTGGCGGTCTGTCTTGGCGGTCTCTCTTTCTCTTTGATGGTAGTCGTGCAGTTAGCCCTTCTGTCTAATCGCGCGGCTTGTGCGGTTTGTTTTGTATAGTCCGCTTAGTCCTATAAATTTTTAGTCCCACATCTCTTATTTGTATTCTCTCATCTCTCCTCCATTCTATATAAGGGAGGGCATACCTTTGTAATAGATACCTTTTTTTCAGATAATAAAATTTCTGTTAAAACCTCTTCCGGTTTGTTTTAGCTCCACTTTCGGCTTATTTTTTGTTCATTTATAACACAAACAAGGGGCCGTCTGATGTCAGCACCCTCTTCGCCTCCACCTTCATCGCGTCGAACGCCTTTTTAAAGATGACGTTGACGGAGCTCCCGTTATTAATGAGGATCCTAGAGACGGTGAAATTTTCGATGGCCATCTGGATGACCAGCGCATCACAGAAGGGATCCTCATGATCTGGCATATCTTTCCTCACTAAGATGTGGAGCCAACACTCCGACAGTGCGTAGTGTGGAGGCTCGCCTTCCGGGAAGCCTCGATCCCACCTCCCCTGTGGATCACTCTGATCCCTCCCCGGGTCCCGACGTCTGCCTGGTCTTCACATCGATCCTCCTATGCCCGAGGCAGGACTTCCTCGATCCTCACCTCCTGGCAGCCCTGCTGCTGGTACTGCTCCCTGTTTCCTCTGATCTCGAGGAACTCCGGGCACATGGCCGTGGCGTGTCCTTCTTCCTGGTGGAAGTCGCAGTAGGGCAACTCCACCCTGACTTCTCTCCTCCTCCACGCTGCTCTCCTCTCCCCCATGGCTTTGGCCATAGCCTGATTCTAATCGGGGAGGGGAGGTCTCTAGGCCTGCCTCTAACCTAGGGGATGGAACTGATCCTGTCCCCCCTGGTATTTGTCCCTTCCCTGGTAACCTCGTTGTGGCCCCTGATCCTGCCACTCGGGCCTCCAGCCCAGCCAACGGTCCGGCTCCTGATGCCCCCACATGGGCTACTACTGCTACTGCAGTTGCCGCTGCTCCCTCTGTCGGGACTCAGCTCTCCTCTCCTCCTATCCTCTGCCACCACTTGGCTCCTTCTCCTCCTTTGTGGCCCACCTGGCCAACTTCCGGGCAAACTCCGGATTTGATGCCTCCCCATCAACTTCTCTTGCCGCCCTTTCCATCAGCTCTTCGTAGGAGAGGGGGGCACTCTCTTCAGCTCCATCCTGAAGAAACCCTGTTGCAACCCCCAGGTGAAAGCCATCATCAGGCTATGGCCAGACATCTCCTGGACCTGGTGACCTCCTCCTAGAACCGGTCAACATAGCTCCCCAAGGTCTTGTTCACCCCCTGCTTGATGTGGAACCGGGACTCCGACTCCTTCTTCCTCCTCTTGGAGGTGGTAAACCTTAACATGAACCCCCGGCGCAGGTCCTTGAAGTAGTAAATGGAGTTGGTCGGTAGCTGGTGAAACCACTCTTTCGCCTTCTCCTTGAGGGTGATGGCGAAGAGTCGACACTTGAACCCATCTGACATCTGCTGAATCGAGACGAAGTCCTCGAACCACTGGACGTGCTGGACCGGGTCTCCCTTCCCGGTGTTATAAGACATTTCGGGTTCCCTGAACCCCTGTGGAACTGGGGCTGAAGAGACCAGCTCGCTAAAGGGGCTGCCTCCCCCTGTCGGGCGAGCCGGAGGATCCTGCGCGCCCATGTCGCCGAACCGGCCTCCTCTTGCCGAGTCAGGGAAGAGCACATGCCCGGGGAGCTCGTATCCCCTTCCTTCCTCGGTGACCTCCTTCCCAGCTCGCCTGCCGGGGGTGTCCTCGCCTAGAGACGGGGCGGGCAAGACTGCCACTACTGGAGTCGAGCACTCGGCCGGCGCGCCGAGTGCGAACTTGACGAGGTTGATCACCTCCTGCCTGAAATCTTTGAACATCCCCACCGTGGCCAGAGGGGGTGTGGGTGGCGAGTCGGACCTCTCTGAGCCTTGTCCTTCTCCTCCTGCCATCGAGCCTGCCAAAGATTTTCTGTGTTGACCACTCTCCATGCTCACTGCACCAAGTTGTTGAAACCGAAATCTCGGTTCCTTGTGCAGTTCACCTTGGGGAAGGGGTGATCGCACACCTACTTCTCTCCTGCAGACCAAACAACAAGAGAGATGGGAACCGACCCAAGGGCTCGGCGGGAGGACCCACTACACACCCGAAAGATCTTAGAGCGCTTCCCCTCCTTAGCCAAAGGCCGAGCTAAGGCTACCTCAGAAAGCACAAAAAGATTTGAATATAGATAAGTGTGCCTTCTGAGGTGCCCCTTGAGTCTTATTTATAGTTTTCTGAAAACGTCCTGCAAATAGCCGGCCTCTGCTGTTTTGAACAACTATGTGCATCCCAACTAGGTCTGCCAACAACGTAACTCTGCTGTTCTAACAAGCTATTCGCACCCATGGGAGGGGCATCCAGGCAATTTTGCCTCTGGGCCCCACTGTGTCATTCCCAAGAATCGGGAGGTTGGATCGCCACTGCTCTCTACCCCCAAGGCGCAGGTGCGACCTGGCTCCCGTGACTCACCTTCTCTCCTTGGGCGAGCGCGAGGCAGGCCTCCGCGACCCGCCAATGCTCGCTCCGAGGCGGGCTGGCGGCCGGGTCGCCTATAGGATTGCGGGCTGGCCGGTCTCAGAATGTCGCTACGGGAGCTCCAGAGGGGGCTCGCTGATCTGGGCTCGTCGAGCTCAACCCCAAATATTAGTTCGAAGTATGCCAAGCTCCGTTCGACAATCTTTGAGCTCCGTCCTCTACTCGACGAATGTCGAGGCCAAACTCCGCTCGACGAACTCAAGGCGATTGCGGGGGGGGGGGGGGGGGCAGCTCGTGCGGCTCACCCATCTGGCTTTGGCGAGAGTGAGCTGGCCACCCGGTACTTGCCCGCATGCTGTTCTGGTGCGGGCAGGGTGCCTTCGTCCAGACGCTTGGCCTGGTGGGCCCACTTGGCGAACACGAGATTATACATTATCGACTTTTGTGCTTTGGTTATGATCTTAGAGTGTGTGGTCTGGAGTAGTGTCTTTAGGTGCGTGCGGACTGGAGCTATGTCTGCTAGTGTGCGGACTGGTGGTTCTTCCACAAGGTCTGATGATGTAGCAAACTGGTTGTCTTGCTAGTTGTGGCGACTTGGCGGACTGGCAATATGTATGCGGTTTGACGGATACTCACGGCGCTCGCCGCAAGATATGGTGTTGATCCTATCGGCTAGGGTGGTGATCACATTTCTCTCTGCGCCTATAAATTAGACCCCCTATCACATCAACTTTACATCTGAATGAACAATAAGTGAGCTCGGGTAGTTGCTGTGGACAGGATTTTGTATTCATGTAGTTTGAAGAGTTAACCGGTTTTTGTTGTGCATGTTGTGTGGATAGTGCTGGAAAGCCAGGAACTTGGTTCTAACTTCGGTCAGGGACAATGCGGACTCTGTGGTTAACAACCAACAGTTAGAAACAGGTCGCGGCTTGCGACCAGGTGGTCTTCTCTTCTGTAACACTTTCCCGGTTCAATAAGTTGTCCGCTTCTGGCGGCTTGTTCAGTTCGGTAGCAGTGTTCGCGGCGGTCCGGCGGCTACACGACCTCGCGGTCAAGCGGCTTGTAGATCAGCGGATAAAGTTCTTCTTCAGCAATGGAATAACGGGTTGTCCGCGCAGCTAGGTTGCGGTTTGGTGACTTGGATGCTTGAGCGGACTCTATAGGCAGCTCGATAGGGTCGGCGGCTTCTCATTGAAACCGTGCGGCAAGCTTTGTATCTCTTATTTTTCTTCCTTCAAGTACATCAGTGAATCATGTCTCGCCATGTATACCTCGCCTTGTAAAGATTATTGATAGTACAAGGTTCTCTTGCTCTTCTTGTGCTTCTGGTTTATTTGGCTTCAGATAGGTTGAGTGTTCCTGCTGCGGGTTTCCCGGTTTCTACAATTCACAATTTTTTACATAGTATCAGAGGGAATAGAGGCTTGAGTAGTGATCAACCTGTAGTTTACTTTATTGCTTCTGGAAGTCTAAGTGATCCAGAGATAGTGCAATGGAAGGAGGATTTGCAAGGGGTCTTGGAATTGAGTTTCTTACCTCGACTAACTTCAAGAAGTGGAAGTCATGTATGGAAAGCCATCTTCTAGGCGAGGACCTGTGGGAGGTCCTCTGTGGAGACGACATGTAAGAAGTTACTGTTGTTACTGGAAATACTGAAGCTGTGAGGGCTTAGAGGAAGATAAATGCGAAAGCAGAGTTTACTCTCAAGCGGGCTATCTCATCGGAACTCTTCGACAATAGAATGTAGCTCGGCTATAATTCCTGGAGAATGAGTTGGCGAGAGCCACTCAAGGAGATCTACCTATCTCAATATTCTTCCTGAAGATGAAGAACTTATGTGTTGAGATTTCAATGTTGCACCCTAACGAGCCTATTTCGAAAACGAAGCTGAAGAGACACATAGTCCGCGATTTACAGAAGGTGTATGTGGCCTTTGTCACTTTTGTTCAAGGCTGGGCCACTCACCCGTCTTTGCTGGAGCTGGAGAACCTGCCAGCTTCATAGGAGAGCTTAGCTAGACGGATGGTTGGAGTCGCTATCTCTGAAGGAGGTAGTGAGGTTCTCTTCTTAGGGAAGAAGAAGAGATGGGAGAAGAAGAAGCTTGTTGCTGGTGATGGCCCTTCAACTTCATATCAGCAAGAGAGGATTTATACTCCTATGCGTGATTAGAAGAAGAAGGAAGGACTCAGGTGTTTCTGATGTGACCAGCTGGGTCACTTCAGGAAAGACTGTAAGGTCAAGCTGCAGCCGGAGCATGTTGCAGATAAAGTGGAATTTGGTTCCAGTGCTGAGGAAGTCGGATGGGGGAATGCATTTATGACGGTCACGAATGTCCATGCCCTATCCACCATCGACTACAAAGATGACTGGATAGTGGACTCGGGGTGTGGTCATCACCTCACCGGGGATGAGTCGAAGTTCTCTCTGCACACGTTCTCATGTAACAAAACTATCATAACTGCTGATGATACTATTCATGCAGTCGAGAAGGAGGGTGTTATTTCTTTAGGTAGTGATAATTTTCCACTCACCTTGAGGAGTGTCTATCATGTACCAGACATGAAGAAGAACCTCTTCTTAGTGACCAAAGCGGTGGACACGGACTATCACGTTCTGTTGGATCCGACAGAAGTGAGGTTTCTCTACAACGTGTAAGCGGTAAAGGCTGACGCTGCTCATGTAGGGAGAATGGTAAGGGACTTGTTTGTACTATCAACAAGTTCCTATGTTGATTAGATGAGGGCCAATAATAGTGCAACTATCTAGCATAAGCGACTGGGACATGTTGGGATGGACAAGATGAAAGTTATGGCAGTAAAGAGCCTTGTGAAAGGCTTGCCTAAGTTGTCATCCTTTAGTGACGGTCATGTCTACACGTGGTATCAATATGGAAAGGCTCATCGCCTTCCATTTGACAAGTCGTAGACCAGGATTAAAGCACCATTGGAGTGTATCCATAGCGATCTGATGAGGCCAACAGTCACCGTCATCCTTGGAGGCAGCGAGTACATGCTGGTGTTGATTGATCACTACTCAAGGTACACTTGGGTGTATTTCATGAAGGAGAAGTCAGACACGTTCTGTTTGTTTGTGGAGTTCAAGGAGCTGGTAGAGGGCCGGCTTGGCCTGTGAATCAAGAAGTTGAGAACGGACAACGGATGTGAGTTCGTTTCAACTGAGCTCTCTAACTTTCGTAGGAAGTATGGTATCCAGAGAGAACTCACTTATGCTCATACTCCAAAACAAAATGGAGTAGCAGAGCGGAAGATCTGTCATCTGACGGAGACCTACAAGTGTTGTCTTCATGCCAAAGGCATTCCAAGGTCCTTTTGGGCAGAAGGAATGGTCTGCGCATCTTATGTCATCAATCAAATGCCTCTGAGTCTGATCAATATGATGTTTCCTCATGAGATGATGTTTAAGGAGAAACTCAGTGTTGGACACCTTTGGTTGTTCGTGTCGACCTGTTATGTGCACGTTCTCGATGCTCTCAGGACTAAGCTGGATGTGAAGGTGAGGAAGCTTATCTTTGTGGGGTATGATGAGAGGAAGAAGGGATGGAAGTGTATGGACTCAATGACGAAGAAGTTCGTTGTCTCCATAGATGTGGTCTTCGACGAACTTACGTCGTATGGAGGTGGCTCTTTTGTGGAGCTACAAGAAAGCAGGTTAGACAACAGACATGAGGAGGATACTAAGGTTCTTCTAGTGGAGCTGTCTGTGTCACTAGGAGCTCCATGTGTTTCTAGCTCCAGGTTGAAGGCTTCTGGTTCTGGAAGCAGGGTGAGTGATGCTCCAAGTATGCCCAGGAATAGATCCGATTTAGAAGAAGCAGTAGAGGTGGTAAGCCGTGGTCAGGTTCTTCGAAGGTTGAAGACGACCATTAAACCACCGGCTCGGTACATCGAAGGAAACATGGTGAGCTTTGTCTCTTGTTTCTTCATAGTCCCTCTGGACGAGTGAGAGCCTTCTAGCTTTGAAGATGCCACTGGATTCAAGGAGTGGGATGGTGTCATGCATGAGGAGATGGCTACCCTCAGAAGGAATGAGACTTGAGATCTTGTGCCCAAAGTCGATGACATAACTTCTGTGACATGCAAGTGAGTGTATAAATTGAAGAAGAAGGTGGATGGAAGCATCAAGCGATATAAGGCTCGACTTGTAGCTCGGGAGTTCTCCCAGTAGTACGAAGAAGACTATGAGGAGATGTTTAGTCTCATTTCAAAAATAACATCAGTATGGGTGATAATTGACTTGGCGGCTTGCTAAGGATGGAGGATGTGGTAGCTTGATATAAAGAATGTTTTTCTTTATGGAGAAATTGATAAAGACATCTACATGGTTCAACCACCAGGGTATGTATCTGAAGATCATCCAAGACACGTCTACAAGCTTAGGAAGGCCCTTTATGACTTGAAGCTGGTGCCTCGGGCATGGTATGAGAAGATCACAGAATACCTCCAATTCTACGAGTATTTTACTTCTAATTCTGACACGAGCCTATTAATTAAGAAGAACGGGGAGCTTCATATCTTGGTGCTACTATACATTGATGATATGATCGTCATGAGGAACTCTGAGGAGGAGGTAGCTCGGCTCAGGGCAGAGCTAGCTGTTCGTTTCGAGATTAGGGATTTGGATGAGCTCTACCACTTCCTTGGACTCAATGTGGAGAGGAGAAAGAGAGGGATGATCGTTTCCCGAAGAGGCTATGCAGTATGGATAGTTTAGCAATTCGATATGTGGGAGAGGAAGAGTTGCTCTACTGCACTGGATGTTGGCCTTAAGCTTTGACATGGTAAGGGGAGGGTTCTTCACCTTAGTGTTTCGAGCTCTGATTGGAAGCCTTATTTACTTGACGATTATGAGGCAAGGCATTACTTATGATGTAGGTCGAGTAAGTCGTTATATGGCGGAGCCTCGGAAGACTCATCTGATGGCGGCAAAGAATATTCTGAAGTACGTGAAGACTACTTCTGATATGGGGCTCCTTTATGGGAGTAACACGAGCTTCAACCTGCACGATTAACATATGATGTTTATGGGGAGACTC
Organism: Platanthera guangdongensis; assembly: GCA_039583875.1. Lineage (NCBI taxonomy): Eukaryota > Viridiplantae > Streptophyta > Magnoliopsida > Asparagales > Orchidaceae > Platanthera > Platanthera guangdongensis. The sequence continues at coordinate 45,137,118 of CM077158.1, read as the reverse complement.
AGACGATCAGAAGTCGACGTTTGATAATGTTTTCACATGTGGATCAACAAGCATATCATGGCGAAAAGCAAGACTCGGTGTCCGCCTCTACTACGGAATCGGAGCACAAGGCGTTGGCCTTGGCAGCTCGAGAAGTCATCTAGCTTAGGAAGCTAGTAGAGGACGTCCATAAAGAAATGCGGTGTCCCACTCTACTACACGCTGACAACGAAAGTGCCCTTAAACTGGTTAACAATCTCGTTTGTCACGCGAGGAAAAAACATATTAAGATCGAGCATCATTTCATTCGGGAGAAGGTGTTGGAAGGATCTCTTATGGTCGAGCATGTGTGGAGTAAGGATAACATCGCGGACATCTTCATAAAGCTGATGTCGAAGGGTGTCACAACCCGCATTTTCTCCGAAATTTTTGAAGTATCAGAGTAGAAGAAAACGCGCGTTGTGATGCCACGTCGGACAGGGGATAACTGTCGACGCTCAGGCAACCACTAACTGCTAAGACTAAGAAAGTTCAAAACTTGAATGATGCGAAAAACCAATTTTATTTTGAGGCCGTATCCCTCGGCTTCGTGGATCAACTAGTCCACCCTTTCAAAATTATACTTATACGTAGCGGAAAATACTTTATTCATTTTTTTAGCATCCTAAGAGAGTGCTTGCGCGTCCCCAGGGGACGCCTAAGACTATGCAAAACCCTAGATTTAATTTATATATCATATATAGGAAATACCCTTTTTTTTACGCGGTTTGAAAATAGTGATTAAGCTCTTTAGAAAGGAAAACATGATGCCTATATTTTTGATATAATAGTTAGTTTCTTTTATAGGTTTTAAAATAACTAGCAACCTAACATAAATCATCCCAGAAGCAAGTTGAATAAACTCCAAAACAGGAAATATAGCAGTATAAGCAAGGTACAAAGCTTCTAAAAGAGAAACCACCAGTGGGCGCCAACAACTGACACGAACCCACTGGTGAGTAGGTATATATGTACTACAAGTCTAAGGAACTACCTCCCAGGAGTGAGGAAAAGAAACTCAGCAGCAGCTACAGCACTAGCAAACTCCAGAAGAACCCTAGCCGCTCAGTCGGCTATAAACCTGAACCTGAGGCATTCAAAGAAGAGAACGCCTCAGCAAAGCAATATATAAATATGGAAATGAACAATAGCATGAGAAAGAAGTGAAACAGGTAAGAGCTAAAGTAAACAAGTGCAGGAAAATACTCGCCATGAGTAGGTAAAAAGGGGTGCACCAAGTGCACGGGTGAGGTCATGCCTCTCACATATCTGCAGGAAGGATTAGCAAAGTAACAGATAATTTCAAGTATAGAGCTAGAGCAGGAAGAGCCACCTAGTACTGGAGATGGACAAAAACGGAAATAAGGGCCTAGACTGGTGGCAACGGTCCAACCACGTCTCACAGGCCTAAACATCTAAAGGTGCTGTGGTGGTGGCATCGGTCCAACTCAACCAAACAGCTCACATTGTCTTAATAAGACAAGAAGTAAAACACGGGTGGCGGCATCGGTCCGACCCCCCTCAAAACCACATCCAACTCCAGCACTAAATGACTCGGGAAAAAAAACCCCTTCCTGGTAGTCCCATGAACCACCATGAAGTCAACACTGAACCGTAAACATCTAGAGTAACCCGCCTAGGAGACTTGGCTGACGACGTTGGTTAACTAGACCCGCATCTAACCTCGCAACTATATACAACTTCAGTACACAAAGCACTACAGTTAATAAAAACACTTGATTAAATCATATCATCAGCAGTTATCTTAGGCTAAACTTCCGTCTCAGGAGTTTTTACACCTACAAAATCTCATATACTTACCAGGGAACCGAGCCCAAGCTTCGTTTATTCAAGCGCCTTGATACGAGTGAAAGAAAATAACACAATACTAGCTGTAACTGCGTAGTCCGATTCTACACTCGCACAAGTAAATCGATACAACACATGCACGATTAGTTCACTAACAACACATATACGCGCAAATTTAGGGGTTTGATACCGCACAAAAGCACGGGGATTCGACATTTCATGCAAACCGGAGGATTAACGCTAGACAAAACATGAGAATTTGGGGGGGGGGGACTACTGATACAAATCCGATCTTCCTTCCTTATTCTTTTCTTTTGGACAACCAAGCCTACTACAACAAGATTTTTGCAACTAATACTAACGAGCTCACATCAATAGTTTACCCCCAAAGAAAACCGCAAACAATAAACTACCTCACGAATGAACAAAACTTGGAATTTAGGGCACCTAGACTATATTCTAACGGGGCAAGATTCCTAGTGCAAGCAAGAATAAAAGAGGACCATAAGACCGCATTCCCGAAGGATAAAATTAGCCAACATAATAAGAGGAAACATGAGGGGCCTTGCATAAAAAAAAACAAGAGGATAACACAAGGGAGTATTCATGAATCAAGCAACGGTACTAGCATAAAAAAATTACTTTGGCAAGGGAATACTTGCCTAAATCCTTGGAGGAATTCGGCCAACACTTTCTTCCCAAAAGGTCCAGATCACAGCCAACAGCCCTAAGAAATCACTGGACAAAAACACCGGGCGGTCAAGCATGGAAAAACGAGAACTCCATCACCGATCGGAAAAAGAAAAAAAAAGAATGGAGAAATCCCAAATTGGTTACCTCGGAACGCAGATCTAGCCTAGAGGAGTCCGAATCCGGCCTCGAACTGCAGATCCGGGCAGAAACGGCCGGCGAACGGGCGGTCGGAGGCTGCGGGAGGCTTCCGCCCGACTTCTTCTTCCGCTCGGGTTCCAGGCAGCCGACGGATGAGTTTTTGGGGGAATCCTAAACCTAAACCGGGCTTATATAAATTTATATACTTATACATTTATTCCTATATTTATTTATATATGCACACCACACACATACTCATATATTTATATACACTCATTTACACATATATATATATACATACACTTAAATACACACACACATATATATATATATATATATATATATATATATATATATATATATATATATATATATATATATATATATATATTCATACATACACATTAACACATATATATATATATTTACACACACTTAAATACACATGACCGCAGGCACGCACACGCAATTTATTAAAACCTTGCATGTCTACTACACGCGCTATGCCCTAAATGCGCAAACATGAAAAATACGCTCGCACAAATGACGACTCGCTAACTAGCGACCGTCGAAAAGGCGCGGAAACTAATGCTCTCAGATTCCGACCAAATCCGCACCGTAGCTAAACACTCGGGCTACGAAAACATCGGCGAAGTCGGACACAACCTCCGACGACCACACACTTGGGCAAAACTCGCCCGAAGCCAAAGCACAGGGATTCCCTAAGAGGCTCAGCCGGGCCTCCAAAACAGACGCCGGCTAGCTGGGGAAACCATACCACAGGCTAAAAACTCTACGAACACCCAACGAGGTACTCTAACAACGGCACGAGCCGGGAATGCGCCAACGTAACGCCAAACGAGGACTTAAATAATTGCCGAAAATTCGGGGGCGTTACAGTCACTCCCCCTAAAAGAAAGTTTCGTCCCTAAACTTTACGTACACTACTACTACTAAAGAGGGAAGTAACAATATAAAAGTTACTAGAAATAGAACATACCCAACGATCAGGAGAACAGGCGAGGGTAAGCCTCCCTCATCGCCGACTCTAGCTCCCAAGTCGCGCTTTCCAAATCTTGATTCTTCCAAAGAACCTTCACCATCGGGATAGACTTCGACCGCAGCACCCGGTCCTGAGTATCCAAGATGCGGATCGGCACCTCAACATACGAGAGATTGGGTTCCAACTGGGGCACGACATCCAAGACTTGCCCTCTGCTCCGCACACACTTTCGCAGCTGGCTCACGTGAAAGACATTATGCACGCCAGGGAAGTTGGCGGGTAGATCCAACCTATATGCTGCCACACCAATACGCTCCAAAATTCTGAATGGGCCCACATACCTCGGATCCAGCTTACGGTTCTTGCCGAACCTCTTCACTCCAACCATCGGAGACACCTTCAAGAAAACCAAATCCTCTACCGAAAATTCCAAATCAGACCTACGCCGGTTGGCGTTTTTCTCATATCTTTCCTGAGCTAACCGAAGCTTTTCCCGGATGAGTTTCACAGCAACCTCCATTTCCTCTAGAGCATCAGGACCCAACAACGGCCTCTCACCGGCCTCAGTCCAAAACAACGGAGTTCTGCAGCGCCTCCCATACAATGCCTCGAAGGGAGCCATTTGCAAGCTCTCTTGGTAACTGTTGTTGTAGGCAAACTCCATGAGCCGCAAACGCTCATCCCATGCTCCACCGTGATCTAGAATGTAGCACCTGATCATATCCTCCACAATGCGGTTCACCCGCTCGGTCTGCCCATTTGTCTGAGGGTGGTAAGCGGTAGAATATCTCAAGTCTGTGCCCAAACCCTCCTGCAAACTCTTCCAGAAACGGGAAGTAAATCTGGAGTCTCGGTCTGAAATGATGCTCACGGGAACTCCATGCAATCGGATGACCTCACTCAAATACAGCTCTGCTATCTTCTTCATCGGGTAGTCAATCTTATAAGGTACGAAGTGCGCACACTTCGTCAATCGGTCCACGATCACCCAAACTGAGTCAAATCCTCTTGGAGATCTTGGTAAGCCCGTTATGAAGTCCATAGAGATACTTTCCCACTTCCAAGTCGGGATTTCCAAAGGAGTCAGCTTTCCACCAGGCCTCCCATGATCGGCCTTCACCCGCTTGCAAGTGTAACATTCAGAAACATACCGAGCTATATCCCCTTTCATACCTTGCCACCAGGCGATCTGCTTCAAATCATGATACATCTTCGTGGATCCCGGGTGGTAGGCAACACTGGATCCATGAGCCTCTCTGCATACCGTGCTCCTGATGTCTCCAACCGCGGGGATGCAAAACCTGCCGCGGTACTTCAAGGTACCCAAATCGTCGATGGAGAAATCTGGCAACTCCCCTCTCTCAGCCCTGAGGTACAGGTGTAACAAATCTGGATCGTCCTTCTGGTGCAACCTGGTGAGCGAAATCCAAGATGGCTCTACCACTGCCAAACTGCTTTGCAAATCACAGCCTCCCACAGAGATGTCCATCAACAGGAACTCTTCCACTAAACGGTCCGCCGTGAGGTTGAAGATCTTCCCTGACTTGCGGCTCAGGGCGTCGGCCACCACATTGGCCTTGCCTGGATGGTACTGGATCTCCACGTCATAATCGGCCACGAACTCTAGCCACCGTCGTTGGCGCAGATTCAGCTCCTTCTGAGTAAACACATACTTCAGACTCTTATGATCTGTGAAAATCTTGCACTGGGACCCATAGAGTAGATGCCTCCACAGCTTCAACGCAAAAATCACCGCCGCAAACTCGAGGTCATGCGTAGGATAATTCCGCTCGTGAGTCTTCAACTGCCGCGACCCATACGCGATCACCTTCCCCTCTTGCATCAATACGCCTCCGAGCCCAACATGCGAGGCATCCACATAAACATCATAGTCCTTGCCCTCCGTAGGCAATGTCAAAACAGGAGCAGTGCACAATCTCCTCTTTAGCTCCAGAAAGGCCTCCTCGCACTGCTCGCTCCAGATGAACGCTGCATGCTTCTGCGTCAACTTAGTCAAGGGCGCTGCCAAGGTAGAAAAGCCCTCAACAAACCTTCTATAATAGCCGGCCAACCCCAAGAAGCTCCTAATCTCCTTGGGTGTGCTCGGCCTATGCCAATCCATCACTGCAGAAATCTTCACCGGGTCCACTGAAATGCCATCCTTGTTCACCACATGACCCAGGAAGGACACCTGAGGCAACCAGAACTCACATTTGCTCAACTTGGCGTACAACTGATGATCTCTCAAGGCAGATAACACCAACCGCAAGTGCTGATCATGCTCCGCAACATCCCTTGAGTAAATCAGAACGTCGTCTATGAATACGACCACAAACTTGTCCAGAAAATCCTTGAACACCCGGTTCATCATGTCCATGAATACTGATGGGGCGTTGGTCAACCCAAAAGACATAACTAGGAATTCGAAGTGTCCATGCCTCGATCGAAAAGCCGTCCGTGGAATGTCCGACTCCCGGATTCTGAGCTGATGGTATCCTGATCGAAGGTCAATCTTGGAGAACACAGAACTGCCATGTAACTGATCGAATAAGTCGTCGATTCTGGGCAGGGGGTACCTGTTCTTGATGGTGACTTTGTTCAACTCCCTATAGTCGATGCAAAGGCGCATCGAACCATCTTTCTTCTTCACAAAAAGAACGGGTGCACCCCAGGGCGACGAGCTCTGCCTTATGAAACCCTTCTCCAATAACTCATCCAACTGGGTACGCAGCTCCTCCAGCTCTCGCGGGGCCATCCGGTACGGCGCCTTAGCAATAGGACGCGTACCCGGCTCCAAGTCAATCACGAACTCGACATCTCTGGCAGGGGGAAGACCGGGAAGGTCGCTAGGGAACACATCAGAAAACTCACGGACAACAGGGATCTCATCCAACAACGGCACACTGCTAACAGTCCCCAGCACCGAGACTAAGCAAGCAAAACAATCGGAACTGAATAACCTCTGAGCACATACCGCAGAAATCGCCGGAGAGGCCTGACTCGGATCGCCATAAATACTCCCAGGCTGACCGTTGTCCTTCTTGAAGTCCAAGCGCTTACCCCTGCACTGGATCACCGCATCGTATCTGGACAACCAATCCATACCCAGGATGACGTCGAAATCTTCCAAGTCTATAACCTTCAGATCCGCCTTGGCTGGGAAATCCCCCAACATAATAGGACAATCCAGAATGCCCTGATCTGATATCACAGAATCACCTGAGGGGAATTTGACGCAAAAGGCATCACCGACACGATCAAGAACCAGCTGGCACCGCTCTACAAAGGCCCTAGCCACAAAGGAGTGGGTAGCACCTGAGTCAAAGAGAACGCGCGCCCAGCGGTTCTTTACCTTAAAACTCCCTATATAAATATCAGCGGGGAATTGCACAGTCAATACAGAAAACAAAAGCCAAACTAAACTGCAATGAAAGTAAAAGACTAGCAAGAAGGTTTACCTGAAATGACTTGCGTCGAAGTTTGAGCCTCCGCTGAAGATATCACGTTCAGCTTCCCTTTGCCTCTATCCATAGACTGAGGCGGTGGCAACGCCTGAAGAGGAACTGGTCGGTGCACAGACTGGAGCTGCGGGCATCGGGCCTTGGTATGACCTTTCTGTCCGCACTGATAGCAGACCTTGTCCTTCAACCAGCAACGGGCAACATCATGCCCCTCTTTCTTGCACAAAGTACACACCGCATTCTGTATGGGAGCATCCTGTATAGCATGCACATGCACCTTCTGCGCCGCAACCCTCTTGAAACATCTCTCAGCAGGATGGCCCGACCGGCCGCAAAAACTACAAACCTCCTTGCTCCTCTTCCCCGAAGGAGCACCAGGCACTTGGGGGCTCTTTGCTTCAGCAGCTTTCCTCTTCTCATTCCTCGCCTGCTGTCCTCTATGCTTCGCGTTTTCGATGGCCTCTACCTTCAAAGCGGCCTCCACTGCCCCAGCATAACTCACTGCTCCATGAGCCACCGCTAGCTGCTGCACCTCGCTCCGCAGGCCACCGAGGAACCGCTTTGCTCTATCCTCCTCTGAGCTCACCAAACTGGGGCAAAGCGACTGAGTTTGCTGAACTCAATCTCATACTCGCTGACTGAGAGCTGCCTCTGCTTCAGATGTAAGAAGTCATTCATCAGCCTGTCTCTCTCCACTGACGGTAGAAATTTCCGCATCAAGATCTCCTTGAAGGAAGCCCAAGTGCTTCCTCCTACCATTCCCTCCTTCTCCCTCATCCACCAGCTCTTCGCTAACCCCTTCAGCTGATAGGCGGCCAGCATCACCTTCTGATCATCAGACACTCCTGAGTAGTGAAACATCTCTTCTATGGTGATCAACCAGTCATCCAATACCATGAAGTCCGCCTTACCATCGTAGGTAGGGGGTCGCAGTCGCTGGAACTGAGTGATGAAAGCCATCTCCGGGGGCACCACCACTGGAGGCACCAAAGGGGCTGGGGGTGCAGGAGGTGCGGGAACAGCTAAACCCGCAGTAGGGTCCTGCGCTCTCGGGGCTAGTCCTGCCACCACAGACAACAGGGACTGGATCTGAGACTGAACGTCCACCATCTGCCTCGATAGAGCCTCATTGCTCTGCCTCAGACTTTCCATAACTGTACCGCTTTGAGTACCAGAAGACCCGCCCTCAGATTGGGGAGTCGATCTCGCCGCTCTACGCTTAGGCGCCATCCTAAAAAGATCAACAAACAAACATCAGAACCTAGTTCAACTACTAGGACAAAACAACAGGTACAGACAAACCTACATAAGTACTTGCTTTCACTGCCAACTTGCTCTGGGGTTTTTATATATGTATATATATATTTATACAGGGGAAATAATGTCATGCTTAACCTAAGATGGTTCACCACCATCACACTAACTCTTGTGCCTAAGTCGAGCATGCATGAATTTTTAATCTCTTTTTGACTCAAAACCATGTGTGTACATATGTCATCCTGCAAGTCTTTAGCTTGGCACGTTGTGCTTATGCAATGTTATGCTATGCATGATTGTGCTATGCATTCTAAAAAGGCCCTAATGCATGTTATGAGCGGCGTACACATGAAAATGTTATGCATCCCATACTACATAACATTTTCATGCGACGAAAAAGAAAACGTGCTAGTCGCATTCATGTGGTGAGGTTATGCATCCCATACTACATAACCCTCACATGTTGCCTCCTATGGTGGATCCATATACGAACACATATTATGCATCCCATACTACATAATATGCCCCGTATACTTCATGTTATGCTATGAGTGTAGTGTTCGTGCTTCAGCCAAGACGTGCCGATGACATATCGGTGTGTGTATGACATGATGCTAAACTTCTAATACTCACAAGGAAAGGTTGCCCGACAAATTTGTCAAGCAACCTCCCTCTGATACCAACTGTCACAACCCGCATTTTCTCCGAAATTTTTGAAGTATCAGAGTAGAAGAAAACGCGCGTTGTGATGCCACGTCGGACAGGGGATAACTGTCGACGCTCAGGCAACCACTAACTGCTAAGACTAAGAAAGTTCAAAACTTGAATGATACGAAAAACCAATTTTATTTTGAGGCCGTATCCCTCGGCTTCGTGGATCAACTAGTCCACCCTTTCAAAATTATACTTATACGTAGCGGAAAATACTTTATTCATTTTTTTAGCATCCTAAGAGAGTGCTTGCACGTCCCCAGGGGACGCCTAAGACTATGCAAAACCCTAGATTTAATTTATATATCATATATAGGAAATACCCTTTTTTTTACGCGGTTTGAAAATAGTGATTAAGCTCTTTAGAAATGAAAACATGATGCCTATATTTTTGATATAATAGTTAGTTTCTTTTATAGGTTTTAAAATAACTAGCAACCTAACATAAATCATCCCAGAAGCAAGTTGAATAAACTCCAAAACAGGAAATATAGCAGTATAAGCAAGGTACAAAGCTTCTAAAAGAGAAACCACCAGTGGGCGCCAACAACTGACACGAACCCACTGGTGAGTAGGTATATATGTACTACAAGTCTAAGGAACTACCTCCCAGGAGTGAGGAAAAGAAACTCAGCAGCAGCTACAGCACTAGCAAACTCCAGAAGAACCCTAGCCGCTCAGTCGGCTATAAACCTGAACCTGAGGCATTCAAAGAAGAGAACGCCTCAGCAAAGCAATATATAAATATGGAAATGAACAATAGCATGAGAAAGAAGTGAAACAGGTAAGAGCTAAAGTAAACAAGTGCAGGAAAATACTCGCCATGAGTAGGTAAAAAGGGGTGCACCAAGTGCACGGGTGAGGTCATGCCTCTCACATATCTGCAGGAAGGATTAGCAAAGTAACAGATAATTTCAAGTATAGAGCTAGAGCAGGAAGAGCCACCTAGTACTGGAGATGGACAAAAACGGAAATAAGGGCCTAGACTGGTGGCAACGGTCCAACCACGTCTCACAGGCCTAAACATCTCAAGGTGCTGTGGTGGTGGCATCGGTCCAACTCAACCAAACAGCTCACATTGTCTTAATAAGACAAGAAGTAAAACACGGGTGGCGGCATCGGTCCGACCCCCCTCAAAACCACATCCAACTCCAGCACTAAATGACTCGGAAAAAAAAACCCTTCCTGGTAGTCCCATGAACCACCATGAAGTCAACACTGAACCCTAAACATCTAGAGTAACCCGCCTAGGAGACTTGGCTGACGACGTTGGTTAACTAGACCCGCGTCTAACCTCGCAACTATATACAACTTCAGTACACAAAGCACTATAGTTAATAAAAACACTTGATTAAATCATATCATCAGCAGTTATCTTAGGCTAAACTTCCGTCTCAAGAGTTTTTACACCTACGAAATCTCATATACTTACCAGGGAACCGAGCCCAAGCTTCGTTTATTCAAGCGCCTTGATACGAGTGAAAGAAAATAACACAATACTAGCTGTAACTGCGTAGTCCGATTCTACACTCGCACAAGTAAATCGATACAACACATGCACGATTAGTTCACTAACAACACATATACGCGCAAATTTAGGGTTTGATACCGCACAAAAGCACGGGGATTCGACATTTCATGCAAACCGGAGGATTAACGCTAGACAAAACATGAGAATTTGGGGGGGGGGGACTACTGATACAAATCCGATCTTCCTTCCTTATTCTTTTCTTTTGGACAATCAAGCCTACTACAACAAGATTTTTGCAACTAATACTAACGAGCTCACATCAATAGTTTACCCCCAAAGAAAACCGCAAACAATAAACTACCTCACGAATGAACAAAACTTGGAATTTAGGGCACCTAGACTATATTCTAACGGGGCAAGATTCCTAGTGCAAGCAAGAATAAAAGAGGACCATAAGACCGCATTCCCGAAGGATAAAATTAGCCAACATAATAAGAGGAAACATGAGGGGCCTTGCATAAAAAAAAACAAGAGGATAACACAAGGGAGTATTCATGAATCAAGCAACGGTACTAGCATAAAAAAAATTACTTTGGCAAGGGAATACTTGCTTAAATCCTTGGAGGAATTCGGCCAACACTTTCTTCCCAAAAGGTCCAGATCACAGCCAACAGCCCTAAGAAATCACTGGACAAAAACACCGGGCGGTCAAGCATGGAAAAACGAGAACTCCATCACCGATCGGAAAAAGAAAAAAAAAGAATGGAGAAATCCCAAATTGGTTACCTCGGAACGCAGATCTAGCCTAGAGGAGTCCGAATCTGGCCTCGAACTGGAGATCCGGGCAGAAACGGCCGGCGAACGGGCGGTCGGAGGGCTGCGGGAGGCTTCCGCCCGACTTCTTCTTCCGCTCGGGTTCCAGGCAGCCGACGGATGAGTTTTTGGGGGAATCCTAAACCTAAACCGGGCTTATATAAATATATATACTTATACATTTATTCCTATATTTATTTATATATGCACACCACACACATACTCGTATATTTATATACACTCATTTACACATATATATATATACATACACTTAAATACACATATATATATATATATATATATATATATATATATATATATATATATATATATATATATATATATCATACATACACATTAACACACATATATATATATTTACACACACTTAAATACACATGACCGCAGGCACGCACACGCAATTTATTAAAACCTTGCATGTCTACTACACGCGCTATGCCCTAAATGCGCAAACATGAAAAATACGCTCGCACAAATGACGACTCGCTAACTAGCGACCGTCGAAAAGGCGCGGAAACTAATGCTTTCAGATTCCGACCAAATCCGCACCGTAGCTAAACACTCGGGCTACGAAAACATCGGCGAAGTCGGACACAACCTCCGACGACCACACACTTGGGCAAAACTCGCCCGAAGTCAAAGCACAGGGATTCCCTAAGAGGCTCAGCCGGGCCTCCAAAACAGACGCCGGCTAGCTGGGGAAACCATACCACAGGCTAAAAACTCTACGAACACCCAACGAGGTACTCTAACAACGGCACGAGCCGGGAATGCGCCAACGTAACGCCAAACGAGGACTTAAATAATTGCCGAAAATTCGGGGGCGTTACAAAGGGGCCATTTGGACGGTTACGAGGACTGTTGGGGCTGGTTTCCACTTCTCACTTCAAGGGGAGTGTTGAATTTTTTGAAGTGAAAGTGGCGGCCTGGGAGGCTTGGGAGGACTGTCTGCGTCGACTGTGCGGATAGGGGTGGCGACTAGCTAGGTCATGTAGTGTTCTATAGACAGATTTTTACTAGGAGGTAATCAGGCGGATAGGTTTGGTATCTGCGGTTGTTGCGAACTCGTCTAAAGTTCACTGAGTCCGGATGGTTGCAGACTTGATTGGAGCTCGGTAGATCGGCATGGCCTTGTTCCTTGATCTTGCTCTCATGTGCGGTATGATGAAAATAGTGGAGTTCGCTGGTTAGTGCAGACTTATGTTTGAGTCTGTCGGTTTGTGCTGATTGTCTTTTGTATCCGCTGGTGTTGTATTTGCACCAGGGATGGCTGGGTGTGGACTTGGTCTGGATTTATACCAAGTCCAGCTGTGCTCAGTCCGCGAGTTCGCATGGTTAATACGGACTGCTTTTCTGTTCGTCGAGCTCGGCAGCTTGTCAGCTCAGTATAGTTGTGGGCTCAGAGTGTGCGTGTACAACCCCATAGCCAGCAAGTGGGGTCGGTAGTAGCAGGCCCAGCCAAGCAATGCACGGTCTAGGCCTTGGGCGAGTTGGATGGGCGAGTGACATAGAGTTTGCCCGACTCGCCCGGGCTGGGAGAAGCAGAATGCGGGGCGATTGGAGTATCTGGGCTTGCACTTGCCCCTGGACCTGGGTAGGTGATGGGCGAGTGGGACAGTCAAGTCTGAACTCACCCGAGACCTCGGTAGGAGAGGTGAGTGCCAGCCCCATCGAGTTCTCGCTGCAGAAGGCGGGTGGTCTTTTCAGGGACCACCCGCCCGCTAGTACCTTTTACTATTTTCCCCTGTTGGCCTGTCATTAGCCTTTCATAACAGCGGAGTTGCGCTATTGGTAGACCGATTTGGGCTACGTATAGCCCGTGGGAGCAACAATGTTGCGCTATTTATAGACCAGGTTTGGAATTCTATAAATAGAACCACAATGATACCTCAGAAGGAGAGCTTTCTCATTTTCCTGGTCTTATAGCGCTTTTTGAGGTACCCTTAGCTCAACATTGGCTAAGGAGAGAAAGTGCTCTAAGATCTTCCGAGTGTGTGGTGGTACCTCCGTGCTGCAGCCGTGGGTCATTTTCCAATCCTAAGTTTCTGGTTGAGCGAGCTCATTAGGAGGATTAGGTGTGCGGTCACCCCTTTTTAGGGCTCAAACTCTACAGAAGTCGGTTTCTGGTTTCAACAGTGCAGACCGTAGCAGTGTCTGCAGGATTTTGTGGACTGGTAGCAATATCCACAGTGTCAGGCAGATGTCCAGGTGAGGATCAGAGGCAATCCAAGAGATGTCATGGAGTGCTACTTGAACGTCGTCAGTACCATAAGATGGATGAAGGATGCAGAGAGGTTGGAGAAGCTGCTTGAAAGAGAGGAAGGCCTGAGGACTGCTGAGGAGCTGGAAGTGATCTCCCGGAGGGGAGATCTGGGGCTACTGAAGGTCAGGAGATCTCTGATGCTGGAGGGGAAGCTGGAGATGGCGCGTGTCTGTAGAAGAACATGTACATTTTCGCCTAGAGCGATGCAGAGATGTCAGGGATTGATGTTGTCTACCATTGCCTCAACTTGGATCCCAAGATTTCCCCCGTCCATGAGAAGCATAGCGCCACCATGGTGGTCGATCCGATCAGAGAGGATGTGGAGAAGCTGCTAGAGGCAGGGTTCGTTTCGGAGATCCAGTATCCAGGCTGGGTCTCCAATGTTTTAATTGTGAAGAAGTCCAGAGGGGCTGGCGTTTATGTATTTACTTTTTTATGTTAAATAAAGCCTACCCGAAGGATTGCTACCCCTTACCTAAAATTGACTTGCTAGTTGATTCAGCCGTCGGGTTTCCTGTAATGAGTTTCTTTGATGCCTTTTCAGGTTATCACCAGATCCGAATGCATTCCCCTGACTACCGTGGCGTCTCCTTCATCACCAGCGATGGCTGTTATAGTTATAAAATGATGCCCTTTGGGCTCAAGAATGCAGGCGCGACATACCATAAGATAATGGACCAAGTCTTCAAGGAGTAGAAGGGGAGGAATCTCGAAGTATATGTGGATGATTTACTTGTCAAGAGTAGAAGTGTAGCAGAGCACATAAAGGATCTGGTGGACACTTTCACCACCGTAAGGAAGTATAAGATGCAGCTCAACCCGGACAAGTGCATCTTCGGAGATGGAAGGGGAACATTTTTAGGTCACCTCCTTACTCTAAAGGAGATGGAGCCTAACCCGGACAAGGTGAAGGCCATTCTAGAGATGGCATCCCTGAAGGATCCCAAGGAGGTGTAGAGGTTAATTGGAAGGCTGACATGCCTTAGTCGTTTCCTCTCCAAGTCATGGGAGAAGTGTTCTCCGTTCTTCAAGACTCTCTGAGGCAGCCAAAAATTTGAATGGACCGCAGAGTGTGAGGAGGCTTTTGGGAAGCTCAAGCGGCATCTAACTCAAGCTCCCCTCCTCCAAGGCCCATAGGGAAGCGAAGACCTCATCCTTTATCTAGGAGTGGGTACGAAAGCTGTCAGTTCAGTGTTGGTCAGAGAGAAAGGCAGGAAGCATCTCCCTATCTACTATGTGAGTAGATTGTTGTGGCAGGTAGAGATGAAGTATCCTATCTTGGAGAAGTTGGTTTTTGTCTTGGTGGTTTCAGCTCGTAGGCTCCGCCCGTATTTCCAGGCTCACTCCATCAAGGTCGTCTTAGATCATTCGTTCCGTAGCATCTTGGATGTAGTGGAGCATTCTGGCAGGTTGGCAAAGTGCGTGGTGGAGCTCAGTGAGTTTGACATTTCCTACTCTCTGAGGGTAGCAATCAAGGCCCAGGCAGTGGCAGACTTCCTAGCTGACTTCTCGGTCAAGGTAGGAGGAGAAGAAGGTTCTTCCATCCCAGTCTCTTGGAGGATGTTTGTGGATGGGGCTTCAGGCAAGTATTCTGTGGGAGCCAGAGTAATGCTAGTGAGCCCATAGGGAACCCAGATCGAGAAAGCTGTCAAGATCCTCTTCCCCTCCACGAATAATCAGGCAGAGTACGAAGTCATGGTAGCAGGCTTGCATCTCTCCAAGGAGTTAGGGATCCAGGATCTCAGGGCCTTCACCGACTCAATGGTTGTTATGTCGTAGATCAGAGGAGAGTTCGAGGTACACGATCCCACCCTGTAGAAATACTTGGTCAAGGTCAAAGGACTGATTGGGGGGTTTTAGTCTTTCTTCATCGAGCATGTGCCCCGAGATGATAATTCAGAGGGGGACTATCTCACCAAGTATAGTCCCCCCCCCCCCCCCCCCCCGAGGTCGAGGGGGGGGGGGGGACAGTGACTTAACTATTTCAACCGTCCATCGAGGAAGGGGAGATGATGAAGATCGAGCAAAGAGCTTCGTGGAAGGACCCGTTTGTTGTGTTTTTTAATAGTAGGGCGACTTCCTGCCAGTGAAGGGGAACAGAGAAAATTTCGGCACAAGGCTGCTTACTACCTGCTTCAGGAAGAGGAGCTTTATCGCAAGACCATCTCGGGCCCTCTTGCCAGATTCCTGTCAGAAGCTGAAATCCCACGAGTTTTGGAAGAGATCCATTCAGGAGAGTGTGACAGCCACTCAGGGACTCGTACTCTGGAGCAGAGGATTCTAAGACATGACTACTTATGACCGACCATTCGGAGAGATGCCGAGGTTTTTTCAAAGAAGTGTTCAAAGTGCCAGCTCTTTGCGCCCCTTCAGTTGCAGCCAGCTCAGCATCTCTGTTCAATCACCGCCCCTTGGCCCTTTGCCATCTGGGGAATGGATCTAATTGGCCCTTTCCCCAATCCAGTGGACAAAGAAAGTTCGTCCTCGTCATGAATGACCACTTTTCCAAGTAGATCGAGGCGAAGGCCCTAGCCAAGACCACTTCTCAGATCGTGAAGATCTTCATCTAGAGAGAGATTGCCTGCAAGTTCGGGATTGCTCTCGCCATCGTCAACGACAATGGTCCACAGTTTTCCAGCTTGGGGCTAGAGGACTTCTGCAAGCAGCTAGGGACAGATCTTCAATTCACCTATGTTCATCGTCCTCTGAGCAATGGAAAGGTGGAAGCCGCTAACAAGTTGATCATCAACCTCCTGAAAAAGAAGGTCACTAATCTGAAGGGCAATTGGGCAGAGCAACTCCCCTCGGTCCTATGGGCTCTGAGAACAACTCCTAACTCAGCCACGAGGGAAATGCCCTTTAAGGTATCCCATGGGTCTGAGGCACTCATCCCAGTGTAGTTCGAGGTTTGGAGTCCGAGAGTCATATCATTAGGAGAAGGTAGCGAAGAGTGGGGCTTGGAAAATGAAGACGCTCAGAGACTTTCACTGGATTACATCGAGGAACTCCATGACTTAGCCTCCATCCGCCAGGAGGAAATTAAAAGGTACATGGCAAGACACTTCGACGGGAACGTCTGCCTCAAACATTTCTTCCAAGGAGATCTGGTCATGAAGAAGGTGGATGCCGCGGGAAGAGGAGCTGTCGTTGGCAAGTTGCGTCCCAACTGGGAAGGACCTTTCATAGTCCAGGAAGCCCTAACCTATGGTGGCTATTGTTTGCAAGACCAGTAAGAAGATCAACTAGGAAGCACTTGGAGCGGGGATTACCTAAAAAGATTCTACCCCTAGCGGTAACTTGTAAATCACCTTTCAATATATACTTTTTCCTCATCCCCGGAGGCACGGGTGGTTGCAAGTTGTCTTCTTTGTGTTGTGATTCGTCTCAAGGTAGCTAGGAGTAGTGAAGTCCAACTCCACGATCGATTTAGGAAACCTACGCTCGACCTGTTTCTCCTATTTAGCCTAGGGCAGACGATGTGACGATGCCTTGAGATTTAATTATCCTTGTAAGACCGAGCCCCTGCATTGACGGCCGAGATCAGCTCCCCCTTGCATGTCGGACTAGCCACCCCCGATCGCATCTCTCCTCTAAATGGAGGGACTATCTTAAATAGGTATGGATGCTAATCTTATAAACTCGATGTAGGATCGACCTCACAAAGTGATGTCCTGTGCAAAGGCGACATTGGTTTTTTGAGAAGGCTAAAAGACCCGCTCTTAGCGACTATTAGTCCAGCAAAGCAAGACACAACTCTATTATTGCCAAAGGAGGACAACCTACCAAGCTCTGAGAGATACAGGTTCGTAGAAGGACATCAGATTCGAGTGAGTGTGTCCTGTAGGACCCCCCCCCCCCCCCCCCCCCCGAGGTCTATGTCACTCTGTTGGTATACTGGCCTTCTTAGCGAGGCAGCTGTGTTACACACTTGGGAAACGAGCCTTCAACCTGTTTCTCCTAATTAGCCCATAACAGACGATGAGACGATGATTCAGGATTTAAGCGTCCTTATAAGACCAAGCCCCTGCATTGACGGTCGAGATCAGCTCCCCCCTTGCATGTCAGCTTAGCTACCCCCGATTTCATCTCTCCTCCGACTGGAGGAACTATCAGGAACAGGCCTGGACGCCAACCTCCCAAATTGATGGAGAGAAATCGTCGTCTCTTTTGAATTTCTTAAATTTCTCATAAATATTGATGTGTTTAATTCTTTTGGCTACCTCCTGAGCAGAAGGTCGAATTACTTTAGTGCTGGGGCAAGTCCTGGAGCTGTGGAGTTACCGTAATCTGAGTCCCTACACGAGCTCCTCTCCTGTAGGATGACTACTTGCCTCACATGGCGGCCCCCACTTTGAAGTGTGGCATGAGCGTTAATATGCGAGCAAGCGACTACGATCGTACAGGTGCAAGTAACAATGTGCGAGTATACAGTAGGACGATTATATTGGTGTGAGCATCGATTGAGCGAGTATGAACGACATCAACGTGCAAGTAAGCACATGCCTAGCTCTCAATCTCTCCGCTCCTATGAGCTTAGCGAGCACCAACAAACAGACAAATATATACATAGAAGCGAGTAACCAAAAAATTTTATATATCTCTTGAACGAGGATTACATAAATATACAATTTCCTGTTAACAAAAATTCTGTACAAGAATGGGTGCAGGAGATCGCCGGTTGACTACGACTCATCGTCGCCGGTATCAGGTTTGTACTCATCATCCCCGACACTACTAGAAAAATGAGTATTGACTACACTATTTTTTTTTGGCCAGAGACTGAAAATCGTGGCTAATACACTGATATTAGCCACGATTGAAAAACTGTGATTAATAGTTATTTTATAGCCAGAGTTATAAATAGTGGGACTAATACAGATGTATTAGGCATGAAAAATAATATTCATGGTCAAAAAGAGATTATTGACCTAAATTTTTGTCACACTTCTTCATTTCCCGCTCGATCCCGCGCTTGCTCTCTCGAGTCTCTTTGATTTCTTTCTCCCTCCCATCCCGGCAATATTTCCACCCTCCCGTCCCGTCAGCCATTTCCTCCCTCCCGTCCCGAAACTCTTTCGACTTCCGGTACCGGATAACTAACACACGAGCTCAAAATCCCGCCTTATCGGCCCTCTTCGCCGAGTTTGTCCCTATCTGCAGAAGTCGGCCAACTGAAGATTCCCCCAGCTGCAAGTTTGCCGACCATTCTCCTTCCCTTGTGATGGCGCTGACCCGCCCATGTTTGAAGTCATTCGCCGCCGCAGTCATGATAGTGAAGATCTCCACCGCTACCACCTACGTTCGCGGCTGCTTTGCCGCCACGACCATGGCCCTGAAGATTCCCACCACCACGATTGCGTTCATGAAGAGTTCCACCGCTATGATCATGTTCGTGAAGACCTCTGTGCACGAACACGTGCGGCCGCATAAGCTCGAGGATGGTCATATCTAATGGAGATTTCAAATTTAGGTTTACTGTTAATGTTTAATGATTTCTGTTTAATGATTAATTTCATGTTTATTGACGAAGATGGAGCCGTCCCGCACAATTTTGAGGAAGCTCGCCACAACCGCAAACATCGCTACAACCTCCGCTCACGGCCACGCACGACCGCTTAACTCTTGGATGGAGTTTACAAATGCTACTTAAATTAATATTTTAGCAATTTTAGTTTTAATAGTTTTTAGTTTTCATTAAATGTTTTAGTTTTAAGTTAAGTGCTGGTTATTAATGTTTTAAGTTAACGTTGAATATTAATGTAAACCTTTTAAAGGCTGATGGGGAGAATTGAAAACAGACTTTAATTTGAGAAAAAAATAAGACCGTGAAGAGCTTCCCCTTGGGTTCGGCCGACTAGGAGCCGCCACTCCCCTTGTGCGAATACTCACCGCCAGCTCCGTTGGCCGCCTTTTGCTCGCCCGAAGACAACAACCGCGCCGCTGCCGTTCTCCCGCGGTCTGATTCCGGTGGGCTCGTGCATCCTACCTCCCGTTCCGGTGTGATTCCGGCGGATCTCGCGGAGAGAGATTTTCCACTACATCATTGAGTGAACTTGGGTAACGAATCTCTCCACTTTTTATGCGATTTCTGATGCAATAAATTGTCTTACCTTCTTCCCGCCACAAATGAATCACAGCAATAAGCAATAACCGAAAATCACCGACTAGTTTTCTTAACAACACCACCAACTATTGCATTCAATCCAAATGAAGATAACAGCCCCAAGGACAAACCTGAAGGGGATGGACAGGAAGAGCAGGGGAAAACTCCCGTTGCAGCGACCCGATGAAAGCAAGAAGACAACAACGTTCTTTTCAGCATACCCGGTTCAGCAACAAACCGGATATTTAAAGCAAAGCCCTAAGACGACAAAAGACTATACTGTCCCTTACCCCTAACAGAAATAACAATTACAACTCGAAAATAAAAATAACGTAACATAGCCTCCCCCAACAGAAGTTCCTTGTCCTCAAGGAACAAAGTGCGGCCACCTCTGGCGTAGTGACCATAAGTCCTCCCACGTCGCATCCGTTGGCGTGCCATTGTCCCATTGAATAAGTAGTTGGGTGACCACTCGACCATCCCGATTAATGATGCGCCTGTCCAGAATGGCGATGAGTAGTGACTGCAGTTGGTAACGGATGAACAGTGCCCTCCGGCGGTCCCTTATATTTCTTGAGCTGCGAAATGTGAAATGTATGGTGTATCTTGGCCTCCTTGGGAAGTTCCAACTTGTAGGCGACCGGTCCCACGCGCTCCGCCACCGGAAAAGGCCCAAAATATTTTGGGGCCAGCTTTTGCACCCGATGCCCACCGACGCTAACTTGGCGGTACGGTTGTAGTCGTACCCACACCCACTCCCCCACGTGGAAGATGTGCTCCCTTCGCTTAGTATCCGCAAGAATCTTCATTCGATTTTGAGCTTTGGCCAAATTAGCTTTGAGCAATTGCATGACTCTATCCCGTGCTGCCAAGGACCTATCCACTTTCTCCAAAAATGTAGTACCCTCCTCGTACGGTGGTAGGGCTGTCGGCTCTTGCCCATAGACGATTTCGTACGGTGTCATCCGGATGGCGCTCTGGTAATTAGTGTTGTACCACCACTCGGCCAACGGTAACCAAACCGCCCAATCTCTCGGCCGCTCGAAGCACATGCAACGGAGGTAGCTTTCCACACAACGGTTTACCACCTCTGTTTGCCCGTCGGATTGCGGGTGATAAGCCGTCGACATGTTCAATTGGACTTGAAGGACCCGGAATAACTCCTGCCAGAAATTACTCAAAAACACCGTATCCCGATCGCTCACGATGGAAGTAGGCAACCCGTGTAATCGGACCACCGAATCCAAAAAACATTGTGCCACCGTCTCTGCGGTATAAGGGTGGTGTAATGCCATGAAGTGACCTTGCTTGCTCAATCGGTCGACCACCACTAAGATAGCGGATTTTCCATTGCTTCTTGGGAGGCCTTCAATGAAATCTAGAGAGATTTCCTGCCAAACCCGCTCGGGTATGGGTAATGGTTGGAGCAACCCCATAGGACGTTGGTTGTCCGATTTGCACTGCTGGCATACCGCACAACGCTGAATGTAGTCGTAAATTTCAGATTTCATGTTCTTCCAATACAGCCGCCTTTTCATTCTTTTGTACGTCGCCGTTATCCCGGAGTGGCCACCCAGCGCACTATCATGGTACAGCTGGAAGAGACGTGTCCGCAAAGCTGAACTGTTACCAACTACCAATTTCCCCTTCCGTTTCAGCACTCCCTGCAGCCAGGAATATTTCGGGTAGGCCCTTTCATCAGCCATTTTAGCAGTAATAATGTGTTGGAGCCGCGCGTCTTCTACCCAAGATTGTTGTATTAGCTGGAGTATATCAGATTGCAAGGTTATCAACGTGCACAGGGAGATGTCCGACCTGTCATGAATTCGCGAGAGAGCATCGGCACACACATTTTCTTTGCCTCGTTTATACTGCACCGTAAATTCGTACCCCATCAACTTGGATAGATACCTCTGTTGCGCTGGTGTAGCAAGCTTTTGCTCCAACATGAATTTCAAACTGTGATGGTCGGTACGTATGACGAAGGCACACCCCACCAAATAATGCCTCCAATGTTGAACAACAAGCACGATGGCCAAGAGCTCCTTCTCATAAGTCGAAAGACCGGCGTTCTTCGCACCCAATGCTTTGCTGAAGAAGGCAATGGGGCACTCCTTTTGTATCAGCACCGCTCCAACACCGTCGTTCGCCGCATCCGTTTCTACAACAAAAGGCTGCTTAAAATCTGGCAGCTGTAGTACCGGTGGATTGGAAACCGCCACCTTCAGTTGGTGAAAGGCTGATTCAGCCTCGGCTGTCCACGAAAATGAATGTTGCTTCAGCAGCTCCGTGAGAGGTCTCGCCAAAACTCCGTACCCCTGGATAAATCGGCGGTAGTACCCCGTTAACCCGAGGAACCCGCGCACCCGCTTGAGCGTGTTAGGTGTGGGCCAATCGAGCATAGCTTGGATCTTCCCGGGGTCCGTGGCCACTCCTTGGCCGGAGATAACATGGCCTAAATAGTGCACTTGCGGTAGACCGAAGTCGCATTTGCTTCTCTTAAGCACCAACTTGTTGGAGCGCAGGATATCAAAGGTGAAAGTGAGGTGGTTCAAGTGATCCTTCCATGTAGTGCTGAAAACCAAGATATCATCAAAGAATATTAAAATAAATTTGCGGAGTTGACCTTTAAAGAGGCGGTTCATGAGGCCTTGGAAAGTCGCTGGCGCGTTCGTCAGGCCAAAGGGCATCACGAGAAACTCGTAATGGCCTTGGTGTGTCCGGAATGCCGTTTTGTGGATGTCCTCGCTCGCCATCCGCACCTGATGGTAACCCGCCCGTAAATCCAATTTGGAGAAATAGACGGCGCCGTGTAGCTCATCAATCAATTCCTCAATGAGGGGAATAGGGAATTTGTCTTTCACTGTGTTTTGGTTTAACTGGCGGTAGTCCACGCATAAACGCCACGACCCATCACTCTTTTTGACCAAAACAACCGGAGAAGCAAAAGGGCTGCAACTATGCCGAATTACCCCCGTGCTCATCATCTCGTCAACAAGTCTTTCAATTTCAGATTTCTGCAGGGGCGGGTAACGGTAAGGCCGCAGGTTGACCTGCAGGCTGTTGTCCTTCAGCACTATACGATGCTCCAAATCCCGCTTCGGAGGTAGCCCGCGGGGCTCCACAAACAAGTCCGCATAGTTCCCTAGCAGCTCATTCAAGTCTTGCTGCTCGGGTATGAAGGGGAGTGCTCCTTGTAGCTTCCAAGAACTGAAATCAGTCATGTTTTCTTCACAGTTATCGTTTGGCCGCTCTTGTATGCTGCACAAAGCCATCATACTAAGTTGTCCCTCCTTTGCCATTAACTTCTGCATGCGTTTTTCTTTACTCCAAGGGCCATTGCCCTGCTTTGATCCCCGGAGAATGACTCGCCGCCCCTGGCTTGAAAATTCCATCTTGAGGTTACAAAAATCCCATTGTACCGGACCCAAGGTCACCAACCATTGGACCCCCAACACCATTTCACACCCTCCCAGTGGAAGTATCAACATGTCCGAGGTGAAACTGACCCCTTGCATCCGCCACATAAAACTATTGACCTTGTAGGCACTTGAAAGCTTCTGCCCGTCCGCGACGGCCACCAAAAAAGGTGTCATTGGTACAAATTCACACTGCAACCGGCGAGCTGCCCCTTCATCTAAAAAGTTGTGAGTGCTTCCCGAGTCGATCAACACATTAATGGATTGGCCTTGGTGGGATGCCGTGACACGCATCGCTTGGTACGGTGATATTCCGGTCAAGGCGTGGGTGGAAACCTGCGCTGTTGGCTGCCCTCCCTCACCATCATCCCATTCTAGCCCGTCAGCCGGCACTTCTTCCAACTCGTCGTCCTCCTCTGCTTCAACCACGATCTCCATGGAATATGCTTGCTTCCGATTGGCACATTTATGACCTGGTGTATAACGTTGATCACACCAAAAACACAATCCTTTTCGCCTCTTCTCATCCATTTCTGACGAGGTGACCTTGTTGTGCCCCCCACTGAGTTATATTGTTGCGGTTGTCCGGGCGAGGGCCCGACTGTGTTGAAAGCCGGTCGGGTAGAAGTACCCCTACGCTCCTCCCTGTGGTAGTTCTCCGCATGTGTGACGGTGGCTCGACGTTGGCGGTAGGAAAGCTGTTGTTCTTGAAGGCGGGCTAGCGAGAATGTTTCTTGCAATGATTTTGGGTAGAACATCCGAACGCCATACTGAATATCCTCCCAGGAGGCCGCAAGACAGAGACTAATAGCATGTTCCTCAGAGATCATAACCCGATGTAGTAACAAATCGAACTCATCCAGATATGTTTGAACCGAGTTGCGCTGACGTAGGTTCTTTAATTCAGCCATGGGATCATTGAAAAGGACTGATCCAAAGCGACCGTGTAAAGCTTGGCTATATTCCTCCCAGTTAGGCCATTGGCGGGTAAGCCTTGCTTTCATATATGCCTGGTGCCAGTAAAGAGCCTTCCCTTCCAAGTGCACAGATGCCACCCGCACCTTCATGTCTTCCGGTGTCCCATCTATCTCGAAGAATTGATCACACTTGTAGATCCATTCCATTAGATCGTCGCCAAAAAAACGCGGAAATTCTAACCTCAGAAACCTGGTAGTAATATGGGACGCAGAGGATGCCGGCAGTGGTGTCCTATTATCCGGCGAGTTACTTCCCTTCTGTTCCCCCAAACGCTGGTTCCTCAATTCGGTGAATAGGGAACGCATCTCTTCGCCCATGGCCAGAACGGAACGGGCCAACTCATCGTGGCCGGTTCGTAGGGCTTCAAACTCCGAGTGCCCTTCCTTGGAGCGAGTGGCGTCCGAAACCGGCATACCGCGAACGCCAAACCTGGCTCTGATACCACTGATGCAATAAATTGTCTTACCTTCTTCCCGCCACAAATGAATCACAGCAATAAGCAATAACCGAAAATCACCAACTAGTTTTCTTAACAACACCACCAACTATTGCATACAATCCAAATGAAGATAACAGCCCCAAGGACAAACCTGAAGGGGATGGACAGGAAGAGCAGGGGAAAACTCCCGTTGCAGCGACCCGATGAAAGCAAGAAGACAACAACGTTCTTTTCAGCATACCCGGTTCAACAACAAACCGGATATTTAAAGCAAAGCCCTAAGACGACAAAAGACTATACTGTCCTTACCCCAACAGAAATAACAATTACAACTCAAAAATAAAATAACGTTACATAGCCTCCCCCAACAGAAGTTCCTTGTCCTCAAGGAACAAAGTGCGGCCACCTCTGGCGTAGTGACCATAAGTCCTCCCACGTCGCATCCGTTGGCGTGCCATTGTCCCATTGAATAAGTAGTTGGGTGACCACTCGACCATCCCGATTAATGATGCGCCTGTCCAGAATGGCGATGAGTAGTGACTGCAGTTGGTAACGGATGAACAGTGCCCTCCGGCGGTCCCTTATATTTCTTGAGCTGCGAAATGTGAAATGTATGGTGTATCTTGGCCTCCTTGGGAAGTTCCAACTTGTAGGCGACCGGTCCCACGCGCTCCGCCACCGGAAAAGGCCCAAAATATTTTGGGGCCAGCTTTTGCACCCGATGCCCACCGACGCTAACTTGGCGGTACGGTTGTAGTCGTACCCACACCCACTCCCCCACGTGGAAGATGTGCTCCCTTCGCTTAGTATCCGCAAGAATCTTCATTCGATTTTGAGCTTTGGCCAAATTAGCTTTGAGCAATTGCATGACTCTATCCCGTGCTGCCAAGGACCTATCCACTTTCTCCAAAAATGTAGTACCCTCCTCGTACGGTGGTAGGGCTGTCGGCTCTTGCCCATAGACGACTTCGTACGGTGTCATCCGGATGGCGCTCTGGTAATTAGTGTTGTACCACCACTCGGCCAACGGTAACCAAACCGCCCAATCTCTCGGCCGCTCGAAGCACATGCAACGGAGGTAGCTTTCCACACAACGGTTTACCACCTCTGTTTGCCCGTCGGATTGCGGGTGATAAGCCGTCGACATGTTCAATTGGACTTGAAGGACCCGGAATAACTCCTGCCAGAAATTACTCAAAAACACCGTATCCCGATCGCTCACGATGGAAGTAGGCAACCCGTGTAATCGGACCACCGAATCCAAAAAACATTGTGCCACCGTCTCTGCGGTATAAGGGTGGTGTAATGCCATGAAGTGACCTTGCTTGCTCAATCGGTCGACCACCACTAAGATAGCGGATTTTTCCATTGCTTCTTGGGAGGCCTTCAATGAAATCTAGAGAGATTTCCTGCCAAACCCCGCTCGGGTATGGGTAATGGTTGGAGCAACCCCATAGGACGTTGGTTGTCCGATTTGCACTGCTGGCATACCGCACAACGCTGAATGTAGTCGTAAATTTCAGATTTCATGTTCTTCCAATACAGCCGCCTTTTCATTCTTTTGTACGTCGCCGTTATCCCGGAGTGGCCACCCAGCGCACTATCATGGTACAGCTGGAAGAGACGTGTCCGCAAAGCTGAACTGTTACCAACTACCAATTTCCCCTTCCGTTTCAGCACTCCCTGCAGCCAGGAATATTTCGGGTAGGCCCTTTCATCAGCCATTTTAGCAGTAATAATGTGTTGGAGCCGCGCGTCTTCTACCCAAGATTGTTGTATTAGCTGGAGTATATCAGATTGCAAGGTTATCAACGTGCACAGGGAGATGTCCGACCTGTCATGAATTCGCGAGAGAGCATCGGCACACACATTTTCTTTGCCTCGTTTATACTGCACCGTAAATTCGTACCCCATCAACTTGGATAGATACCTCTGTTGCGCTGGTGTAGCAAGCTTTTGCTCCAACATGAATTTCAAACTGTGATGGTCGGTACGTATGACGAAGGCACACCCCACCAAATAATGCCTCCAATGTTGAACAGCAAGCACGATGGCCAAGAGCTCCTTCTCATAAGTCGAAAGACCGGCGTTCTTCGCACCCAATGCTTTGCTGAAGAAGGCAATGGGGCGCTCCTTTTGTATCAGCACCGCTCCAACACCGTCGTTCGCCGCATCCGTTTCTACAACAAAAGGCTGCTTAAAATCTGGCAGCTGTAGTACCGGTGGATTGGAAACCGCCACCCCACTTCAGTTGGTGAAAGGCTGATTCAGCCTCGGCTGTCCACGAAAATGAATGTTGCTTCAGCAGCTCCGTGAGAGGTCTCGCCAAAACTCCGTACCCCTGGATAAATCGGCGGTAGTACCCCGTTAACCCGAGGAACCCGCGCACCCGCTTGAGCGTGTTAGGTGTGGGCCAATCGAGCATAGCTTGGATCTTCCCGGGGTCCGTGGCCACTCCTTGGCCGGAGATAACATGGCCTAAATAGTGCACTTGCGGTAGACCGAAGTCGCATTTGCTTCTCTTAAGCACCAACTTGTTGGAGCGCAGGATATCAAAGGTGAAAGTGAGGTGGTTCAAGTGATCCTTCCATGTAGTGCTGAAAACCAAGATATCATCAAAGAATATTAAAATAAATTTGCGGAGTTGACCTTTAAAGAGGCGGTTCATGAGGCCTTGGAAAGTCGCTGGTGCGTTCGTCAGGCCAAAGGGCATCACGAGAAACTCGTAATGGCCTTGGTGTGTCCGGAATGCCGTTTTGTGGATGTCCTCGTGGCTCGCCGCCATCCGCACCTGATGGTAACCCGCCCGTAAATCCAATTTGGAGAAATAGACGGCGCCGTGTAGCTCATCAATCAATTCCTCAATGATGGGAATAGGGAATTTGTCTTTCACTGTGTTTTGGTTTAACTTGCGGTAGTCCACGCATAAACGCCACGACCCATCACTCTTTTTGACCAAAACAACCGGAGAAGCAAAAGGGCTGCAACTATGCCGAATTACCCCGTGCTCATCATCTCGTCAACAAGTCTTTCAATTTCAGATTTCTGCAGGGGCGGGTAACGGTAAGGCCGCAGGTTGACCTGCAGGCTGTTGTCCTTCAGCACTATACGATGCTCCAAATCCCGCTTCGGAGGTAGCCCGCGGGGCTCCACAAACAAGTCCGCATAGTTCCCTAGCAGCTCATTCAAGTCTTGCTGCTCGGGTATGAAGGGGAGTGCTCCTTGTAGCTTCCAAGAACTGAAATCAGTCATGTTTTCTTCACAGTTATCGTTTGGCCGCTCTTGTATGCTGCACAAAGCCATCATACTAAGTTGTCCCTCCTTTGCCATTAACTTCTGCATGCGTTTTCTTTACTCCAAGGGCCATTGCCCTGCTTTGATCCCCGGAGAATGACTCGCCGCCCCTGGCTTGAAAATTCCATCTTGAGGTTACAAAAATCCCATTGTACCGGACCCAAGGTCACCAACCATTGGACCCCCAACACCATTTCACACCCTCCCAGTGGAAGTATCAACATGTCCGAGGTGAAACTGACCCCTTGCATCCGACACATAAAACTATTGACCTTGTAGGCACTTGAAAGCTTCTGCCCGTCCGCGACGGCCACCAAAAAAGGTGTCATTGGTACAAATTCACACTGCAACCGGCGAGCTGCCCCTTCATCTTAAAACTTGTGAGTGCTTCCCGAGTCGATCAACACATTAATGGATTGGCCTTGGTGGGATGCCGTGACACGCATCGCTTGGTACGGTGATATTCCGGTCAAGGCGTGGGTGGAAACCTGCGCTGTTGGCTGCCCTCCCTCACCATCATCCCATTCTAGCCCGTCAGCCGGCACTTCTTCCAACTCGTCGTCCTCCTCTGCTTCAACCACGATCTCCATGGAATATGCTTGCTTCCGATTGGCACATTTATGACCTGGTGTATAACGTTGATCACACCAAAAACACAATCCTTTTCGCCTCTTCTCATCCATTTCTGACGAGGTGACCTTGTTGTGCCCCCCACTGAGTTATATTGTTGCGGTTGTCCGGGCGAGGGCCCGACTGTGTTGAAAGCCGGTCGGGTAGAAGTACCCCTACGCTCCTCCCTGTGGTAGTTCTCCGCATGTGTGACGGTGGCTCGACGTTGGCGGTAGGAAAGCTGTTGTTCTTGAAGGCGGGCTAGCGAGAATGTTTCTTGCAATGATTTTGGGTAGAACATCCGAACGCCATACTGAATATCCTCCCGGAGGCCCGCAAGACAGAGACTAATAGCATGTTCCTCAGAGATCATAACCCGATGTAGTAACAAATCGAACTCATCCAGATATGTTTGAACCGAGTTGCGCTGACGTAGGTTCTTTAATTCAGCCATGGGATCATTGAAAAGGACTGATCCGAAGCGACCGTGTAAAGCTTGGCTATATTCCTCCCAGTTAGGCCATTGGCGGGTAAGCCTTGCTTTCATATATGCCTGGTGCCAGTAAAGAGCCTTCCCTTCCAAGTGCACAGATGCCACCCGCACCTTCATGTCTTCCGGTGTCCCATCTATCTCGAAGAATTGATCACACTTGTAGATCCATTCCATTAGATCGTCGCCAAAAAAACGCGGAAATTCTAACCTCGGAAACCTGGTAGTAATATGGGACGCAGAGGATGCCGGCAGTGGTGTCCTATTATCCGGCGAGTTACTTCCCTTCTGTTCCCCCAAACGCTGGTTCCTCAATTCGGTGAATAGGGAACGCATCTCTTCGCCCATGGCCAGAACGGAACGGGCCAACTCATCGTGGCCGGTTCGTAGGGCTTCAAACTCCGAGTGCCCTTCCTTGGAGCGAGTGGCGTCCGAAACCGGCATACCGCGAACGCCAAACCTGGCTCTGATACCACTGATGCAATAAATTGTCTTACCTTCTTCCCGCCACAAATGAATCACAGCAATAAGCAATAACCGAAAATCACCAACTAGTTTTCTTAACAACACCACCAACTATTGCATACAATCCAAATGAAGATAACAGCCCCAAGGACAAACCTGAAGGGGATGGACAGGAAGAGCAGGGGAAAACTCCCGTTGCAGCGACCCGATGAAAGCAAGAAGACAACAACGTTCTTTTCAGCATACCCGGTTCAGCAACAAACCGGATATTTAAAGCAAAGCCCTAAGACGACAAAAGACTATACTGTCCCTTACCCCTAACAGAAATAACAATTACAACTCGAAAATAAAAATAACGTAACAATTTCTCTTCCTCTCATTTTCGAGTTCCTTTGCATCGTATTTCGGTGATTCCGGCGGATCTCTTGTAGCACTTCTTGAGTCTTCTTTCCCGCCTCCAAATCAACAAAAACATTTGAAAATGCATTGGTATTTTGAAGTGTATTAGTGTATGGATGTTAATCTTTTTGAGCTTCAAGACAACTGAGATTCGTGGAAAATGTTAGAGAAGGGAATATTTTTTTTAATTTTTTTGCTGTTTAATATTATTTTTATACGACATTTTATTAGTCATATTTGAGGTGTTACAAACATATCCGACCTGGATGTGCGGGCATTATCTTATGAATGAACCTTGCTTGCAGTTACTCTAATCAATGATTCAAATGGGTGTCCTTGTTCCCACAGGAGACATGACAGGAGGACAACACTATTTTTTCTGAACAGGTTCTTTTCTAAATGATATATTCTCTCCATCAAACTACATGGGGTGTTCTGAGGTAGATTAATTTCCACCGATTTTAATTCTCTTTATGTTGAGAACAAGGTCCAGCGGGATTGGGTGTGTGTGGAACCGCATATTTGGGCTTCCCCATCGCGTTCCTGGTCTGGGTGTTGACCCCGGTGGGCCCCCCGTGTGGCGGAATATCCCTGCCATCCCGTGGTTGGATTAGTCTCACATTGTCTGCAGCGGGTGGTCCTTGGTGTATATGTACCCCCGTCCCCCCTTCCTACTACCTCGGGGTTTTGGGAAGATGTGTGGTGACGGGTGGTTTCCACATGGTATCAGAGCCATCCCGCTGTGGGGGTGTGTTGAGAACCAAGGTCCACCGGGATTGGGTGTTTGTGGGACCGCATATTTGGGCTTCCCCGTCGCGTTCCTGGTTTGGGTGTTGACCCCGTTGGGCCCCCCGTGTGGCGGAATATCTTTGCCATCCCGTGGTTGAATTAGTCCCACATTGTCTGCAGCGGGTGGTCCTTGGTGTTTATGTACCCCCATCCCCCCTTCCTACAACCTCGGGGTTTTGGGAAGATGTGTGGTGACAGATGGTTTCCACACTTTAATAACTGTAGTTTTGAGGAACGACTTGCGGCGCAAAGGAGAGAGAGAAATGACAGCCCCTTCCCTGTTCAACTTCGCGTGGAGTTCAATGTTTTTAGCCCTTTGATTGGGTATGTTCCATCAACCCTAATGTTCTTCTCCATAAATACATCACACACATCTTGGTCAGCATAATAAACTAGTTTGGATAAGTGGAGTACCTCAAAATCACAAAAAAAGCAAAATGTGATGTCATGATCCTTCATGTGAGGCGCAATTGCAAACTGTAAGGCTTTTGAAAAACAAATCCTATCCTCAACAGATTTTTTATTTGTTGCTACTTTTCTAACAGCTATTCTCTCAAAAGAATCCATTATCTCCATTTCTTTCTTGGATCACAAATTTTAGCTGAACGCAGATATTCGAAACAATATAAAAAAACCTTCAAAATTCAACGATCAATTTTAAAATTTTGATACGGCCAATTTCACACGGACAGCTTTCCCTGAATCCTGCATACCATCAGAGAATTATTAGCAGTAAAACCAACGAACCAGCTGCATGCATTTACTCTTTTCACGTATTTTTGAACTTCCCCTTATTTCTGAGTCATTTTGTTAACATTCACTTGATTTTCAAGAAGCTACTTGATCTTTATTATTCCAGAGCTGAAAGGAAGAATAATGAAAGAGCACGAAAAGTTGAATGAGGCGAAGGAAATGGAGAGAGTGTTTATGAAGTGATCTTCTTTTGATATTTTTGAAGAAATCACAGAACTTAAAAAGAAAAAATCATGAGGCGCCATGGCTGGGAGCTCCCTCTTCACCCTCTACAGGTTCACTACGAACTAATTCACATGAATTGAAGTCAATGGAGGTTTTATCTTCCAAATTACACAAGTTTTTGTTCTTGATTTTACTTTTTGTTTTTCTGATAATTGTGTTTGGAATTGCATATATGATCTTTCAGCTCTGTTCAGCTGTCTACAAGCATTCTCCAAGCTTACTTAAAAGTTAGATATTATTTGTGTGATTTGTATCATAACTTAGCATATCACTTAAAAAAATATGATTTAAGTAACTTGACAGAAGATTACAATGTTTGTGATCTTTTTGTAAAACTCTTGCAGTTTGTGGGGATAGGGAGCTTTCACCTCCCTAGTTGTTGCCTTCTACGTGTTCCTTGCACCTTTTCTTGGAAATAGAACAGCAAAGAATACAGCACTGACACTGTTTTCCTTCACTGTAAGAACTGATTTAGTTATTTTCATCTTTTTATTTACAATCAACACAATTATGACTAACTTTTCTATCTCTTTCAGACATTTTCTGTAATCTTTTTATACATACGGTGCACTGCCATTGATCCGTCTGACCGAACAAATTCTAGAAGAAAAAAGGGAGCAAAGTTGAGGGGGATTACGAAACTCAACTATAAATTCATCCTTAATCCGATCATTATGAGGATTGTGAGGAAGTTAGAGCACAAGATCCTCAAATGTTGCATAAGGAGAAAATACTTGGATCCATGGAATAACAATGTTCAAATGGATCTCATTTTACCATTTTCTCCTCTTGTTGTCGATGATGAACTCCAGGGTTCAGGGAGAAGGGAAGAGCAGCAGGCCTGTGGTGCAGCTGGCCGTGGGGCATGTCACATGTGTGGAAGACGCGGCCATGTTCATGGCGCTGGCAGCTGCGGTGGACCTGAGCATGGAGGCCTGCAGGCCCTTCAGGAGGAAGGCCATGAAGGGGAGTTGGCATTCCATCTTGTTACCCTGAGATACATTCATCATTCTGTATATATTTCTTAGTAATTTGAATTGTAAGGAGTTTTTTTGTTATAAATTTTGTGGAGCAAAACATTTCTCCTGTTGTTATCTTTGTGACACACAACTATGGAGAATTGAGAATAACTGTAAGAATCTGCTTGGTAAATTTCATTAATGTTGCAGTTGTGTTGAGAATATTGCATTAATATTTCAATGAGGGGAGCACATGTCTAGCATTACAGTATTTTGAATGTGTTTTTTTTTTAAAAAAACATAAATTAGTATTTGTCACGCCTTGTAACTGTGGCAAATAGTTTTTTTTAAAAAATGATGAGTTCACTTTTAGCCAGGGTTTCATACCGTGGCTAATAGTTGGTTTATTTGCCACGACAGTTTTTCCCCATGGCTAATACTATTTGCTACGGACAATTCGTGGCTTAAAAGTTTTAGCCACGCCGACTTTAGCCACGGAGTTTTCCCGTGGCTAGACCGTGGCTAAAGCTTTTTACTCACGGTTTTCGACTTTTTGCCGGGGCAATTTACCCGGGTCAAAAATCTGTTTTCTAGTACTGCGATGGTGACATCTTCCTCATCCTCATCGTCGTCCTCGCCGTCATCCTTGCCATCACTGCTGTCGCTGCTCTATCCGTTGTCGCTGGAGCTGCCGCTGGAGCTAGAAGACGGGGATAGGATGCGATCTGACGAGTTCGACTCCTCGGTAAGAAGGAATGGGATGAGGTCCAAAACCGTCAAGTGGTCGGCCTCCACGCCGAGGAAGCCATACATCCTCAGCTTGGCGAGGACGGCTTCCCCAGATGCTCGCGCTATCCCACGACGGATAGCAGACATCTCGTCCCCATCCAAGCATATCTTCTTGCCCATCCCATGCGAGAACGCCTCCTCCTGCGGCTCAGGTGGGCGAACACCGGAAGGACCCGATCGACCTTCAACGGCTTCCAGGCAAGTTTCTAACTAGGCAACCCGGATTTGAGAAGCCTCCAGCTCGGCCTTAGTGTTGGCGAGTTCTTGCTCGAGCTCGAAGAACTTCTTCGCCATCTCGACCTCGGTGGCCTGCGAGGATCAATCGGTCAGCAGTCAGAAAAAATGTAAGTACATGATCGGCTAAGTCGCACCGAGGAGCCGACTAACCTTGTAATCCTTCCAACGAACGGATTCCATCCTCTGCTGGATCGCCTTCTGGGTGATGACCTTCAACGTCTCCTGCGTTTTGAGCAGCTTCCTCGTCGTGTAGTGCCCCAGCTCGGCAGTTCGCGCGATGAAGAGGGAAATCTGGTGGGCGAGCACTTCCGGGATGAGCTTGAGCATGGACTCGGCGTCCTCCTGCCCGTAGAGCAAGAAGCTGACATCGAATGCCTCCCCCTTGTTCTCCCAATCTTCCGACCAGGTGGGCAGGTTCATGCTCAATGTCACTTTATGCTCGCTCTCTGACCAGGAGACTAGCGGGCGACCATAGACGTCCTTACCTTCTCGCTCGCGGTTGTAGTTCGGGTGAAGGTCAGGCGCCCCGACATCGGCAGGAGACTCCCTCTCATCGAACAGTTGTCAGGAAACCTTTGCTCGTTTTCCCGCATGATCGAGGGACTTAGCCTTGCCCTTCCCCTTGGCGTGCTTCCTCTTACGCGCGCCACCTTCGCTGCCGCCGAGCGGATGGACTACAGGAGGCTAGATCTCCTCGACCTCGGCAGGAAGGTTCGAGGTTTCCCGGCGCGAGGACGTGACTTCCTTTGCCGGAGGAAGCAGCTTTTACGGGAGCTCTCGAGCCTCTGAAGATGGAAGAAGAGTCAGTTTAAACAGCTCAGAGACTTCGTGGCGAGTATATCAGAATCTCGCGAGTTCATACCTTTGCAGGGAAGAACCTCGTCGAGCACACTGACGTTGATGCGTCAGTGGATGACGTCGAATCGTCGCCCACGGAAAGCTTCGACCAGCTTATCGCGCGTTCCTTCCAAAATCGGCGGAAGGAAGGCGACATCGGTGGGCTAATGCGGCCTTCCCAGCACGCCTTCGAAGTCGCCAGTGAAGACAACCAGGAACTCACTCCACCGATGGACCTTGTTCATCGTCCCGACCAGCGTGCAGACGTGATTCTGAAGAAAATGACTCCCTCCGAAGTCGCGGCGAAAGCGAAGACCTTCTGAAAGACGGAGAGGTCGAACACGATCCTATCTTCCCGAAGGAAGCAGAGGAAGGCCATGATGATAGCCACGCCATTGGGATTAATCTGGGCGGGCGCAATGCCAAAATATTACAGGATTTTGTGATATTCGGGCCACAATGGAAGTCACATGCGTACTTCAAAGTGGCGAAGGTACAAGACCATTCCACCTTTGATGTAGGTGTTTAGTCGCTCATTCCGTGTGGGGAGCCTGACCGAGTATCCCTCTAGAAGATGCCTTCAGCAGAAATCTTTCAGATCTCGCTCCGTGGTGGCGGACTTCTTGAAGACCGCATCAACAAATTTTGTCGCATGGGCCTGTCGGCGAGCACTGACATCGTCTCCAACCATGTTGAGCGAGTTGTGAGTGCTAGAAAGGAAGAGCTAGTAGGGCGAAACGAAAAAGAAGACGCGAGAAAGGGCAGTTACTCGCGAGCAAAAGTCAGAAATTGCAGCAGCGTACTAAAGTCTCACAAACCCCTTCTATTTATAGGCAGAGGCCAGATGGGAAGTATTTCATGCTCGGGCGAGTATCCACCTAAGTCGCGTCCTAACCATTACATCTATTCTAGTCACAATCCATATCTCGCGCAAAGATGTTCAGAAACTCGCCAGTTCGCCAGGACTGGTATGCCGGCAACGTATATATAAAATAACGCTAGTGTATATGCCGGTTCAAGTAATATAAAGTGAGAAGTGATCGTTCCCTCGAGGAAGTGAATGATTTAGTGCTCGCAACTACTAGCTTAACCTTTTCCTTAAATTCAAGTGAGATAATTGATGTGATTTAGTTAAGCGAAACTAGAGACAATAATAACTACTTAGTTCTTACTTAGAATGTTTTTCTTCTTGAATTGGAGAATTAGTCTTGCATGTTGTTTCCCTTAGACTATTATGACGTATATT
The DNA here is from genome assembly GCA_039583875.1 of Platanthera guangdongensis. Taxonomy (NCBI): domain Eukaryota; kingdom Viridiplantae; phylum Streptophyta; class Magnoliopsida; order Asparagales; family Orchidaceae; genus Platanthera; species Platanthera guangdongensis. The sequence continues at coordinate 45,101,429 of CM077158.1, read as the reverse complement.
TTAAAGTAATCTCTCATGATTGGATAATTACTATCCTGCAACGATTTTTAAGATGGATAACATTATCTCTCGACTCTGAAATCCGCTTACCCTACTTCCCCTAGTCATCTCTAACTTAAGCGGATTTAGAATAACATGAAGTGCTAAAATCGATGTTGCTAACTTGAAATGAAATCTCTTTCTTTCTCTGAGTTATATCATGACTTATGTTACACTTACGCTGCTGCTCTCTCGAGTTCGTTGCGTAGAAAGATGGAATTTTGACTAAGAATCACGCGACTCCTCTCTGAATCTCGCCGCGCACAATGAGCATTCACCATAGAATAGCATGACTCTCTCGAATCTCGCCACACTATCTAGGAGAAGAACACTTACTCAAAAATTCCACAAATGAAATACATAATCCTGATAAAGATAGATCATCAACCAAGAATGAAAGATACATTGAAATCAAATTATCATAATGAGTCTAGGTACTTACAAACACAAGACTTTTGAAATTAGTTCATAATGGAAGGGAAGAAAACACCACAAAAATAGGAAAGATCTTAAAACACATGATGATAAGAATGCAAAATAGTGCATGAAAAATGCTCTCCGATCGCGTCCAATCAACCCTCATTCAAGATCTGGATGTGCCCTAGTCCTCCTTCTCCAAACCAAGTCTCTCCCTCTCTCCTTTCAAGAATGAATTATCTCCCCTCTTTTCAGCCAAAATTCGTGCTTTAATTCGTACCCCCATCTGAAAGGATGCCTGCTTTCACTTTTCAAACCATGTAGGTTTGAAAATTCAAATTTGAAAAATTCGAAAGTTGTTATAACAACTAGAAAAGTTATTATAATAACTTTCCCGACACAAAAAACTGCTTCATTATTCCTTCTCCGGATTGAGTTTTTGGCGATTCTAACAAGAAAACAATGGAAAAAGGTCAAATTACTCAAGAATAAGTTAAATATGAATTGTATCATCTTTTATA